>JAOVVA010000004.1:10200692-10212366 GCA_028565275.1 Leiocassis micropogon | reverse complement strand
TAGAATGTAGAAAATAAATCACTAAACAAAAACAAAGAAATTTGCAAGTGACCCTAAACTTTTGAACGGTAGTGTATGTCAATTAATATTGTCAGTCATCGAGGCTGAGCTGTCTAGATTTGGAGTCATGACAACTCAACTTCTTTTTGTTGGTTCGACTTTTTGGTTCCGTCTCCTTTTCTCAACGTATCCCATTTGTCCTTTCTACACTGTTCAACTTGTGAATGGGTTAAGGAACTGGATTTCATTTGCTGAGTACAGCAACTACTCTTATACTCTGTTAAGCTTTTTTAAGAGTGTGCATTGAGGCCTGGAAGTGACGGATTCATGGATTCTTCAAACAAAGAATAACTAACATCAAAGTAATGGTGTATTTACGTATAAAGAATCTCATCTCAATACAGCAGGAGAAGCACCATTTGTCTGAGCTAATCCACATTTATGATAACTTACAGTATGTATGTGCATTTGATTGCGGTCAATTCCAAAATGAGACTACCGTCTTCAAAGAGTGATTTTGAGACCGAGACACTACAATACAGCAACTGCCACCATTGCAGTCCAGAATACAAAGGTGGTCTTGTGATCAAGCATCTAAAGCACAATTTAATAAATCAGTTCTAAATTCCTTTTGATAGTGATGGGATATTTCTCTTCTCTTAAACTGTAGTAGTGTTTGCCTTATATACTGTAGGTGTGGCTACTGAGCATGTTGTCTGCAGGGATCGGGTAATGTTTCACTCTTAGTCACTGCCAAGTGACCTTAGCGCAAAATGCTGTCAGCAAGTGCAGTCAAGGCTAGAAAAAAGGTAATAGAAATGATACCCTGAGCAGAAAGCCTGTTTTTCTAATTTGAAAAAAAGTGCCATCTGACCCAATTTACATCAGAGAGACTGAAATATCTTCTTAAAATGACTGCCATTCCATATGCCACACATGCCAGATGTTGCATGAGCAGTGATCGGATCCATAGATGTGGTTCTACATTTGATGTTTTTCCAGTTCCATATTATTCCAAATTTCACTAAATGCTACTTTAACTGTATACAGTATGTGAGGGGGCAAGAACAGGGGCGTGACATTTAATATATACATATTAGTGTTTTTTTTCCCCCTCTGTCTTTCCTACTGTGTGAAACATGTCCGTGAGAGTTCTCTCTGACCTCACCCACCCACAGAGTCCAGTTTCCTTTGTGAACTCAATACAGGAAATCCATGTGTGTGTCTAAGGTACTTGAGATCTTTTCTTAAGATACTGTATAAAGCTCATGGAGTTTATGAACACTGCATACAGTGAGGTCATGTTGCAGACAATTATATAGTCTCATTCATTTGGACCTCTTAAAATGTAGTGAAACTTTAGTCCAGTGAAACCTGTTTCATTGATGGGGGGGAAGGTATATGGGGTTTATGTAATTTTGTTGCATAATCAGGGTTAGGGATGTCTTTGGATGGGGTTTGAGGTAACACTTTGTGTGTTTGTGTGTATGTTTTTAGACGTCAAGGACCACCCGCTCCGATGAAGAGAGGGATAATGGATGGGATGCTTGGGGACTGTGGAGTGATTGTTCTCGTACATGTGGAGGAGGAGCTTCTTACTCTTTAAGGAGATGTCTAAATGGAGGGTTAGTAATTTCTCCAAATTTTACACAAATTTTATTATTATTATTATTATTATTATTATTATTAAGTTAATTATTTTTGCTTTAGTTAGTTTTAATTGTATCTTCTATTAAATCTTGGTTAACTCAACCTTGTTACAATTACAATTGTTAATTTGAAAACTTTTTAAATATATGTTTTCCAGCACAACCGAATGTAAACTAAACCCAAACAATGAAACCTACTGCACTGTGCAAAAGTCTTGAGCCAACTCCATTTCTTTATATTAAATTATGTAGATTAGATTACAGAACTAGAAACATTTGTTCATGTAGTGCTTAAAGATAAAATTCTTTAAAAAATGGTTGTTTATGTAACTACCTCAGCAGCAACCTCGTTTCCCCTCTCATCTGTTCCAACCCCTCAGCATTCAGCATCACCAGTTTACTAATCATTAGCCTGATCATCTGTCATCATCTGCACCTGTTTCTCACTGGTTCTTGCCTTATGTTTTTTATGCTTGAATGATTCATAGGTCACTGTCGGGCTTGACAAACAAAAAAGATTTCTCTGAAACTGGTCAGCTACAGCAGCTGGACTAAAAAGTAATGAACCAGCCATTGGAAGTCTATACTCGCTGCAAGCTAGAATTGATAATCTCCTGCAAAATCTCCAAATATTATTTTATCATAAAGTGGGGTTTTGGGGTGTTGGTTTACTGATAATCCTAAGTTATTTAAATAGTTTAATGTTTAATTGTTTGAGTTAACCTACAATATAAATGATCCTTATTAATATGATTTAAGTCAAGATAATGAATGAACATGATATGAGTTAATCAGGTTATAATACCATTATTAATGGCCCTTCATATATTACTTAGTTGGCTGTTACTGTATAAATGTAATTATACTCTAGCTCTGTGTAGTATACAGTAAATGCATGTATAAATTAATCGTTTGAGAATTTCATTAAATGGATTCACCAGGGATATGTTATTTATACATTTTGACATGTCCACTTTGTGAAAAAAGTTAAAATACACACACTACAAAATTGTAAAACATACTTGGAGTGGTTGACATAAAGTTGTGCTATTACTTTTATGGCTGGTTTTGTAGCTAGTTTATATTCGGTTTGCCAGTCACATAACAGAAGTGTAAGAATACACACAATACAAATATGTAAAACACACTTGGAGTGGTTGACATTAAGTTGTGCTATTACTTTTATTGCTGGTTTTATAGCTAGTATATTTTTGCTTTGGCAGACACATAACATTTTGTTGAATGCAATTCATACTTCTTCCAATAATAGTAATGCTACTGTATGTATATGATTACTGGGTTTTATGTAAAGAGAGTTTCATATTTCATATTTGATAAATACTTAATAGCAGTGTCATGGCCATTAAATAATAAAGCAAGTATACAGTTACAGTATATACATTCTCTGTCAATTAAGTATAGCAAGTTTAATTTTATTATTTACTGTATTAAGCCTTTTATGTTTACATTGTACAATGCTATGACAATGTTATAAGTTATGCATATTTCCCTGATCCTAAATTTGTGTTAATTTGGGTTTTTGGTTTGATGTATCCCATCACCATTATATCAGTTTAACATACCAGAGGTGCACTGAGCTATTAATTCAGCTGTTCTGAAGTTCTCATGTATAGTACTTTAGGTCAGCCCAGAAAATGTTATAACACTGCCTAATGTCAACAAAAGCTTGACTTCAAATCAGTCTTTGACCAAAGCATGTTTGAATAAGCTTTTGTAAATGTTTATGTAGCTTTATGTCAGGTATACTGTATATGTCTAGAAATGCTAGTGAGAAAGTTTGGTTTAAATGTTGGTGAGAATATACTGGACAGTACAATATATCCAAGGATATCCATGAATGTTCAAGAACTTTTATATTACAAAGTTTTGTAAATTCCGTATGACCAATTTTAGTGAACACGCTAAATGAAGTAACTGAAACTGGCCTAAATAAAGGTTCCCCGGCCTTTTTCCATCATTATCTGTTGGGTTTGGGTGAGCCAGTGGCCACTGTAACCTCAGGTTTCTGTTCTTAGCTGACTGGAGTGAAACCTACTATATACTTCTGTGGTTATTGCTCATCCACCTCAAGGTTTGGGTGCTGTATGATCTGAGATGTTTTTCTGCTCATCACATGTATAAAGAGTATTTATTTAAATTTCAGATCTAAACAATCTGATCCTTCTCCCATAACCTTGTTAAGGTGAATAATACTAGAATATGTGAATATTCCTTAACTTTGTTCATTTCACTGCTGCCACATGATTGGCTATTTGAATAATTGTATAACGTTTTTTTGCTATTTAAAAATATATATATTTATTATTTTACTTATAATCCTGAGTATTTCCTTCCCAGCTCAGTCTGTCCGCCCATCATTTGGTAATTTAAGTAAAGAACAATGTACCGTTATGAAGACAGCTGCCGGTCTGATGTCAGAGCCGTTTCAGTGATGGTTGGCATGAGAGAGTGAAAAGCATAAATTTCTTTTATACTTCATGTTTCTTTTTCATTTACTTTCTTTCCAAGTTTTGCTAGTGTTCTCTCCAGGCTATGAAAATAGACACTGTTAATTATGCATTGAAGTGTTCAGTTGATAATAGAGAATCCAGCACTGTCAGAAACACATTCATTATGTGCATAATTTACAATGCATTTTGGGGAAACTCATTAAAACTTGCTGAAACCCTAGAAATAAGGAAAGAAGGTATGTTCTGATCATTTTTTTTGCTTCCTTGCGAAATTATGATAGCTTTATACGACTTCATTTTTTGGAAAAAATGTAATTTTCCTCTTTTATACTTACGGCAGGGATTAAACTATGCACACTTTAATGAAAGTTTTTTTCTCTCTCTTCTATATTAATCATTAGTCAAATGTTTAGTGCACTATCAAGAACTGTTTGTATTTTACACAATGAGGTTTGTAAAATCATAGACTTCATCATGCTTCTAATTATTTTCTGATGTTTTATACAGTGTAATTTTAATTAAAAGCAGTACGGAGGATACATAAAAATGGTACAGTCTGCTGTCATGGGTGGGTTTTGGTTAATCAGCCAGGTTAAAGAATAAATCAAAAGAAATTTCACAATGTAAGGAAAACTCACAAGATAGGGAATAAGCAGCTGTGTGGCCATAAGAAAACCATTTGTTAGAGAGGCTAATCCAAAAAAAAAAACCTCATCAAGTTGTTAGGGAGTACAGTAGATGTAGAGCATTATGATTTATGAGTGTTATGATCTGTTGTTGCCTGGCCATGTTTAGGCTCAAAAATGTTATGTGGCAATAAATTAAGTCAGCTGATAACCTTGAATGTACTGAATGAACAGGTCATGTCATTGATGGAGTTCTCCCTTCCGCCATGGCACAGGTATATTCTACAGTAGGACTCAAATTGTGAAAGAGTGGTTCTGGGACATGAGAACTATTAGTTAGATAAACAGTTGCTTCCCCTCCAGGCTGTCTTTTATACTCATTTGAAGTTAATAAGAACATCAAAACCACCTACAACAATAACAAAAACCCTTTGAAGCTTGTTATATTACTAGGAATAACCCCTGACATGAAGATTTTCCTGTAACTAAACTAAAACTAATATGTAACTTCATCAATTTATGTACATCAGCCATTTTTTATAACTTTGAGGGCTGTGTCTTTTTGTTTGGCTGTTTAAGCACACAATGGTGATTTTTTTTATTTTATTTGTTAGATTTTTTATGTGTGTGTGTGTGTGTGTGTGTGTGTGTGCGCACGTGTCTTAAAACCTAGCACCTGTCATTGACTTAATGCTCTGATCTAGAGGTTATTCACTGTATTCCATAATGCTTTAAAGAACAGTACATGTCCACCTTGAGCTTTGGTTACTGTATATGTTAAATTTTGTATGATTCCTCTCTGTCTGTTAGGGTTCCTCCATCCAACAACATGCCAGTGCATGGATTGTGCCAGTGCATGGCCTGTGTTCCTCTAAATCCATTACATTACTCTACCACCATCCTAACCAAGCTGAAATAGTTATCGGAGATGAATTAATGAATGAAAGAATGTATTATTGGATCTTTCACCCTTTATGAAGAATTGCAATGCAATACCATACATTTTCTAGGGGAAACAAACTGTAATATATCAACTTTCACAATAATGCCGTTCACCCTAGTAATTTTGTATTTCCTGGAATAACACTGGAGCTATACGTCACTCAGGTCAAGAGTGTTAACACTCCATCCTTTACAGTTCACTTCAAAGGCATGGATCATTTATGCTCAGCTACTTGCAGAAAAGGAAGCTAATTGGCCCGGATGTGCCGCAGATTCAAAAATGTTCCAATTACCCTGTGTTTTGGGTCTCGTTCTAAGAACATTGCCCACTACTGACAAATCAGGACATGTGAATCATAACTGAATACTTCCTGAAGCCCACCAGCCCAACCAATGTGGCTTTTTAGTGACCTTATTGTGAATAATTTATGAATTAAGGAAACTTACTGTTTGATGTGCAGTAATTGGGAATTAAGAAGAATCTAAATAAATTTCATATTTGCTTAGAAATATTTTATCCAAAGTGGATTTATGCTCCTGCCTTCTTCCACAGTTTTTTGCACCCATACGTGCCATTTTCTAATAAAGTTTGTACACATCTGTCACACTTGACAGGCTGGACAAGCAGATGCTGTGTCCAAAATGTAATTAAGCTTTACTAAAGATAGTTAGGTGTGCTCTTTGTCCCTTTTTGTCTTTGAATTTTAATAAGTGCCTGCTAACTTGTCCTTCTCACAAGATTGTAAAAACTTCACTTTGTATTTTGTTTCTTTTTTATTGGGTCATCCAACCCAATGTTTTTAATACATATTGTACTAAAAACTTTTTAAAAAAATCATTATTCACATACAAAGTCACTTTAATCTAAATGATGATATCTGATTCACATGTAAGCCAAGATGTAATACAAATGTAATTACATAATTGCATTCATTATATGGCCACAAGAATTTTGGCCACAATATGCCAGAGTGTACTGATCAATTTTCAAACCAGCGCAGATTACTTAAGGTCGCCTACCAGTGTTCATTTCGAAACCTGTAAAATAATCTGTTGTGAATTCTGATGCATCCAGCTTTCGTACAGAGCAACCAAGGAACACAGAAAGCAGAATGTCAGACTGATTTTACTGTACAGCCAGTACATGCAATCATGTGCCATATCTCATTAGGATACAATATGAATGAAAAGCAAATAAAATGACCAGGTCTTTTACCTATTATACAGGACATGACAGCGCACTTTTTGCTTGTGTAAAGCATCATGTGTCTGTACTGTAAGTACACATACAAAAAAAAAAAGAAAAAAAAAGATGCAATTTAATGATTGTTTTGTTCATTAATGTAGATGTATACTGTATATGCTTAGATCAGTTATTGTAACATAAAACATTGTTTTCAAAATCATGTTTTCATTGCACAGATAACCGTTAGTATGATTTTGGGATGAGAACAACAAAGTTAAAGCTGGTGTATTATGAAATAATACGGCATAAAGATCATTAAAGGACCCCTTTAAAGTGTACCCCCTTCATGTAGGTGACGTTTGAACACAGAGATAATTTGCTTTCATTGTCCGATATGTTGCAAAAGATGTAAACCTTTTTTTAATTTATTTAAATATCTCCTCTTTTTTATTACTTTGCAGGAATTGTGAAGGAAGAAACATACGTTACAGGACATGCAGCAACACAGTGAGTCCACATGGGACATGCCCAGCAGGACCCATATGTATGCTTTTCAAATATCCAATTCCAGATGAAATTTTCTTTTTCTTTAAACCTATTGTTTTTGCTTTAAACCTAATAAACAACCAGAAGCATGTCATATCAACAAAATCAAAAACAGAATAAGCCATCATTTGAAAGACACAATAGTGGAGTCAAATTATCATTAATGCCAATTTTTTTTGTAAATGGTAAAGCAACCTCACAGTGGCTCAGTTATAATTTATAGACGGTATGAGTTACGGAAATTATACACTCCTTATGTGCCACAGTATAGAATGTCCCCTATAAGCTCGCCAGAAATAGAAATGTCTTTCACATTCCTGTCCATTTTTTATTTAAATAACTTGTGGTCTAGCATATGGTAAAGTCTCCAGCTTCATCCCTTTCAAAGAAAGATGGGAAAGAAAAGTTTTCCATCTAAATCTATGCCTTTTGTGTAGCCAGCCTCCATGTCTCCATCAACACGCAAGAACCCATCTGTCGCTTTTCCATCCATTTTAATCAGCGGCCTCTTTTTCCACTATTGAAGTGGTTTTCAATGGTTTTGTGGTTGCACGGTCAAAGCCAGTCGCTGCAAAATATTCAAAATGACGGTGTGAAAAATGTGAATCTTAAGAACGGGTATTTGTGTGTCAAATATTATTAGTAGCATATTGACAGAGTTAGCTCAAGGCTCGATTTCTCAGGTGAATGACTGTTCTTTTTATTTGAGATCCTTGAAATGCATGCCTGCTGTTCCTCGGTGCTGCTCCGGCCCCACCCTGATCGTTTACATGTGCATGATAATTTGATAAATCTGATAACTGGAATAGATCAATTTTACAAGATTTAACCAAAGAAGGAGGATATGACATAGACTTCAAACTCAATGCTACATTTTTGAACATTTTATTGGTAAATATTTAGTTTTGGGATTTTTATGGTTACAGATCACATTTGGTTTCCTCTCCTGCTGTCTTTATTTATGTATCCAGAGTCAGAGAAATGTTTTATGAGCAAGCATCTGCTCCTGGACCCAGCGTATGTTTTCCAGCATCCACCACTATAAAGACTCATTCTTCCTCAACTATTTTAATCTGAATATTTGATGACTTCACATAATGACCACATTATTAGTGTGGATGTAAACACATATTTGTGCAAATAAAGTATATTTCGCAATCATAGTGCAAACATAGTGCACTAACTATCTGTGCCCTGTATTCTGAAGTACATTCTCAGAGATCCCTAAATAAAGACAAGGCTGTATCACGCTCCAACATCCAGCTGCCTGCATATACAGTAACACAATACACCATTACTGATCACCCTGCCAGATTTTTGGCTGATTTACGAAACACCACCTTGGAGTGTGAAAAGCATGTAAGAAGGTGTGAAAAAACCTTGCATTTTTTTTTTTTTTATCAAGTTTTTACTGTTTTAGTTCTTGGGCCAGATAACCGTACATCAGGCAGCATAGTGCATAACACATTTGGTTGCGGCTGCCAACATGTCTGACAGTAACAGCGAGTTGAAGTCTAGTGCTTTTCACACTGGAAGCACCTTTACATGTGCTTGTCTCGAGGTGCAAATTGCCTTAAATGCCTCTACAAAGTGATGGAAATGTGTTAATTATGAAAAAGCTTGGTAATAAAGTGCAAGGGAAAGGTCAGTAATAAGGTACTTTGGTAATCCAGTGATTGTAAATTGTTAAGGAATAAGGAATTGCATTTAATTACAATTTTGGATGACTTGTACTTTATTTAATTGAAACAGAATGCTTGACTGGTGTAATATTTATTACAAAACTCACAAAACATTCCTTAATTCCAAATATATTTATATATATATATATATATATATATATATATATACACACACACACACAATCATATACTGGAAAAAATTTTACAACATACATATTAAAAAAAATTAAACTTTTGTCTATTTTTTAAGAGAATGTGTTGTTTGAAGTATGAAAACATTAAAGTATGATTATATATTAGTCTTCTTTGCTAAAATTTAGAAAGGGGTAATTAAGAAACTAATAGGTGTTTTTTTTTGTTTTTGTTTTTTTGTTAAGGACTGCCCTGTCGAGTCAGGTGACTTTAGAGCTCAGCAGTGCTCTGCCCACAATGACATCAAATACCAGGGACAGACGTATGAGTGGATTCCAGTGAGCTATGACCCAATCTCACCATGTGCCCTCAAGTGTCAAGCTCGAGGGAAGAGCTTAGTGGTGGAATTGGCACCTAAAGTTCTGGATGGCACTCGGTGTAAAGCTGATTCTTTGGATATGTGCATTAATGGCATATGCCAGGTAAGTCATACCTTTTTATATTTTTTGTGGGTGAAACATATTTGGTAAGAAGTCAGTGTTTAGAAATCTTTTTTTAATTTCCACTGGGGTTTTCAGTGAGAATAAGCAAATAAAATTAAGAAATGTCCTATATCATTTATATCTCCTCCTACACCTTGACTGACCAACTTATTGAAAATATTTAGTTATTATTCACTTATTAAATTAGCCAAATAAATGATGGTACTCATAATGGAATAAAAAAAAAGGTATAAGTCAATAGCTTCAGTAAATGTTCAGGTCAAACATCAGAACATGAGGACAATAATGATTCCACCTTGACCAAGGCATGGTTGCTGGTTCCAGGTAAGTTGATTTTAATATTTTGGAAGCTGATAATTTCCCAGGATTTGCACACACAACGGTCACCAATGTGTACACAAAAAGGTGCATTGAAGCATTCTGTGGGTAAAAGTGCCTTGTCGAGAGAGGACTGCAGAAATGACAAACTGGAATCACACAAAGGACACAAAATGTTGGACCTTGAGGCTGATGGGCCACAACAGCCAAATACCAATCCAGATTTCACCCCTGTCAGCCAAGAAGAAGAAACTCATCCAAACTGGACAGTTGAAAATAGGAATATATTACAGTACATATAATTGTTTTAGTAACTATTCTTCTGTCAGTATGGAAGGTCTGGGTAGGAAAATTGGCACCACTGATGTTTAAACACTTAGACAAGTAATTCCTGTGGCAAACGTTCATGGAAAAGAGCTCATCTTAATTTACAAACAATTTCACTATAGAAAAGTCTGTTAGGATCATTATTGCATGAGTTATGCATTAAAATGTGACCCAACAGTTCTGATCTCAGTTCAACACAATCATAAGGCAATACATTAATGTACAGTATCTGGGACTTTGACTGGCTGTGCTTTTGTTTAACAATAAATTGTGATTGATGCTACATTTCTCAGTGACTCATTTCTAAATGACTGTGTGGCATACAGTATTTAGTGGCACAATTTTGTCTAAGAACACAGCCATGAATAAAGAATGATACAAAAACATCCTCTGAGAGGAACTTTTACCAACCATCCAAAAAATGCCTTTTCCTGCATGATAGAGCACCTGGCCACAGGCAAAAGTAATAACTAAGTTTCTTGGGGAGAAAAGCATAAAAAAAAAACATGAATTCTGACAAACTCCGAGCATCGATTGTGCAAGAATGGGCTGCCATAAATCAGGATGTGGCCCAGAAGTTGATTGACAGCATGTCAGCGTGAATTTCAGAGGTCTTAAAAAAGAAGGGCCACCACTGCAAATATTGACTCTTTGCATAAGCTTAATATACTGTAATTGTCAACAAAAGTCTTTGACACTTATGAAATGCTTATAATTATACTACAGTATACAAAAACATCAAAGCAGCCGACTTTGTACAATTTTGAAGAATCATTACTGGTGTTGAGACATGGATTCATTACTACATGCCTGAGAGTAAACGGCTGAGTATAGAATGGAAACACCCTCAATCGCCAACCAAGAAAAAGTTCAACCAAAAGTCAACATCAGCTGGAAATTTGATGCTTACAGTTTTCTGGGATTCTCAAGGGGCAGTGCTGGAACCATATCAGGAAAAAGGTTCAACAATCAGCAGTGCTCATTACAGTGAGATGCTTATTGGAGAACTGAGGCGTAAACCTTTGATTAAAAGCAGAGTTCAGCTGTCCAACAATGCACGTCCGCACACTTCTGCCCACACTGTCGACACTCTGCAAAAACTTCATTTTGAGGGGTTAAAGCATCCTTCCTTTTGCTTCATTGAACTTTCAGCTGTTTGGGCCCCTGAAAGCAGCCCCACGAGGATGAAGATTCCGTTCTAATGAAGAAGTAAGGGCAGCGGTGCAATCATGGATCGCGGTATTAAAACATTATTAACATTATACAAAGTGTATTAAAGGTTACTGTGTCAA
>JAOVVA010000004.1:10178392-10192388 GCA_028565275.1 Leiocassis micropogon | reverse complement strand
GGAGCGAGTGTGACAAAGTTACCAGAAGAACTCATATTCTCCAGCAAGCTCAGTAAAACCTAACAACTATTTTACTTTAGTATTGTGCAAAAGTCTTGGGCACATACAATGCTTTTGAAAACATTTCTGCATAAAAGAAACTTCTATAAAGAGCAATAAAGAGTCATAAAAAACAATAAAATAAACAGTCAATATTTGGAGTGAAAACTCATTGCCTAAAATCATCAGGAGTTTTAGACACAGATTTGTGCAGTTTTATAAGAAAACAGCTTTAAGGTTTTACTGAGCTTGCTGGAGAATATGAGTTCTTCTGGTAACTTTCAGTTCAGCATTATCCTTCTAGACTTAATGGTGCATTAGACAATTCCTAACCTAATTCCATTGGACCAATGTACGCCAATAACTTGACCCTTCTAAAATCACAGTAACATCTTTCCAGTGACTATGGGATATGTCTTCTGACAGTCTGTGATTTTGTTTTATTTATTTTGCCAAAGCAAACAGTGTATAGCACGTAGGCATTTTAAAAATAGTATCAACATTTATTACTATACACGACTAACATAACTGTCATAAAACTCTCATAACATAATTTTCGGTCCACATCACAGAGACAAAGCAAAATGAAAGCAGTCACTCTTATTGTTTTAACATTGTTTCTTTGCTCTTTTTAAAGCCCTGAAGACGGTGGTTGAGGTTCCTCTAGGAAGCAGAGGTCTGAGACTCACAGCCAAGGGTCCGGACATCATAAGTGAGTTCCTGGTTTTATTTTTGTTCACTACCTCAGCAATTGCATTGCACTAAACAGCACAGAACTCTAATCTGGCTTTGTGATCTCGCTCTAAGATGAAAGAATAATTCTGATGCTGATGTCTAATTACCGTTTAGAGCACTAATGTGCTTTAAGATTACATTTAAACCCATTTATTCCAAATACAACTACTTAGCCATAATATGTTTAGTGTCTGAATTTTCTAAGGTTTCTGGAGTTTTTGAGTAGAGCAGTGACTGACCTCAAAAAGACATCAACTGGTTCCTGGTTCTTTAAGAGTATCTAAAAGTATTAAAGTATATAAAAATCAAATATTGTACTATTAATCACTTTGAAACTTTGGCTATCTCGTATTCTATTGTGTGCTTGAAATGATACATAACTACATGCTCATTAAAACTAAAATAACTAAAAATAACTCTTTCTGGATTGACCAAATGTTGGATTGGGGAAACTGTAAAAAAAAAAAAATGGTACTTTAAACAACTTCCAGAATTTCAATCAGCATGAAACCAATGGAAGACCATTTTCGAATTTATACAAATCTGTGGAGTAGTGCTTCGATCCTAAGCTAGGGTTACTGTTTGCTTGGAGTTTCCCTATACTTAGTTTTTCTTTTCCACTTTCCAAAAACATACTCATCGGTGAACTGTCAACTTTAAGTTGTACGGGTGTACAACTTATACCTTACATGTGTTTCATGCACTGCAATTGATTTCTGTATCATTCAGGAAATGTTCACATAAATCTGACAAGGAAAAAGTTGATGATGATAACAACAATATCATACTGTGTAAAAAAAATGTATTTGAATTTGATGACAATAATTCTATTTTCTACAGCCCTAAACCATGGATCAATTCTGCAAACCAAATCACAATCATAAGCCTGAGAATGAGCATTTATATAGTTAGGTTCTTGGCTTCCTAAAGAGATTTCTAGTTGTAACGTTTGCTGATATGTGACCTTTCTCATGGGTGTGTGTGTGTGTGTGTGTGATGGGGTGGTGGTTTAGTTAGTACTGTATGTGGTTGTTTGATGTAAGTTTGTTACATTTGGCACATGCATACCACCTGTATATCTTCGAACACTCATGTGCCTAACCTCTTAGTATTATTATAGTATTATTCTAAGTTCTTTTATTGGTTATTATTAAAGATTTTATCTTTCCCAAATGGGTTATTTTAAAAGCACATGGAAAAAAGTGGTAGAACTGTGCAAGATGGGACCTTGTTACCTTTTGGTGTGCATGGTGTGGCGAAGACTCTATGACTTTCCTAAACCTCAGAATTGCTCAATTGCTCACCCTACACCACATTTGTCACTTGCAATCTGATGGTGTCATCAAATACAAGGAGTAAAAGCTTATATCTATCAATAGCTGGATAATAAAACTTTTCAGGCTGAGTAATGCATTATGTGATGTCAATTCTCAAAAGTATAATAAGAGTGATGTGGGAAAATATTACACACACATACACACACACACACACACACACACACACACACACAGAGTGCTGTAGCTGCAGCTGTATTTGTGAAATGTTTCATAAGGACTCTTGTACAAAAATTATAGTTTAAATATTTGTAATTTGTACTTTCTTTGGGTGTTGGATATGGACATTTAATTTCCTAAACTTCCTCCGAAAGCATTTGGGGAAAATGAGGATGATAAAGTGACTATTGTACATGTTGTTAAATCAGTTAAATCATTGTTGGGCGTTACAGAGCTGTCAGTGAACCAGGCTGTAAAAAATCAGCTCAGATAGAAATCAAATCTCATTTGAAGATGTTTAACGTTGGAAATAATTATTTTATGCAGTTACAACTTTAATATGCTTTAAAACCGACTGCACACTCCACACCTGTTCAAAATCACTGACGCTTTCACATTGCTTGTGATCAACAACGCATCACAAGTGGCTGTAGAGATGTGCACACTACACAGTTATTCACCTGAAGAGATCCCCACCATGCCTATTCCCCAGATCCTGCCTTTTCATGCAATTAAACAAGGACGCTGTCTATCATATGTCCTTGTGACTTTTTCTGTTCATAAACAAAAACATATACAGTAGATGGATGATTAAGTGGGCTCAGGGATCTACTGTGCATAAGGACAGATGAATTAGATTTCTTCACAGGGCCTCTGTGATCAATTGCTGCACACTGCATGTGGTCACCATGAGTGCACAGAGCAAGTGCGAGTGCAGCTGCTGAGCCTCAGCATTAGTCGATAACTGAGAAATCAGGGATATAATTGTTTAGTGTGCACTAAATTGTGTAGCCTGCTCGCCATCCCCATGCACAAGAATATAATGTGTTTACACACATAGTAAGAGGGACACAAATGTGTACACATGCACATATACACACTTTCACCTGCACTGGAAAAAAAAAAACTAAAAACTTGATTTTTCCCCTCTTGAAATGAATACAGTGTGTAAGAGTTTGGAAAGCTGCCACGCTGTGTTTTCACAGATCATTTACCAGGAGACTCACAATGTGGATGTGGAAATGTCCACTGGAGACAAAAAAGGTAGAAAATGGAAAGAGACAACACATACACTGCCAACGGTACAGTGCGCAGCAGTCAAGTTCACGAACTCCAGAAAAACTAAATATTATCAGAAGCAAGTTAGAGATGGATAATCAGATTTCCTGTCGATGGGGCCACGGTTACTGTTACCATGCTGAGAGAGATTTCCATTAGCAATGGCTTTAATGGAAAGCTTGTTTTGGGCAAGCCTTAATGTGCCGAGCGTGTGTGCGACCGACCTTGTCTGCTGCTGTGTGGAGAATATGAGTGTGTACGACAATAAATATCTCTTTACTGAGCATATAGAACCCTAAATCGTGCTTTGTGGCGTGCGTGCATCCATAAATAATGGCAAACCATTAGCTTTCCGATTGCTTCAAAATGGAAAACATGTTTTGGGAACATCCCATCGCAGCCTACCAGAAACACACAGCAATATATTTGCAAGAAAACGCACACAGGAGGAACAACGGGAGAGATTTACTGCTCTAATGACAAACACCTGAATATGATTGAGCCATGATTTGAAACTTTCTCGCTTTTAATTCTTTTGTGGGAACTTTCTAACCTAAGTGCTCAACCTTATTGTCCAAATTGATTTACATGAATAAACCCCTAGCTTGATGGTTTTTTTTTTCCCTCTATGATGTGGGAACAGATTGGAAACAGCTCTGTCAGAGATCGGCCAAACATCTTCCTCTCATTATTTCTGCTAGCACCTGCTAGTAGTGGGTTTAAACTTGGCTTGTTCGTCATGCAAATCTTTACATATTGTGTTTTTATGACACGGGAAAGTAAATTGGCATACTGTAGGTTTTTTGTGTTTTTTTTCTCATTAAAGATGAGTTGTTAGACCTTTGTTCTGGATCCTCCATATTATTATTATTTTTTTTATGCTTTTCAAAATACCCTTGGGTACAATTTCTAAGGTTTCTAAGTACACCTAAAACCATAATTCAATTAATTGTAATCCATTTTTGTTTGTGAAAAAATACTTCTCTCACACTAACTTACATTCATCTCCTCTCTCACTACATCCATACATTTTTTTTTTGGTCTTCCTCTTGAACTCCTGCCTGGTAGTTCCAACCTCAGCATCCTTCTACCGATAGATCCCCTAAGTCTCTCTTCTGAACATGTCCAAACCACCTCAATCTGGTCTCTCTCCAAAACATCTAACATGGGTTGTCCCTCTGATGGACTTATTCTTGATCCTATCCATCCTTTGTCACTCCCAAAGAGAACCTCAACATCTTCATCTCTGCTGCCTCCAGCTCTGTACACCTTTCCTTTCATTCTCGCTGATACTCGTTCCAACCTGCCAGCACACGCCTCTTCACCTCCTTCCCACACTCTGTTGCTCTGGCTTGTTGACCCTAGGTACCAAAAGTCGTATACCTTCTTCACCTCTGCTTCCTGTAGCCTCATCGTTCCTCACCGTACCGTTACTTTCTTTCACTGGGTCACCGGCTGAGGAAGTGCACTGATTGGGTCCACATGTCGTATGTCATACAGCATCTAACCAATCATGACACTGAATTCATCAATGTCATTGAATTCTTGTAACCAGTCATAAAGCAGAATGTGGGATTTATTGGAAAAGATACATACAGTACATATCTGTACATAATATATCTTATACAGTTCTAAGAGATTAAACACTTCATAGTGGGAAGAACCACTTTGTGCATGTAAATGCTCATCCTATCAAATTAGCATCCAAGTAAACAGTTCAGCTGGAGTCTCTAATTATATAGATTTCAACCAGATTGAAAAAATGCTGCTCATGTAAACCAACAATGAATCTATTACTATTATGCAATGCATTTTATCAAGTCTTATATGTATATGATATAACATATACATAATGACATAATATTGTAGGGCAAACTATTCCACACTGATCTTTATCTGTATTTATGCATTTAAAGGACTTCATATCTCTTATGCCCTACTGAGTTCAATCAAACCAAAGAACACTAAGTTATGGCTGTGTTGTCTGTCATTTTGTGTAATTTGCACATTGTATGAGCCTTTTTAATCGAATCTAAAGGTGTTTTACACTGTGTAATTACAGTCACTGGTAGGTTAGATCAATCTACACTCGAGTCTGGAAAGAAACCAGCCAGTTCATATATTCTGTGTATTTTTCTCATCATATGTTGGATTTGATTCCAGAAAAGATAAAAAATAATCCATTTACAACATTTATAAACTGAGAGGCTTGTGGAAACTGATGTCTTTAATCTCAGATAAACATGGACTGCTACTTGTAATTGTTAACGGAATGTTACTTTGTGTGATGTTAATTCTATTTTTTGTGTGTGTGAGCTTAAATGTAACATTTCTGAGTATGCTTGTTACTAAATTTTATTTTGTTAAGACCATAATTACTGGCTGTAAGTAACAGGCCTCATTCTTTATGATTGTCTATAGTGCGCTACTGATCTATTATGTGTCCATAGCCCAGGTTAAATTTAAGAACAAGGAGAATACACAGTATAGTTAATTCATCTTTCCTTGACTAATGGTGGTTTCTTCCTGTGTTAGTGATTGAAGCTCACAGTCTAAGTGACAGAAGAGAGGAGCTGGTGTTGAGCTCTCCAGGTTCATACACTCTGGCAAACAGCACTGTGGAGTATCAGAGAGGAAGAGAAGCGGACAGACAGATCCTGCGCTGCCATGGGCCGCTCACTGCAGACTTCACTATCAAGGTGGGCCGGCAAACAAGGGGGGGGGGGGGGGTTATGAATACATTATAGTACATTATAGTACTCTGTTGGAATACTTGTGTATCCTTTTGTTTAGAATAAACTTATATAATTTTGACTATTATATATATCCATTTAGAAATTAGGGGAAAATCAGTTCAGTTATTTATCTCTATCCTTTCATGTATCTCCACCCTGACAACTATTTTTTTTTTTTTACATATTTACATCTATAGTAGAAATACACCTGTCGATTGGTCAGTGACCAGGCTTAGCTGGTTGTCAGCTTGATTGGCCATGACCCGTGATAGGTTGATCAGCCTCATATATAACGATTCTATTCCCACATTGGCATCCCTCGTGGTAGGAGAGAATTATATGCTAAGTTTGTTTATAAATAACAATTATGGTGGATGACATCACAGAGTTACGTGCGACTCAATAGAAATGTAGGTGTTTTTTTTTGTTGCAGTTGTTTAATTTAATTTTATGTTAAATGTTAAAGGCTTGCACTATTTTGTATTGTTCAATTCAGTTGTGAAGTTGTTACTTTTAACTAAACGTTTGAAGGTTCAGAATTTTAAAATTGTAAAAAAAATTAAATCAGGATGTTTATAAAATCATGATACTGTACATAGTCACAATATAAATATACAGTAATAGGCACCTACAGTAGATGTTGTGATATCATATTGGGTGACCCCTGGTGATTCCTGACCTAAATATCTATTTGGGTTCTATTGTTTTATTCTATTAAATGTATTACATTTTAGCCATATTCTTTTAACAATAAGAATGTTTCATATATTCATGACTTCAGGTCACAGATTGAATGATTCTGTGTGATTCACTTAAAGCTCGCTGTACACTATTTAAACAGAATTTTTTTCTAAAACAAATGTTTTAACAAAACTACAGGCTTTTGATTTATCATGAACAGCTATTAAGAACAAAAAGTGCATTAAAAAAACAGTAAAGTGATATAATTCACACGGTTCTTCCTTGTACATTATTGGCAGCATGTTCAGTAACTGTATGCAAAACTGATCCAATTTTTTTTAGCCACAGACCTCAGTGTGTGCTCTTATATTTAATCCAAGATGAACAGAAACCATAACACCCACAGGTTCCAAACTTAAGATTATAGCAGATAACCCACAGAGCGTTCCAGGATAAATTCCTTTTGTGCTGACAGAATATATGCACATGTACTGTCCAAAAGTGTTAGGCAATTGTGTAAAATATGTCGTAAAATAGGAATGCTTTCAAACATAGACGTGTTAATAGTTTATTTTTAACAATTGGTAAAATGGGAAGTGAATGAACAGAAGAAAAATACAAATCAAAGCAGTATTTGGTGTGAGCACCCTTTGCCTGCAAAACCAGAATTCAAATCAATTCTTCTCTAAATACACTTGCACACGGTTTTTGAAGGAACCTGGCAGGTATGTTGTTCTAAACATCTCGGAAAATAACAGATCTTCTGTCGAAGTAAATAACAAATCCTTCTGTCAAATCCTTCTGTCTCTTCATGCAATCCCAGACGGACTCGATGAGGTTGAGGGCAGGGCTCTGTTGGGGCCAAGACACAATTTCCAGAACTCCTTGTTCTTCTCTATACTGAAGATAGTTCTTAATGACATTGGCTGTATCTTTGGGGTCGTTGTCCTGCTACAGAATAAATTTGGGGCCAGTCACATACCTCCCTGATGGTACTGCATGATTGATAAGAATTTGCCTTTATTTCTCAGCATTGAGGAGACCATTAATCCTGACCAAAACTCCATTAGTAGAAATGCAGCCCTAATCATGCACAGGACCTCCACCATGCTTCAAAGTTGCCTGCAGACACTTTTTATTGTAAAACAACCGACCTCCTGCTACAGCGAAATATTTCAAATTTTGACTCCTCAGTCCAGAGAACTCCAGTTCCTATGTTTTCATGCATAGTTGAATCGCTTAGCCTTGTTTCCACCTTGGTTGAGTGGCTTTTGAGCCACAATTCTTCCATGAAGGCTTTCACTTCTGGCCAGACTTCTCTGGACAGTAGATGGGTGTACCTGGGCCAGTTCTTTGCTGACGGCCCTGCTGGATATCTTCTGATGTTGAAGGGAAGTAAGCATGATGTGTTTTTCATCTGCTGCATTAAGTATTCTTGGCTGACCACTGCAGTCCTCAACATTGCCCATTTGTTTGTGCTTCTTCAAAATAGCTTAAATAGCACAGATTGAAACCACTGGCTGCTTTGAAATCATTGTCTGGGAGAGACCTTGCTGATGCAGTATACATTAACTACCTTGTACCTTGTTGCTGTGCTCAGTCTTGCCATTGAGTTTCAACTTATAGTACAGATGAAATTTGATGATCATTAGCACCTGCTTGGTATAACTGGTTAATTATTCACCTGACTCTGATCCTACAAAATCCCTGACTTGGTGCAAGTGTGCAAGTATAAGAATTGATGCTGGTTTGAAGCCGAAGGGTAGTTACACCAGATATTGATTTGATTTTGATTTTTCTTCTGTTTGCTTCGTCATTTTTGTAAATTGACAAAAATTGACAATTTAAATAAATCTTTTTTTAAAGCATTGGTACTTTAGCATTTCCTCACACCTGCTGAAAAATTTTGCACAGTACTGTATATCGATTAGCCATAACATTAACACATATGGAGGCCAACATCCTTATGATCAGTGTTGGGGGACGTTACATTTAAACTAACTAATTACATTACAAAATTACTGTCTTCAAAAAGAAATCAGTTACATTACAGCGTTACTTTCTGATAAAAGTAACGAGTTAGAGTACTTTTCCTTTGCAGAAAATGAAAACTTCCTCATGCATGTTGTTTTAGTCAAGACCTTTATAATTATTCCACCATCATCACTTAGCGAAGTTTGGCCCATAATCTGTTAACTACTAATACCCCTATCTCACCTACACGGTTTCGCACAGTAGCCGTAAGTACAGTTCATCATGATTCACCGCAAAGTTTGGCGCTGTGATTAGGTTTCCATCTTTCCGCGCATTGGTCCTCACATAGTCAAATCGCATAGGTGAGATAGGGGTATAACAACAAGAATAATAAATAAAGAGGGGGGCGGGTTATCTGAGGCGGAGCTTGTAGGACGATTTTCACACACACACACACACACACACACACACACACACTAGTGGATTGGGAATGACTGCTGTCTGGCTCACGGATTACATAAATTGTCTAAATAATGGATTACATTTTCGAAAAAGTAACTAAGTAACAGTACTTAAATGGCGGACCTAACGCGTTAGATTACTCGTTACAGCACATCAAAAAAGTAATCGCGTTACACCCAACACTGCTTATGATATTGATTTAGGAAATAACATTGTGTATCTGTTTAGATTAATTATTATGGCTAGTATAAATAATTCAATGTTTTTGGTTTTCATATTCTAGTGTAAGGGAACAGATGGTGAGATTTGAAAAAGAGAATCATCAGTTCCATTTGCAATGCTGAGAATTTCGGACAGGTGCCATCAAACTGGCCTTTTTTCTGGTTGTTGGAAAAGTGGAAAAAAAAAACTGTTCTAGCATAAGAGTGTTCCTGTGTAAAAAGTTATCTCTATAAAGACATATAGTTCGCAAAGTTGGCATGGAAGAGCTGAACTGCACTGCACAGACGCGTGCCCTCAAATGGCATCAGAAATGTATAAATAAAATGAAACATCAAATGGGATGTTGAACAACTGCTTATGGCTGTTATGGCCAGGTGACCACATATTTATTATTTTATTTTATTTCATAGAGAATTCACAATGTTCAAACACAGTGTAGGATTTCCTCTTGTCTTGGTTGAAATACCCTCTAAGTTATGTGCTCATGATTTTAGTTTGTTGTTAATGGTCACATTCTGTACAGTAGAAGCTGATAACTGTCGTGTGTGTTGGGTGGAATGTATGACATCCATCTTTTTTCCTTTTTGTCTCAGGTGAAGTATGCAGCTCCGAAAGACACAGTGATAATGTTCATGTTCCATCAACCGATCCGCTATCAGTGGAGAGAGACAGACTTCTTCCCCTGCTCTGTAAAGTGTGGAGGAGGTAAAACACTAATCTCGCCACCCAAGACCAAAGATCCAAGATCCTTAGCCCTAAAACATGACTATATATACACTATTGTATATAAGGGAAGACTGCTTTAATTTGCTTAGCTAATAATCATATTTTTATCATTTGTCTGAGATCTGTATATGCAGATCAGGACCTCTAGTTCAGTACTAATTCGGTATACACTTCTCAGGCTACCAGCTAAACTCGGCCGACTGCGTGGACATCCGCTACAACAGGACTGTCCCAGATCATAACTGTCACAGCTACCCAGAAAACACTAAACCCAAACCCAAGCTGAAGGAGTGCAACATGGATCCCTGTCTTGAAAGGTTGGTTCCCTCACTCACACACACACAACCATATACACACAGTACACCTAAAGAATGCCAAAACCAACAGACTTTGTGATTATTGTAATCTTTTACTTTATACGGTAACACACTGATCGGGTGTTTAACTCTGACTTATGCAAACTTATAAACTCAAGAGGCCTGATGAGTCACACTGAATGAAGTATTCGCTTTTTTGTTTAGAAGACAGATATTATAAAAGCCTGTTTTCTCCACAGTGATGGCTTCAAAGAGGTCATGCCTTACGATCACTTTCAGCCTCTTCCACGGTGAGTAAAGTTCCCACATGACCCAGGTTCGCATGTATTCATTTAGCAGATGCTCTTATGCAAAGTGAGATCAGATTTTGCTCAAGGGCTCAACAATAGCACTGATGGGATTGTTCTGTGTAAAATTGCTGGTTCAAAGTGAGCACCTTCGGCATTGTTCCAACACCAAATTACTGTTATGTAAACTCATAAATTCATAGTTATAATTATTTCCATGACTGTCAGGGAAATAAGTTGAGAACGGTGTAGGAGGTTTTGAAAATAGTTACTGAAAGAATGAGCAAAATTAATTATGCAACCCCTAAATCAATGTAGCAATGAATCAGTGTAGGAATGAGATAAGCAAGGACATTTTAAGTAAAGTCTTAATCAGCAAAGTAATTGGATGTTTTTTCTTTTTACTAGAGGGACATGACTTGCACAATTGTTTTGCTTTGTTGAGCATTACATACTGCATCATTAAATGCAGTAGCGCTTAATATTATTATTATTATTATTAAAATAAAAATAATATTTATTTAATTATTTATTATTTTTTTCTATATTGTTGTTGTTATGATGGCAACACGGTAGCTTAGTGGTTAGCACTGTCGCCTTGCACTTCCAGGGTCCAGGGGTTTGTTCCAGCATGGGTTCGATTCCCGCCTCTGTGTGCATGGAGGTTGCATGTTCTCCCCGTGCTTAATGGATTTCCCCTGGCTTCCTCCCACAGTCCAAAAATGCAAATTAGGTTAATTGGAGTTCGCATCTGAGTGTGTGTACAGTATGTGTGTGTGTTTGTGTGTGCTCTGCTATGGATTGGCACCCTGTCCGGAGTGTACCCCTCCTGCGATAGGCTCCAGGCCCCCTGCAACCCTGTATACAGAATAAAGTGATGGTGATGATGATGATGATGATGATGATGATAAGAGTACGATAATGAGGAGATGCATGTTAGCTTAAGTTTCTGTGTATTCATGGACACATAGGTGGGAGCAGAACCCCTGGACATCATGTTCTGTATCGTGTGGCGGCGGAAGTCAGGAACGCAGTGTGGTGTGCGTGGAGGAGGACATGCAGGGCCAGATCGTTCAAGTCGAGGAATGGAAGTGCACACACTCGCCACGGCCCATCGACAAACAGAGCTGCAACAATTTCGAGTGCCCAAAGTGGTTGGCAATGGAGTGGTCTCAGGTATTTACCTTTCACACAGACTTCTCTGGGATTTTTCCGGCCATTTATTTTCCTTTCATCCATTTGCCCATTCAGCCAAACATGAGTGTACTTATTTACTATTTGTACTTTCTGATACACTTTGTATGTTTCTTTCAGTGTACAGTGACCTGTGGCCGGGGTTTGCGTTACCGTGTTGTTGTGTGTGTGGATCACCAAGGAGAGCACACAGGAGGCTGCACCACTGAACTTAAACCCCACATCAAAGAGGAGTGCTTAGTGCCGATTGCGTGTCACAAACCCAGAGGTAGGAAACACACTTTTAATAACAGTAAGTAATCACTGTGGGCCATTACACAGTAAAGATTATATGTTCTATTACTGTGTAACCTTAATTCATCTGTAAGGTCTTAGAGTTAAAAATTTGCCTTTGTGAGTAGAGCCTAAGTCAGCAAAGTGGCTTTAGTGATTTGCACTTTTACCTTGCACCTCCAGGGTTGGAGGTTTCGAGCTTCCCTTTGGTCCTGTGTGCATAGAGTTGCGTGTTCTCTGCCTGCTTGCTGGGTTTCCTCCATGTAGTTTAGTTTCCTCCCAATTGCCCATAGTGTGTAAATGTATGTTATAGGTTGGCAACCTGTGCAGGGTGTATCCCATCTCACCTTGTGCTCTAAGTTTCCTGCAATTTGCTCCAGGCCCAAGCAACCCTACACAGGATAAATGGAATATGTTATGGATGGATGGAGTATAGATTCTATCACTAGAAAATTCTAGTGCAGGCAAGGACAAAACACAATTAGGCAGTCACACAGAAAAGGAAGATATTCTCAAGAATAGTCTTAGAGAAGCAGTTGTTTAAACTAAATTTAAACAAAGCACAAGGCTTCTGAAACAAGGTCCTTTGGACAAATGAGAAAAAAGTGGAGTGTTTTGGTCTTAATGCTCAGTGTCATGTTTTGCAAAAAGAAAAACAGCATTTTAGCAGAAACACCTCGTACCCACTGTCGAGCAAGGTGGTGGAGGGGTGATGATATGAGCTTGTTTTGCAGCCACAGGACCTGGGCACCCTACAGTCATCTAGTTAACTCCTCTGTATACCAGATTTTCCTAGAGGCAAATGTGAAGCCATATGTCTGACATCTAAAGCTTGGTCCAAACTGGATCATGGAACAGGACAATGACCCAAAGGCACACTATTAAATCTACTTTAGAATGGCTTAAAAAAATGCATTAAAATTTTGAAATGGGGGTGTGGAAGATAAGACAAAATAAAAAAGATAAAGTGGGGAATTTTTTTTTGTTGAGAAAATCAAAAAATGACAATAGGTTAATTACTTTGTAGCTTAAGAGGTATTGTAATGCTGACAGACAGAAAAGGTCACATGTGGCATATTCATTAAATGAGATCTACATAGTAACCATGTTGTAACCTCCGGGACGCCAGGTGTTGTGCTAAACTATGCTGGTACAGGCACAAAACTTAAATGGGTTACTGTCATAGTTTACAGTGAGCCTGGGGCTTTTTTCTAGTAAAGAGTCAACTTATCGTGCCAAATGGCGCACATGGCCAAAAAATAGATTTTGGTCTCAGTGGCGATTTTTTGCATTACTAATGACAATGTGATGCACCTCCTATAAGATTTGTTCTCTTTTATTCTTGTGAAAATCTATTCAGCGATGGGATGATTGGGAAACATTAGGTACTTTTATTTACAGTTTGTGAAAATGACCCACTAAAGCGTGCACTGTGTTAAAATTGGCACAAAATATTACACTATACTCATACTATCAAGTAATATGCTCTTTAAATGGGACACAGATGGCAGCAAGCTCATTTGGAATTTTTTAGTCTCTTTGGTAAGAAAGCCATACAGACATTTATTACAGTAATAAAGTCATTCATCACAGGTGTAAAAATGGAGTATCTTAATTTAATTGAGGATAATAAAATAATGCAGATTTTTCCATGGTCTGGGTTCGATTCGTGCCTCAGGTCTGTGTGCATATAGTTTGCATGTTCTCCCATTGTAGGTACTCTAGTTCCCTTTCAAAAGCTACACTCGATGCTGCGTGAAAACGCTATGGGAACATCTTTTTGTGTTGCCGGTTGTGAA
>JAOVVA010000004.1:10161742-10178292 GCA_028565275.1 Leiocassis micropogon | reverse complement strand
TCGGTGACGTCACGTGGATCGGAGGAAACACGTGGGTCGGTCTGCGGCCCTCCCGACTGATTGGCGGTAGAAGCTTACCTCCTTGTGGGAGGTAATTGGACACGACCAAAAATTAGGGGAGAAAATCTGGAAATTCGGAAAAAGGGGAAAATTTTATAAGAAGAGTATATGACTATCCACTAAAATAATTATAACCATACAGTAATAATATAGGGATATTTATAAATGATAGAATTATATTTATCCACATGCATGACTTGTCTTTTTGTAACCCTTATTGCAGCTGTATACTTTGACTTATGCTGCTGACTAGTCAGTTAGCAGGTTGCCTGACTTTTCTTGCATCTCTTATAACAAACTTGAAGTTCATTCCAGAGTTTAGACCAGTTTTATCTCAGTGATGAGGATGGCAGGTCCGTTGAGCTTTTTCTGGCTCATTTTAGAGTGCATGTAGTTTTTAATGAGTTTTATTTTGCTGAGAGTGCACTCTCTTCAAGTCACTGTCACCGGTAATGTGATTTTCTCATTGTTTCGACCATAACACGTTCACAATGGCGCAAAAGGGGGTTGTACTCTTAGATGACAAGCTGAAATATTTTTTAATAATATCAATACATTTTTCAATTATGTAAATACATATAAATTTAGTGGTTGTTTATTCTGTCAGTTTGTGCATTATGTATAACTCCATATACACTAATATCGCATTGCAGTGTCGTCACTGCTATAAATCTGAAAACTAATTTAAAATGAAGAATTGTACAGAATTTGCATTCTTCTTCTTTGCACACGTATTACAAGGGGAAAAAAAGAACATTTATCACAGCAGTATTGAGAAATTTTGGTGCAGTTTTGTACTAGTGAATTAAATGTTAATGCACTTCATCTGATCTGCTTTTATTTAACCGAGAAACATTGCTTGGGTTAGAGCATATATTATTTTACACGATGTGAAGACATTGGCACATGCTTTTGTTTTGATTTCTGTAATTTACTGTTCACTTGGTTGCCAGAAAGCTGCTGCTTGTCCATGCTGCTTCCTCCAGGATACAGGCAAAAGAGAACATATCACACCAATTTTGGTATTTATTACCCAGATTTCCTCCTTTTTTTAGGGCACGTTTTAAAATGCTGCTAAAATTTTAAAGCAATAAATAAATCTGCAGCATGATCCCTAATGGATGTAATAGGTTAAAATATTAGGTGCATTACAGTGTAGAATTTTAAAACAAACTAAGAGCGAACGAAAGTGCGAGAGTATGAAAAAAGTGAATGTGTATGAAGGAGCAAATTACAGTAGACCTTCATTAAAAGCCATTCTTAAGAAAAAAAGACAGATTAGTTGAGAATAATACAATGAATAAATGCGGTGTTGTAGAAGTAAAAAAGCTGAAAGTGGGAAATTAAGTTTCTTCTTCTAAGTAGGTTAAAAATAGTTATGCTAGAGATACGTTTTTGTATACTGTATAAAGAACATGTTTTTCAGCTTTATGTGAACTTGGATCTATTGTGTTTGACACTTATGGTCTCTCTTATTTTATCGCCTACTACTTTAATTAACTTTAATTTTACATGGCCATTATTACCATGAAACAAAAGCTACTTACAGCTTAGTTAGGTAAGATAGAATGAATTGTAATTTCAAGAGACAAGGTAATTTCAAGTTTTTAAAGGTGAGAATTTGTAGTTTCTGTAATTTGGAAATGGTTATGTTGGTAGGGAAATGTTGACTTAGGTATTTGTCTATGTAAAATTGAGATTTGTTGATTGGGCATTTTGTAATTGATTCAAATAATAGATTGTGGTATTTGTAGATAGTTGAATTTGTTGCACAGTAGGTTGGAGGTTGTACATTATGAAACGTAATGGTACTGTAGATGGAAATGGATGGATTCATGCTTCAATTTGGTGATAGTGGACACTGTAAATGTAGGCAGTAGTATTTTTATATGCTGCTTATTGGTTCAGTTTACATAAAATTTAAATTTACATATTAATCATTTTGTGTAGACAAACTCAAAGTATGAATCCCCCCTTTTTTTTCTTTTTTCCTTCTGAGTAAAAGTGTGTACTTTAACATATCAGGTCAATTTCCTTCACCCTCATTAAAAGAATGAAGCAATGGCATAGACCATTCTCCAGTCTGATGTTCGTCATCGCACCAGGGTACCTAACAGAACTGCTTTACAGTTGTGATTTCCTCTATGACATTGCAATTACAGTCATTTTAATACAGTGGAACCTTTGATTACGAGTATAATTCTTTCCGGAAGTGGGCTTGTATTTCAAAACACTCGTACATCAAAGCGAATTTTCCCATAAGAAATAATGGAAACTCAAATTATTTGTTCCACAGCCCCCCAAAAGATACATAAAAATAATTAATACAAAATATAAAGTAAAAATAAAACAAATTAACCTGCACTTTACCTAAAAAAAGTAAAAATAAATCCCAACAGATAAGTGTTTCTTACACAGTAACCCCTCCTCTCTTATTTGAGTTTCACACACACACATTAACGAAAAGACTGCTTTATCGGAAAAATTAACAAGGAACATTGCTAATGGCACTCGTGTGAGCGCATACTAACGGAATCACTGCTGTAAAGTAAAAATTACACAAATTAACCTGCACTTTACCTTTGAAAAAAATCGCGACAGAGCACACTCAGTGTATGTGTGTGTGAAGGCGAGAGGAGGAGGGTTGTGTGTGAAGGGGCACGGTGTCCAATGAAGCGCGCGCGCACACATACAAAGTGCAGGCTGATACAGAGAGGGAGAGAGAAAATGGATCTTTAACCTCTCTAATGACATTTGCTTTAGCTTTACACGCGCACACACGTGGTGTTATAATAAACAATACACGTGTGCTGTACACACACTCACACAAACACAAAATAAAAGATGTTTTACCCGCAGACACTAGGTCACAGTGTTTTAGTAAACAGTACACGCGCGCACGGATGTTGATTATAGCCGTGAGAGACGAGTACTAAGGCCGAGCAGGGGAGACGATTACCCACAATTCCGCAGCGCAAGAGAGAGAAAAAACATTGGCTCAGTTGTGATCACGTGACGCTCGGCCTCAAAACAAGAAGTGCATGTGTGTTACATGGTATTCGTAAACAAAGACTTGCTCGTTTTTTCGAAAATTTATTTAAAATTTTCTGCTCGTCTCCCGGAACACTCGCAAACCACATTACTCGCAATGCGAGGTTACACTGTACTTCTTCTTCTGTCATTTTGTTTTAAGTTTTTTTTTTGATAATCAAAGTATCAACACAAGCACCAGGTGGGAAGGTTACAAACATCACAGACTATTTCACAAAGGGCCGTGAGGGACAGGAGGTCTTTTGGATTTAAAGCTATAGACACTAAAACAGCTTGTTTAGAACAGGAGTGAAACTGGGATTTCAAGTCATTCCAGAGTGGAGGATCTGAGTGGTATTTCAGATGTCAAAGTAAACTTGAGATCTACAGTAACTTATTAAATATAAGTATAATATGTGACCTGTAACCCTGAGTAAGCAAGGGAAGGACAACAGTGGGAAGGATTTTGTATAGGATTGAGCCTGGTGCATGACTCTGCCTCCTCTTTTTCTATGTAATGAGTCAGATGTATGCTAAAACATGTCAGTCTGGTAGGCATTACTCTAAGATGAATGATGTGTCACACTTCAAGAGTGTGTAACTGAATCACATAATCTGTGCAAGTCCATAAAAATAATTGCCAGATGTATTTCTGAAGGCCTAAGCAAGTGCACACACTGTCTCAATCCATTTGCATTACTTCATTGTGCTCCTAAGATCCTGCAGCTGCTTTCCCGAAACTTCTTCAGAGGAGTTTGGGCTGTAAATCTGCACTATAACATTTGTACTCTGAGTGCTGTGCTGATACTGTAGTAGTCACAATAGACGTGAAAGTAGTATACATAGAAATATCCTTTAATATTTATCTATGTACACATTTGTGCTTTACATGTATCTTAAATGAATTATACTCACAATTGAACTATGTCCAGTTGGTTTGTGGGAAATTGCAGTATTTTTAATCTAGATTACCTACTTTTATACCAATGGTTTATTGGATTTCCTTTTACCAAAACTCTGAAATCCACAAAAAGCTTGACTTGAAAGCCAAATCCTCAGACCTCAGAACATCCTCTGTATTAAATAGTCTGTTTTACTGCTGTCCTGCAACTCCTACAAACCTTGGAAATCGTTTCCCTCTTCAGTAAATTCCCACTTCTATAAATGCTTACTTCCATGTATATTTGATTAGTATGTGGCATTTTATTAGCCATATTTAGATTCCTTTGGGGTTTGTGGGATAAAGAGTCAAATTTGAGCAGACTGGGAGGGGTTTTGGTATTGATCGTAGGCTACATAGAGAGTTATTTAGAAGGTTTTACGATTTTTTTCTTGGTAAATATTCCAGGTAATTGTATTTGTAAATGATGGCTGGGCTTGTAGATTGTTGGATAAGGAGATTGTGAATATTCTTTCAACAAGTAGATTAACAAACCCTATTTGAATATTCAATAATGTTTCAGTGTTGTAAATGTTTGAGTTATTAGATTTCTTGTCTTGTTGATTCCTTATAGTGTATTTTTAACAAGTATTTTAAATTATGGATGCTGTAAATGGGGGGGCGGTTTAGCCACTTAATAGCGATGAAGATGACATGGACTGCATTGAAACATGCAGTGTCACTATGCAGGCTTATGACTGCAATTGCTTGAATAGTTTAAGGACTTGAATTTTAATGAATAGTCTCAATCATCTTTATCACTGAACAGTTGGAAAACTCAACAAAGTGTACTTTATATAAACTAAAATACATTTCCTGTTATACAGTTGCACTTTCAAACTCAGAACAGTTAGAGAAGGGATTTATTTATGGCCACACTGGCATCACCCAAATGAGGTCGGGTTCCCTTTTGAATGTGGTTCCTCTCAAGGTGTGAGAGTCCTTCCCACTATCACATCTGGCTTGCTCATTTAGGGACCAACAATTTTTAATATACATCCAGAATTTTTATTTATGTAAAGCTGTTTTGTGGCAATATCAATTGTTAAAAGTATACAAATACATTTACAAATACTGTATATACAAATAAAATTGAATTTCATAAAATTTCATTGCATTGACTTAACTACACTGGACTGAATTGAACTGCATTGACTTGAATTGGGTTAATAGATGATGAAGTTTATTGGCAAGGTTACATTTATTAGAGCTTCAATGTGATAGGGTAAAGGATTGCAAATTGCAAAATAATTGATATTGTACAGTAGATGTTTGGTGTTTGGCTTGCAGATGGTGGAATTTGGAGGAATTATGTTTGGACATACACAAATCAGCCCTAACATTAAAACCATGCATATTAAAACAACCTAGGTTTTGATTTCCCCTTGTGCTACTGGGGCACCTCTGGTCCCTTGGGGTGTGGCTCCGCAGGGCCTCTGGGAGGGTGATGTGGTGGGGCACCAGCAGGTAGGCAAGGGATCCTTTGATTGCTGTGGGCTGCAGGTGTGGCCTCTATGGATTGGCCTGTGGTGCACTGTGTGTTGTGGTGCTTTTCTCTTGGATCAGGACAGGATGGTCTGGCCTTTGATCCCGTGGGCATAGGTGAGCCTTGGGTGCCCGTGATCCTGTCACCAGTTTGCTGATGTATAGATGGTGATCAGTGTTATTCACTTCACTTGTCGCTGGTCATAATGTTATGGCTGATCAGTGTAATGTGTTTATAATGTAGTTAAATTTGTAGATTCTATAATCTGCATATGGCAGTATTTTATTTATTGGTCAGTTGAATTTGTTGAAAGTTTGATTTGGATGTATTAAGGTTTGTACATGGATGATCTCTGGGTTGTTGAACATGGCTGAGTTTCTTGGTGCAGGAACTTGAAAAGAGGTAATGTAGCCATTGGGATTTGTTGATGTCATGGTAACTGGAATGATTTGCCGATCCGGTGTGTGAGAGTGTTCTATTCTAACTTTGTTTCTGTTCAGTTTTCCCCAGTGTAGTTCCAACTCCGTCTAATCAGCCTCTTACACTGTGCTTGATATACATATGAAAGAAACTAGCCTCATGGGAATTTTGAGGCCTTTTCTGCCACTAAGCTCTGTACCTGTAACACCGTTATATTTGTCACTAACACTAAGAATAAACATTGCCAGTACTTGTTTCAGTGAAAAAAAGGTGGGAATTTTGGAGCTGCAGCTTTTTGTTTAGCTTGTGAGTTTACTGTAAATTTGGACCTCTGGGATATATACTGTGCATAGCATGGTTATTCTTTTCTTGTCTAGCTTTGCATCAATTTAAAATCTAATGAGTGGGGCTTTTGGTCATTTTACTGCAGCTTTTGTGCTTATGGCTTTGAAGCCTTGGGTTACGTTTTAAAGCAGACAGGTGTTTAGATACACAGTCCATTGTAATGGAGTCCTGAAAGAGGTTTTCATTTGGTACTGGTATTTGATTGCTTTGATATCCATCTGTTTGTGTGTGCTAACCTCTATGTCCTGGTCTTTCAGAGAGTGTGCCTGTTGAAGCCAAAGTCCCATGGCTTAAACAAGCCCAAGAGCTGGAGGAGACCAGAGTAGCCACTGAAGAACCAACGTGAGTTTTCATTTTTAACACATGGAAATGTCGAACTGGAACACAACCCAATTGGTATGTTTTTTCCTTTACCTTTATTTGCTTTATTTCTCTTTTTCTGATAAAAACTTGAAGTAAACTGGGTTTTAATGTATAAAAGGTTTTCCCCTGGGGTGGTAATATTAGATAGAAATTAAGAAGCATGGTTTTATAGAGACCTAATTAAAACACTCATTGTCTAAACACTCATACCGCTTTATACTGTATATACTGTAGGGTTGCAGGGGGCCTGTAGCCTATCCCAGGAGACATAGAGCGGTGTACACCCTGGACAGGGTGCCAATCCATAGCAGAGCACGCACACATACACACACCCACGCTCATTTACACACTATGGGCAATTTGGGAATGCCATTTAGCCTAATCTGCATGTCTTTGGACTGTGGGAGAAAACCGGAGTACCCGGAGGAACGGTCTTCACTCAAATCCATTGTGCTATTGTTGGTACTATCTTGCCCCATCTCTGAAACTGTACCTCAGCTAAGAGCTGCCAAGGGAGTGAACACAGCACAGTGCATCCCCAGACATAAAAAAAAAAAAAAAAGCCCCGACACGAAGGCTTCCAACATCCTGCGGTCTACCGAAACCCTCTGTCGCAGAGACTCATAAAACAGAAGCATGTGGGCTTGAAAGTGTTTAAGGGCTTCGGAGAAGAGAACAGCATGGGGAGTTTGCTGTTAAGTGTATATGTGTATGTAAGGAGGATTAGGATCTGCTGCTTTCCTGATAACCATTCTTAAATTGCACCCTTCAGTGCAATATATCATTCAACACCAGGCCTCCCATCCTGTTTCTGCTATGTCAATGTGCTTGCTTAATTTAGCAGAGTCTGGGGAGGTGAGATGCTGTTTCGGTAATCAGCGCTATCACAGAGTGACCCATGTGTGTGGAATTCAGAGCTGGATAACAGCCATGAGACTCTAGGTCTTAATGTGTCATGAATTGTATCCCAGAAATGCGAGAGAAGTGGTCTTAGCTTAGATGTGTCATCCTCATTAATCTTTGTCGGGGCTCCTATTCTGTTCTCTTCTCCGTTCTGTCCGTTTGCACAAGGTCATTCTTTGATAGTAATTGAGTTGTACAATATATTTAAAATGCATTATACTATGTATTAACTTAATGATACATATACCCTGCCAAGCGATTTTCTCTTATTCGCCTTTCTCATGACCGGTGAGGAAAGTTGGAAAGTTGCTGCCTTATTCATCAATTATTAGTCAGATTAAAATTTTCCTCATTTTTCATACAGTTTTGCTTTATTACCCAGGTCTTTAAAAGTAATGCTGGGAAAAAACCCCATAAAACTACATAAAGCCATTCAGAGGTCACACTTTTTGTCCTGCTGCTCATTCGTTGTTATAGGATAATCAAGATTGTGCTCGGTTAAATATGGGTAAAATCGTCCTTTCGTGTATCCATGAGCTACCACTGAGCTAACGACGGCCTGGAATGTTCGGAATGGTGAATGTAAATAGTGAGGTGCATGTGTAAGTCAAACTAAAGATTGCATACCAAGCAAAACAATAAACACATCAATAGAGAACCTAAGGCTCACCCCGCAAACCCCGCAAGAGAAAAAAAAATACTTCAATTAGAGTTGCTTGAAACGTCTACAAGAATTGATACTGAATACAGAATGTCTACTGGAGTGCAAAGATAGTCTTTCTGTCAGTATGCAGTTAAATATATAGAAGGAGTCTGGTCTTACAAATACAGTCAAAGAAAACTTTTAGCATATTAGCCTACATGCTGCTACAGTATTTCATTTATCAGCATACATGTATATATTTAAAATTCAATATTGGCCTTGCCCAAGGGCCCGACAGTAGCAGTGCTGGGTCTTGAACCACTAACTTTCCAATTATATTAATAATACACAGGGGTTGGACAATGAGACTGAAACACTGGCCAATTTAGTGTTGGAGGTTTCATGGCTAAATTTGACCAGCCTGGTGACCAGTCTTCATTGATTGCACCAGTATGAGCAGAGTGTGAAGGTTTAATTAGCAGAGTAATGGCACAGTTTTGCTTAAAATATTGCAATGCACACAACATTATGGGTGACCTATCAGAGTTTAAAAGAGGACAAATTGTTGGTGCGCGTCTCGCTGGCACATCTGTGAACCAGACAGCAAGTCTTTATGATGTATCAAGAGCCACAGTATCCAGGGTAATGTCAGCATACCACCAAGAAGGACGAACCATATCCAACAGGAGTAACTGTGGACACAAGAGGAAGCTGTATGAAAGGGATGTCTGGGTGCTAACCCGGATTGTATCCAAAAAAGATAAAACCACAGCTGCCCAACTCACTGCAGAATTAAATGTGCACCTCAACTCTCCTGTTTCCACCAAAACTGTTTGTCGGGAGCTCCACAGGGTCAATGTACAAGGCTGGGCTGATAAAGTCAAACGTTTGGTCACTCGTGCCAATGCCAAACGTCGGTTTCAATGGTGCCAGCAGCGAAAATCTTGAGCTGTGGACAATGTGAAACATGTATTGTTCTCTGATAAGTCCACCTTCACTGTCTTTCCCACATCAAGGAGAGTTACAGTGTGGAGAAGCCCCAAAGAAGCATACCACCCTGTTGTTTGCCAAGCATGAAGCATGGGGGCAGATCAGTGATGGTTTGGGCTGCAATATCATGGCATTCCCTGGGCCCAATACTTGTGCTAGATCGGCGCATCACTGCCAAGGACTACTGAACCATTCTGGAGGACCACGTGCACCCAATGGTTCAAACATTGTATCCTGAAGGTGGTGCCGTGTATCAGGATGATAATGAACCAATACACACAGCAAGACTGGTGACAGAGTGGTTTGATAAACATGAAAGTGAAGTTGAACATCTCCCATGGCGTGCACAGTCACCAGATCTAAATATTATTGAGCATTCTGACAAATCAGTGCTGATAAACTTGCTTCATTACAGATCTGTTTTATTTTAACATACCCAGCTTTTAAAAAAAAAAACAATTCTATAAATACATATAGCCATATCAGGGTAATGCAGAAGGAAAAAATGGCAGAGGGTCAATGATGAGTATAGACAGATTCCTACACTGTCCTACACCAGCCAAGCTGCAGTCACAAATGTTTTTTTTTTTTATTTGGCATGATTTTTTTAAGAATAAACACAATAAAATACAAGATTGTTTGCAGTATACACCAGTAAAACCATATGCAGACTATAGTGTGTAGTATATGTTTACTTTACCATCATTCATCTTGAGTAATTGCCTTAACACAGTCAGCATCACAGGACAGTTTTCTTTATTTTCTGTCTTTCTCTTTGCATCTCATTGTATTTCTCTTCCTTAGCCTCAGTCTCTTTCTACACTTCTTTGAAGCAGTCTGTCTTCTTCCTTTCCTTCTCTGTCTCTGTGTCCTTCGTTTTCTATTTTCTCCTACAGTGAATCACATTACAAATGAATTGGATAGGATCTGAATTTCAGCAGCACTTTTCCGTAAAGGCGGTTTTCCACTGCATGGCGAACTCATTCTGTGGTTCATTATAAATCCTTGTGATATCTATTAATATTGTTTTCCTACAATTCTTTTCTGGCACACAATGTTGTCTGGCCTGAATGGAAGCTATTTTTAGTGCCATATACCTCCATTATTTCCAGATTACTTTTCTTTCATTAAAATTGCTTTTAATATTGTATTGGTAGTTTTATGAGTCTGTGGTTTAGCGATTTTTCCTCTCAAGGCTGTGAAGTGTTTGGTCTAATTTGACAGGATGAATTTTTCTTAAATCTTAAATGAATAGTTGTAGGTTAAATCCACCTTGATTACACTCTTTCAAATATATAGGTTTTATTCAACAATAATTAACATATTATGCTATGTATAATTTTAATGTATAATATAATTATTAATCTAATTTAAAAATGGTGCTTTTGACATATGACAATGAAAAATTTGTAAAGACACTGTGGTTAGGAAATTGCTTTTCAAGCACATGTTGCTGAATGACTGAGATTAATAATGGGTCCAGATGTGCCATATCTTTCGAATCTTGTATATGGAAAATGCAAAAACACAGTGAAAGTGAAAAGGATTGTTTGAAAATTACTATCATTTACTATATATACTATGATAATGATGTAATCACAATTAGCATGCACAAGCACTCATGATATATAATTTTCAGACAACTGACAAATTAAAAGAAAGCATTTTAATGCTTGACTTAATACATACCTATCAACAAAGATTATTTTATTAGTGTGTTGGGCCACCATGGGCTACCAGAACAGACTAGATGTACACTTCACAGATTGTACAAATTTCTGAAAACATACTCTAAATTCTCCCCAAAACCTTTCTTGAGAATGGTGGTAAAGACGCTGTCTAACATGTTGCTTCAATATCTTACTTGGATTAGAATTTGATATACAGAACTATGCAAAAGTCTTAAACCACCCCTCATTTTTTCATATTAAATCAAATTAAATATTGTAGATTAAATTAAAGAAATGGGAACAAATGTTTTACTTTGGCAGGCTAAAATGATACAATTTAAAAATAGGTAACACCCTTGGCAGCAACCTCATTTCCCCTCTCGTCTGTTCCAACCACTCAGCATTCAGCATCACCAGTATACTAATCACTGGCCTGATCATCTGTCATCATCTGCACCTGTTTCTCACTGGTTTATGGTCAGGTCACTGTGGGCTTAACAAACAAAAAACATTTCTCTGAAACTGGTCAAAACTAGACTGAAAATGAGAGCCAAAGAATTGCCAAAAAATGAAGGGGTTAAAAAACAGGCTTGTTGGTATGGAAGTTAATAGTCCATCTGTTGTTGGGTATAGTTTATTCCATCTACAAATATCAAAAGGACCACATCCAAACAGGTAGGTAGGCAGGTAGGCAGGTAGGTAGGGAGGTAGGTAGGCAGGTAGGCAGGTAGGCAGGTAGGGAGGTAGGTAGGCAGGTAGGCAGGTAGGGAGGTAGGCAGGTAGGTAGGCAGGTAGGGAGGTAGGTAGGCAGGTAGGCAGGTAGGTAGGCAGGTAGGGAGGTAGGCAGGTAGGGAGGTAGATAGGCAGGTAGGCAGGTAGGCAGGTAGGGAGGTAGGCAGGTAGGGAGGTAGGTAGGTAGGCAGGTAGGTAGGCAGGTAGGTAGGGAGGTAGGTAGGCAGGTAGGTAGGTAGGTAGTCTGACATTGTGGTCTGTGGTACTGGTACAAGCATATCACTTGCATCAATATACATCATATCAGAACAGTAATGTGCACATGCATGAGACACTTTTTTAGACTCATGTACCCTGTTGCTGCCCATGGTAGGTACAGTACAGTATATACTGTACTGTTGTTAGATGCTGTAACTCATCTATTTCCATTTGTCATTTCTTCTTCATTCCTTCAGCTGTGTCCGATTCTCACCATTGCATTGCTGTAAGCTGGATATATTTGGTCAGGTCCTGGCACTAGTGATGACAACAACAAGATCAACATTATTCATACTGCATTATCCATACTGCATTAATGATAACCTCATATAACATGTCATGTCAGTGTCAAAGCTTTGAGCATATCACATCTGTGTGGTCCTGGTCCTTTTCAATTAGTTAATTAAGGTAATTGTGAATATTAACAGTAGATGATTAAGATGCATTTAATTTATAGTTTATGTTTTTACATGTGTGTTCAGGTTCATCCCAGGCCCATGGTCTCCCTGCAGTGTGTCTTGCGGAGTGGGTATACAGAAGCGCACTGTAAAGTGCAGGGTGTTTCTTTCCTTTACTCAGACTGAGGTGGATCTTCCGGAAGAGGAGTGTGGCGAGGATAAGCCTCCTGCCCATAGATCTTGCACCCTTGAATCTTGCTCCAGACTACCAGATACTTCACAGCACCCACTGGAAAATCAGAATAAATCCTCCAAGAAAAACTACATTTGGGAGTATAGGGGGTTCACAGCATGCTCAGTCTCCTGTGCTTTAGGTAAATCTGTATGCAGGCTTTTCTATTTATCCTAGTTAAATAAATAGTATGGATGCAAATCTGCTTCGGGTACACCTGATGTCCCGGGTCCTAAACTCTTAAAATGTGTGCACACGTCTTTGAATACTATTATTACGTAGGATTTGGTGGTGATGGTATGCAGGATGTTTATTATCAAAGCCAAAAGCACAATCCAGAAGTTATGAGAAATGCCTCATTCTGCCTTTACAGACACAACATATCATCATTCAAGCAGTAAATCCTTGTATTTTCAGATGCTTTCTGACATGCAATCATGGTGTATCTCTTTGTCTCTCAGGCAGGCAGATGGCTGTTATTCGTTGTGTAAGGGCTGGGCGACGAGAGATTGTTGAGGATACACTCTGTGATGAGCCTCTTAAACCCCGCACCGTAATGCGCATGTGCAACCCTCAGCCTTGTCCCTCCAGGTAATGACTGACCACAATTATACATTTTACATTTACTTATAACTAAGTAATAAATCAACATCACTTTGATGGGCTTGTATTATAATCTTGCAGACGTTTATCTACCTGCTTAAAGAGTTTTCTCAGCTTTATTTAGCAACTTGATCAGCAAACAGTGGCTTGGGATTCAATTCAAAGGGAATTACACAAATATGTAACTCATATTATTACTCATATTACTTATATTATTTAATCTTAAGGGAAATACTAATATGAAACTCACAATGTCCACATTATTAATAAAGAAGACAGTTTGAAAGAGAAATCTACTTACAACCTCTTTGAAGTCAAACTGAGAAATCAATATAGTTTTCAAAATTATGTAGAGATAAAAAAAAAGCTAAAAGTTGTTGTGATTTCATAATTATTGACTCTTTTTATGGTAAAATCCATAAATTAGTTCCTGTTGCAGGCAGTTGCTATAAAAAAAAACACTAGTCAAACATTAGCTGATTGGAGATTGTCTGTGTGTCACTCACAGTATCTTAATATACATGTTTCTGGGAGATCTCAGAGTTGGTTAGAGAATGTACTGTATCTAATCAAACTACTGGAGTAATTTTGTGATTTCGGAGCAGTACAAATATGTACAGTATGCATTTACAATATTTTTTTAATTGTAAGTCATTTTGCACATGATAATTATTAAACATTTCAAATCCTAACATTACCTCCAGTGTTAGATCAGAATTAATATTTTAGTGTAGTTGTTTGGTTATTTATTGATATTGTGAATATTAAATTAGATCTAAAATCCCAAGTTCACTTGAGGCTTTAGACTCGTTCCTGTTTTTGAATGTGGAACTAAAAAAAATGGCATTAAATAGCTAGAGGTTTCCCATTTTTCAGTAAAATTAATAAAACTTGTTGAGTGTAAAACTGTCTCAAAGATTATGACAAATTAATTCAACCAGATTTTCTATTAATAAACAATTGAGTGACTTTTCAAAATGAAAACCATTATAGATAAGGAGACACTTGCTGGCATATTTTTGATGAAATCATCTACAGTACTTTGTTAGTGAGGTTTTTATAAGTACAAAATGTCCAATAAACTCTGAAGCTTTTCCCATCCCCAAGTAATAAACGTTACCAGTGGTGCAAATCACCACAACATACTGTAGCTTAATCACTGTATAAAGACCATGTTGCTTTATGTTTCTATTTAATTTTTAATGGCAAACATACTTACCAATGTATTAGCAGGATAAATAAAGCCAAACATCTGCTAAACATCTGCTGAAATCTGCTGCTCCGGTCCAATAGATAACATGGCTTTCTTGACCTAAAGTGTGGGTTCAGTTGACCTGTTGTTATTTAAAAATTTAAGCACATAAAAATGGGGATGCAAAAATCAGACCTTCTGAACCGTGTCTGAGGTCTAAAAGCATGTGGACAAGTAATGATGCAATAAAAACTGATGAAAACAGATTATGGAATAAATGATGAAATATAATGAATATAATGAATATGTTCCAGCTTTTGGCTGGTATTTTTAATGATGTCATATTTTTCTTTTTCAGAACTTTCACATAACAGTAGTTCATGGAAACAAATATATCCATTTGTGTTGCCTTTTGCCATATTTTCTAAAATTCGCTTAAATTTTGCAAAATGTTTAGACGGAAACACAACGTGAGACAGAATGTCTTGATCAGATGGCTGATGAAGAATTATAATCTGGTTCATTCCTTACTGCATGGGGCCAATCACAGAGCTTTAGTTACATTACCGAAACTTTGGCAGGACATCTTTATGGCTCCGATTGAGAAGCAGAAATACACATGCTGCTAAATTGCTCTGTGCTGCACTCATCGCATAGCAAAACCAACCACAGATGAACTGAGTAATGAGAACCTGACAAAGTTTTAGGAGGGAGTTTCTTGAAAAAGCACTCTGGTTTACGGTTGTTTACGTCAATGTAAACTACAAGTGAAACGGCATCTTATTCATGCATACCATCTGAAGGTCTTCTAATTGAAAACTTCCTGTTGCTAAAGTATGTTTTTGACATTAACGTGACTCTTCTATAATTGTATTTACTGCAGCATTGTTTTAAAATGAAGTACTGTAGTTTATGGAGAAACATCTCATCTATAGAAGTAGAATTCAATTGATTTTAGGGGATGAAAGGCATTATAATTCTGTTGAACAAGAAAAGACATGAACCCTCAGCAAATGAACATAGTTTAAGCCAAAACATGCTGGTAGAATTGACACAACCAGGTCTGTATTTCCAACTACGTTCACAGAAGTAGTGGATGTTATTAGTAACATACCCAGGAAACATATGGTTCCAATAATCTTTCAATGTTTTTTTCCATCTTCCCATCCTAATATCTTCCATGCCTATGTTTAGAGCAAGTTCGAATGGTCAAAATATAAAATGATGTCATGCCCACCTTAGGAAATCGTTATTTGACATAGTTAAATAGGACACATTAAAGAAAATGATGCATATTCATGTTGTCGAGTGTGAACGGGCCAGGATGGAAATGGCATTAATTTATCTTTTCAGATATTCAGTGTCCCCCAGCCTTGTCCTGATCTGTGAAATGGATCTAGCAGGCTGCTTTCAGGAAATATCTGTAGCATTTGGTCTTGGCACGAATCAGATTACACTACAGGCCCTTGTCTGAGTGTAGAAACTTTAATTAGATGTTTCGCCTCCTTCCTGGGTACTTTAGCTCAAAAGTAATATATGAGGCTTAGATTACTATCCACTAAAACTAAAAGCAGAAAGCACTGACACTGTGGAAGGCATGATATCAGGTGGGTATCAGTCAGTAATAGTGTAATAGATGAAGATGAAGAGTGTCCTGGAGGAAATGATGAGGGGGATAAAAAGATAATTAGTTTACAGATAGTTGAACAGTTATTGGTACTCTTGGTAAAGATGGGCATTTTTAATTAGCTTTAACTCACCCTGAAATAAAAGAGAAATTTAAATTAAAGTGCATTTATAAAAAAATAAATAAAAATAACTTTATTCTACATTTTATGGCAGCCCTAGATCTTATTATAAACAATATAATTAAAGCATGTTTTAATCTATATTATGATGATTATTATTAATATTACTACCTGTCCGCATGACGTTGTTAGAGTGGGATTTAATTGCACACTCATAAGCGCATTTAAAATGTACAACGCCATCTGTTGAATTTTGGAACAAACTAAAATTTTTACGTGTTACCGTGAAGTGTGTGAAATGAAGGTGTAAGATTGTGTTTAGTAAGTAGATTTAAGTTGGAGACTCATAAGTGCGTATTAAAAAATGTACAGCGCCATCTGTTGAATTTTGTGATGAACTAATGATTTAAAGCCTATATTTACATTTAGGCATTTGGCAGACGCTCTTATCCAGAGCGACTTTATCTCATTACACATCTGAGCAGTTGAGGGTTAAGGGCCTTGCTCAAGGGCCCAACAGTGGCAACTTGGTGGTTG
>JAOVVA010000004.1:10146218-10161642 GCA_028565275.1 Leiocassis micropogon | reverse complement strand
TGGCAACTTGGTGGTTGTGGGGTTTGAACCTGGGATCTTCCGAACCGTAGTCCAATGCCTTAACCACTGAGCTACTGTACCCCTGGCCACGTACTGTAGCCTATATGTTACCTTAAGCTCTGTCAAATACACCTGTAAAACCACATTAAAATTAATTCAGTAGTTTTTATTAATTCAAGATTTGTGCACAAACAAACAGACAGACAGACACAAATACCAAAAACCATCTTGACTATCTTGACCCATCAAGCACCATGATGAATCTGGCTCTCATGAAGACTATCCCAGGAAGGCAAGACCAAAACTTACCTATTGACCAAAAATCACCAATTAACAGCACCTTGGAGACACATCTCAACATTAACTGATCAAAGGAGATTATGGCATATTTTGGACGTCTAGGAAGACATTTTTTTTTTCTTTTTTTTCTTCCCCGCAGGGATCACAGGTGCAGTGTTGCAGAATGTTACTCTACCTCTAAACCTGCAGTTAGATGCCACTTCCATGTCAGCAATCCTTTTGGAAGGTGTGACAGAATAAATGTTTTGTTTCCCTTTGTTTATCCAACCACATCATAATCACTAGACACTACTGGACCTTTGACTGGAACCTGGTCTTATGGTGTTAGACAAAAATATAGCTTGTTTGTAACATTCAAAGTGGATTTGAAATAAAAGGAAGCCTCACTCCTTATATTAAATTAGAGATACAAGTCACTGTTAAGTAAGGAGGAGGATCTGTGATGCTTTGGTGCTGTTTCCCCTTTAAAGGTACAATAGGATGCATGGCATTATGGAAATTCCGCCTGCTTTTTTCAAAGTTAAAAGCAGGTCATAGTCAGATCATCCATCAGGGCAGTGAGCTAAATCTGTTCAAATCCCCACGAACCCTATTGAGAGATGAAGAGAATTTAGGATTTGAAGAGACTCTGTATTGAGGTTACAGTATGTGTCTGTATTCTTTCTCCTGTCTCATCAAATACTATAAGTGCTGTAGATGTACCAAATGAGTGTTAGATTCTCACATTAACTAGGTGAAACCATAAGTAACAAGGGTGTCAATAAATCTGGAGCTGACAGTATCTGATATAGTTTTCTAGTGCCTACTTTACTGGTAACTGCTAATTTAGTGTACAGTAAAAGGTAATATAATGCACCGAATGTGAAGTTTTTAAGGTAATTGCAGACACACAGGCCTGCACCATGCTCAGGACAAAAATCTAGAATAGGACATCAAAATAAAACCGACCTTTTCCTAGCAGCGTCAGCCAGCTGACATTTCGGAACCATGTGTTATAGTTTGATTTTAACGAACATTTGACTTAAAAACAAGTCTGTCATCGCCTGTATCTTTTTATTTTTTATTTTAATGTTTCCTATTCTGGCTTTAATATTGTTCGATCCAAAGAAAGCATCATACTTTTATGAGTTTCAGATATAGTCTCATCATTACCTCATGTTTTATAGCTCTCATTATCTTTGCTACAGTGCACTTTTAGTTTCCTCTGGATTCAGTGATACTTGCTTGTCATTCTAGAGATAGTGGGGTTGGGAGCGGTCATCACTTGTTCTGTGTTACAATGATGAGTATGTATTATGGTGACATGAGACTAAATTGTAGTCGCACTTGGGTTTTTGTAAATAGTGTATAGTTCTTGTGCAGAATTTTGGGGAGTGTTGTCCTTCACTCAACGCAGTATGGATGAGTCTAATGGAGTCAATATTAACTTGTACGTAGTTGTAAACCTGGATTTTCAATTTATGTGACGTATTTATGCATATAATACTTTAAAGGTGTTTTAAACATTTCTGCTTTTTTTAAATGTGTTTTTTGAGGACAGTTTAGTGTATCTTATTATAGGCCTTTGTATCTCTGCTTTTGAGATGATGGAACACTTATATTCTTGTGGGGAATATACACTGCTTGGCCAACAGTGTTGGGGGACGTTACTTTTTAAAGTAACTAATTACATTACAAAATTACTGTCATTAAAAGTAATCAGTTACATTACAGCGTTACTACCCTGATGAAAGTAACTAGTTAGAGTACTTTTCCATTGCAGAAAATGAAAACTCCTTCGTAATTCCTCGTGGCGGCTTATCGGGGGCGGGGCTCGTAGGACGACTTTCACAAACACATACACACACACACACACACACACTAACAGAATCACTGCTGTCTGGCTCACGGATTACATAAATTGTCTGAATAATGGATTACATTTTTGAAAATCTAACTAAATAACAGTACTTACTGTAAATGCCGGACCTAACGCGTTAGATTACTCGTTACATCAAAAAAGTAATCCAAGTACTTTAACGCTGTTGGCCAAAAGAGGTTACCACCTGGATTTAACAAATAGTTAAGAGCCTTCCATTGGATAATTACTGCAGTGGAATTTATATGATATGTTTTAGCTGGCAACAAGTTATTAACCCTAACTGATGCATTAAGTAGCTTCTCATTTCTTACTGTAATCACCATGTCAGAAGACATATCCTGTGGTCGTGGCAAAGATGTTACTCTGTTTCAGAAGGATTAAATTATTGTCCTGCCAGAAAATAAAACAACTAAGGAGAAACTACTGAAATATGGTTAAAAACTATAAAACACATTAGCAAAATCTGGAAGGATAGTGGTGAACCATCATCTTCAAGGAAGAAATGTGATTGGAAAAAACATCTTGAATGAGCATGATGGGAGTACACTTAAAGGTGTAGTGAAATCAAATTGTAAAAAAAAAAAAAAAAAGAATAAACTAGAACACATACTATAGCTATGTTTTATAGTGAAAATAAGTGAACTCAAGGGATTAGGACTAAACAGCTGTGTAACCTTAAGAAAAGCACTTATCAATGAGGCTAATCAGGGTCAGTTTGCCAGGGAGCATAAAGAATGGACTGTGAAGCGTTGGAAAAAGGTCATGTATCTGATGAGTGCAGTAACCTGTTCCAGAGTGATGGGTACATCACGGTCAGAAGAGTGACAGATGAAGTGATGCTCCAATCATGGCTAGAGCTTACTGTTCATGTGGGGGCATTGTTATGATCTGGGGTTGTTTCTGTTGGTCAGGCCTACAGTACGTTCAGCAACCTTATGTGCCCAGAAAATGAGGTTAGCTGACAATCTGAATAACCAGGTTTTTGCATCAATGGGTTTTTCTTCCTTGATGGCACGGGCATATTCCAAGATGACGATGCAAGGATTCATCTACTGAAAAAGTCTGACTTTCAAGAAATCATTGTATTAAAGATAAATTAATGTTACTCTGCTTGTATGAGAGTTGATTTGTATTGTGTGTATTTTGATATACTCTACTATAGAGCTTATTATTTGTGGGGAGGCTAAAGGACATTATGTTGAAGAAATATATCATCGGCAATGCATCTTGGCTTGATAATCAGTCTGCCAAACCAATCTGTTCTTTCAGAGGCGTGTGTGTGTGTGTTTCTCTTGTTTCAATGCTGTTCTCTTCCCCTTTGTTTATGTTCCTTACTTACACGTTTGCTGTCTTGATGAATTACCTTCTCCAAACACTCAAGTCTTTTTTTGCGTGTGCGTGTGTGTGTGTGTGTGTGTGTGTGTGTGTGCGTGCATATTCACACTTAGATGGGAGGTAGGCAAGTGGAACACATGCTCGGTGTCGTGCGGAGTTGGGTTGCAGACACGCAGCGTGTGGTGTGTGAGATCTGTAGGAACCAATCAAAGTGAGCCAGCACTGAACTCTGAGTGCCGAGGTCCCCGTCCTACAGAGGTTCAGGCCTGCAATCAGGTGCAATGTGTTCCCACCTGGGAGACCGACGAGTGGCAGGAGGTGACTACAAACTTGTGCAAACACACATACACGCACACACACACACACACACACACACACACACACGCACACACACCTAGTATGTAGTATGACTACACTGTATGTTTTTGTTCATACCAGTGCTCCAGTTCATGTGGGACAGGAACCCAGTGGCGTAAGGTTTATTGCAGGCAGCGCTTGGCCACAGGGAGCCATCGTCGCCTGCAAGACGAGGAGTGTGATGGAGTTAAACCCGATACACACCGGCCCTGTGTCAGCACGCAGTGCCTAAAACCTCACCTAGTGGGTGGGGAGTGGTCCAAGGTGTGTGTGTGTGTGTGTGCCTCTTTTGGGCTGAATGTACTGTACTTTAATATACTCTATATGGATATACAGGTATAAAGAAATCCAATGGTTTCAAATGCATTTATGATTAATGCAGTGTGTTTTCACTGTGTGTGTTCAGTGCTCTGTCACATGCGGAAAAGGAATCCAGCGCAGAGAACCTGTGTGTAGAAGGCAGACAGCATCCGGCCAGCTGGTCACTCTGGACAGATCTGTGTGTATCGGCCTTCAACCTCCTCCTTTAATCAGGAGCTGCCGCATGAGTCCCTGCAACAGTGAGCTTCCAATTTTTTCCCCCCTTATTCCATCTCTTTTTTTATGGAACATTCTCATCATAAAAATGAGCACACTATTATTATTATCTGAAACTGGCCCTAATTAGCACTTCTTAGCCCTCAGCAAAAATGACTTATGGAGTGATGTTGATTCAAGTTGCTTTGCTTATTACTGAATGTCTCATGTATACCCAAAGATGTGCAATAACTGTTCGATAAAAGCATAAAGGTCAGAGCAATATAACCGCTACTAAGCCAGGAACCATAACAACAGCTGTGGAATGTTTGCCTATTGCTGCGAGAAGACTAGAATATTAACAACTGCAAATTAAAAAGGGAACATATCAGCGAATAGAAATGGTTTCAATGATAGACTACTTACGTTCACGTTCAAAAAGAAAAAAAAAATCACTTATCTCTTAAGATAATTTGGGCTACATGTGTACTGTATATTGTAATGCATAAAAAGAACCACGAGGCAAACAAGTAATACTATAATTTTACACTAGAATTCAACCAGTATACCCAATATTATTATTTTAAATTAAGGTTTCTTGTTTCTCATGAATCTGATACTATTCGTTATACAATAAAACAGCCCCTTTACAAAATCCAGTGGAAAGCCTTCTCAGGAGCATGCAGGTCATTTTACTGATGGTGTGATGTTGAGGTGCCCACTTTGGCCTTAACTTCTGGAGACCTGAATGACTTCATATGAGGACATGGAATTTTCCCCTAACTCATTGTGCAACCCTCATATGAAAATTGTTAGGTATAATTTGTTTTGCCAAACATCTTGCCAAGACATTGATTAAGATCATTTTATCAGGTGCTAATAAAGAGAAACAGCGAGGAGAAAATGCAGTCTACAAACCAGTCAAAATTATATCTCGGGAGAATAAACTGTATGACTATAGTAACAACCTGCTTGATGTTATAGTGGTCTCAGTTTTCAACACCAGTATTTTATCATGCCTAAAGGCTGTGTAAAAAACTAATAGATGAAATTTTTTGTAATATGAATTCTGCAAATATACTAAGCTTCATCAGCTGTACTAATCACTGGAAACTGTTCAATTCTCAATAAAGGATTGTTTGCGCCGCAGAATATATTTGTTTAACCTGCTGAGTCTTTATAGCGGTCAGGATGTTTGTTGGCCAGATACTTCAGCAAGTTGCTCGTGTTGGCTGTGGATTAATAACACATTTTTACATACTTGTAATGTTGTGTCTGTTGGCTTCCAGCCTTCATCAGCATGGAAAATATGGCCCAACCTCACTACAACAAGTTGCAGGCATGAGACAACTTGTTTCCTTTAGCCATGGACTTACTGCTCAAGCCACGAGTCTTTTTTTCTGTTGTTGAAAAGATATAAATAAAAAAAAAAGTGTAATGGAGCATTGAGCTAGGCATATCTTCTGCATATTATATGGCAGACCAACTGATCTTTAAAATTGGCTAACTTTAGTATAAACTGCAAGAACTAAAGCTAAAGGTTGATTTTTTTTTTTTTTTGCCCTCAGCTGTGGTCCAGTGAAATATCATTATGGTGTTATTATATCAATATTTCTTTGCTCTTCTATGATGCGCATTGAACTTAAAGCATGCTACATGGTCGATCCAGCAAAAGAGCTCATCTACTGTTATTCTTTGACTTTACTTGGCTTGGCATCAGCTTTGAAAGCCAACTCTCTAAGAATAAAAACAACCTCCCAATTAATTTATTGGGTTAAGAAATATTCTTGGATTTGTCAAAAGATTACTGTGACTTACACAATAAGTACTCGAGAACTACTTGGTGGTCATACCTTCTGTAAAGCCCTAATCCTTTTTTTATATCTTTTGTTTGCAGGACACAAGTACTCCAAGAAGCGTTGTCCTCAGGTTCTGGGTCTTAAACGTATCTACATCCAGACAAAACAAGAGAAAAGGCTTAGTTTCACAATTGGAGGACGTGCTTATCTTTTCCCGAAGACATCAGTTATTATTAAATGTCCGGTACGCTACTTTCCTAAAGCCCATGTTCGCTGGGAGAAAGATGGTATGGACCTTCAAAGCTCAAAACATCTGACCATCACAAAATCTGGGGCCTTAAGAATCTACAGCTTGGATGTTGGAGACATTGGGCAGTATCGCTGCTTAGCTAACCAGGATTCCGACATCTTCATCTTAAAGCTGATTGGCCATGATAACAGGCTGCTAGAACATCCAGAAAGTAAGAAATTTGTAAAGCAGAAAATGAACAGCAGCTCAAGAACTTTTCCTAACAAAGAGGGAGGTATTGTTACTTCCATGTGCCAGGACCAGGACCAGGAGGAGATTTCTGTAGCTAGGAAGGTCCAGAAACATGGTCAAAGCTGGCTGCAAAGGAATGAGCTTTATCTGGATGAAGACCACACTAAGGAGCCTGGGGATCCCATGGATCTAGGTAACTATCTTTTAGCATCAACTTCTACTAGTGACTCCGTGATTTCTGCAGCTTCAGGAGCCTTAACTCTGGAGCCAGATGAGTTTGAGGAACTAGTCAGAAATATCAGCCAGCTTGCAGAAAGTGGAGATGTGACAGATGACCTTGCCTCCCAGCTAATTGGCAAGCTGATGGAGGAGATAGCAGCGTCCCAGGCTGGAATAGACAAGGAGACAACCAAAGTGGAAAACAAACATTTAAATAGAACCCCTAACTCCTCTGAGCGCTCTGGAGGGAAGAGTTTGAAGAGCAGAGCGGTTATTGTTCGTCATAGTCCACATGGATCTGCCATGAGCTTTCAGAGAGACCTCAGTATCAATGTGGGAAGAACTGCCTACATAACCAATGCCACCCGAAGCCTGACACTTTTCTGTTCAGCTCAGGGTATCCCAACACCTACAGTGTCCTGGACCAAAGATGGACTACTGCTGCAAGCTAGGTAAGCAAGTCTCAATTATGTGAATGTCAAGTTTATTAGATGTTGTATAATAAAGTTTAATCAAGACTTATTTGCAATCGATGAGCAAGTGTTTTTTTAGTTGTTATGGCTTAGAGTTGCTTCTCAGAATGTCAGGGGTTCACGCCACAGTGGTGTCAATCTGCCACTGTTGGCCTCTTGAGTTTAACTTGAAACAAGAACTTGCATCATACCTGACCTTGTCCCATCATGGCTGACTTCTAACTGGCTGGGAAATGTTAAAACATTATTTGACTGATGTAATGCATATTAAACTATTGAAAAAAAATTTTCTTCTTTTTTTTTCTTCTCAGCCAGTTTATGTGGTAAAAGAGTAAAATGGGCAACTATTTTTAAAATGACTGACTTAGATGAAGCAAATAATTTTTTTAATGAACAACCCACACAGACATTCAACTCCGCATTGACCACAATGTATTGTGGTCTAGCAATGTTGACTATTAAATGCAATTAAAAACATTGACTTAGTAATTCAGCTTTATGCATCTAGGGGCCTTTAGCTCAGCTTCTACCCAGACTGTCGCTAAACATTGTCTTCCCGTCTTCCAAGACCAAGACATGACTGTGCAAATAGTGGCCCAGTTTCTCTTTCCTAAATCACAGAGGCAGCTCAGCAGTCAAGAAGAAAACTATTTAGCCACGCTAAATATGCCACTTTTTGTTATTTATGGCATTTTCATCATAGGCCATGGGGTTACATCATATTTTAATGATCTGTTAGCTTGAAAGTAATCCTGTAGACTACTTTCCATAGATGGCCAATGTGTTAAATTCCATGATTTGCTGTTTCATTGAATCTGAACTCTATTTTTTTGTATGTGTCTATTTGAAAATTTCCCCACCATTCTGTAACAAGTACTGTCAGAACTTGACAGAAGTGACCTCAGCTCTAACCCAAATACATTAATCTCTGTACAGCCCACAGTGGCCTCAGTTGCACTGAGCAGAACTGGAGAAAACACTTTTGTACTTTCATGATTGTATTTTTGTCTCTGCCCTACACTGGTTCTTTTAATCACTATCTTTTTCCTCCTCCATCCCTGTTTTCACTCTTCATCTATGTTGCATCACCCTGTAAGAGCCTGGTTAAACAGCGTGGTTTGCCTTCTTAGCCAGAATAAACTGAACTCCTCATAGACCAGCATGTTTTCTCATGCCAGCCCGGTGACTCTTAGTACATTCAATGTTTTAAGAACAATATTTAAACTAGATACCCTCTGTCTTAGAGGAAAAGAATATTATTAAACGTACCTTTCTATATCCCCGTCACACTATATTACCAGAGTGGTTTTTGACTCCTTATCTTCCCTGAAGCATAACATTTAACTTGACTTGAGCAAAGAAGTTTAATTTTAGGTGTAATTTTTGTACCTCATCCACCTCTTATATCTGACCTTTACAATGCAAAGCAAAACAATTTGATCTTCTGGTTTGGCAGACACTTCATTTTGTATAATACAGCTTTAAAAGACGAGACCACAGGCCCACCCACATAGGCTCTTGAGCTTTCCTTAGTATATTACACTGTCATTATGGATCAGAATGATGATGAATGATGATCTCTCTTATAATCACAGAGCACTGAACCCTGCATATTGCAAAATTTCTTTTCATCTTATCTACGTTGTCAGTTAGGATTTGCACATGGACCTAACCGCTACATTTTTGTCTCTTTGCCAGTTAAGCCACCTGCCAGTCAAAGATCTCAAATATTTGGATCAACATTGTGTTTGGGCCACCTGCACATGATGAATTGCGTTTATACTGACTGTAGTGAAACTGACAATTTGATTGCGTTCTGCTCCAGGAAGGACAACAGGGACTTTGAATAAGCCAATCTGAAAATAAAGTTGATCACTTATATGCTGTATGGCTCTGTTCTGCCCATCTAATCACTTATCACAGTGGTTAAAGTGGTATTTGGCCGTTGGGGGAAAAACGACACCTCATTTTCCGCCTAAAGTTTATAGACACATGCGCACACATGATGCACTTTTTCAATTGTGTGACTTTTGACAGCAGTGTATTGATATCTACTACGTTCTGATTTGTTAAGCGAGTATCTTCATGGTATGCGCCTAAAGGTGAACCAAGGTACAATCAGAGTTCAACTCACAAAAAGTTCATTTAACACTTTGCTTAACATTAATATGAACCAAAGACAACAGAGTGTAGCACTCTAGAATATTTGGTATGAACTGCAAATCAGAATATTTATTTTTATTGAAGGTGTTGGAATGGCAGTGTTCCAGCCCCCTTCAACCCATGACCTTTCATCCTGCTTGCTATAATAGCAAAAAAAAGTTCTGAAAAGTTTTGCAGCCAGGGACCCTGAACCATTCAACAAACAGTGAAATATGAACATTATCTAACTGTTCCAGTATTAGATTAAATTCTATTTTAGGCATTATTATTTTACTACTATTCCTATTATTTTAATACCCTTTAGATGTTTTTGGCAGCAAAGAGCTTTTTATTCCTTTCCCCTGACAAAATAGCAGATCCAGAAGTTGATGTTATTTATACAATTGTATCATACTGAATTGTTAAGATTTGGATTAAACCTATTCAGTTTAAGAGAGTAGTCCAATAAATTGCCACATGAAAATGTAATTAAATCTAACATTTATTTAAAAAAATAATAAAAACTCATTCAATAATTAATGTAAACTTTATAATGTTGGGTTGTGATATCCAGTTCTTTACAGATGACTATGCTGCCCATGAGCCCATGACTACCCTAAATGATCGTAAGCTTTGAAGCTGATACCTGAACTGCTTGCTATCCACATTTACATTTACATTTAGGCATTTGGCAGACGCTCTTATCCAGAGCGACTTACAAAAAGTGCTATAATGTTTACATCATTGGATACATACTTACACTGGGTTAACTAGGTTAATAACTAAATCTACTACAATTTGTGAATTTAAATTACCTCGGTATATGATGCTTGTAGGAAACAAGACCTTTTCCAACAACGGGTGACTAAGAGCTTCTTCCATTTTTTTGAAGGACTTGAATGTCACTGCCACATTGCTCATACAGGCAAAAAATATGAAATAAAAATATAAAGTGGTTCCAACCATATAAATGAACCCTTGGCTTAACAGTACACACTGCCCTTTCAGCTTTCAAGATTTTCACCACTCACTGAGTAGATCCAAGATAGTATGTTTGGAAGGACTTTTTACTCCTTCAATCATTTTGGCTCTGATGTGGTCCTTCTTTTTCAGCCCCTGCATGGAAGTAGCTCTGGATAACTGAGATATGGCTCTATAAAATAAATACAGACTGTCTCAGGGCTGTCTCCATCACTGAGCCAGCACACTGCAGCTCTTAGTTTTGGCCCGATATAAAGGCTCTGTTGATTGACATCCACAGAGTCAGACCTCCACTGCATTAGACAGCTTTTTTTCACAGCCCAGCAGGAGAGGCCTGGGACAATCTTGCCCACTGTGCTTTATGTTTTTCTTTACATTTAATAAGGATTGGAGTAGCTCTATCTGAAACTTAAGAGTAGCTGATAATGGTGTAGTAAAGATGTTTGTGCGTATGGTTTAGGATAGAAATGTAAAAGATAACATTATTGTAAACAGTAACAAATGCAGTTTAGCATCTGAAATACAAATAGAACATACAGACTATTAGCAGAAGTATGAAACGCACAACAGCAAACAGGTGCAATTCACAGCATTACTCAACAAACAGTTTATTAAATGGTCCAAGGCATAAATGTGACACAGGTGAGATTGATTAGTAACATGTGACTTCCTGCGGTTGATAGGTGAAAGTATATTCCACTCTGAACCCTCCCTCCCTCCTTAACATGCAGGTCCTGACATGTGAAACACCCTCAAGAAGGCTCCCTGGACAGGCATGTGCATTGTCTTTTCTTTAGGCTGACATGGTCTCATGGACCACTGTCCTTAGTGCAAACAGTTGGAGGTGCCACATCCTCCACTTGGCAGGAAGGCAGAGCAATCCCCTCCTCATTGCTAAAGTGTGGAGCAAGCTCCCAGGCAGATCACAGAAACTGACGACTACTGTTTAACCAGTGTGGAAGTGAAGACAAAGCCAAAGGGGAGAGCAACAGCCACCATGAAGGAAGGGTTAGCAACGGACATTACAAGGCAGGGGATGCGACGAGCAATGTACATCGTAAGGGGGGGATGTCCTTAGCAGAGCATGGAGGTGACTTATAAGCCAAAGCAGCATTCTGTACATGATAGAGTGGTATGTCTAACTGGAGCATGTAAGCCACAGCGTCAGTGGAGCAAGGAGTGTGGGAGAAGTCTCCTTACAAAGTTCATAATAGGGCACATAAAGTTGAGCAATTAGCACACAGTACTAATCCCACTCCCGCACAAATCTGCTGCATCCATGTTCTGGGTTAGCTTTTTGTCATAATAGTAGCAACTTAGATGGATGCAAGTACAGATCTTTATTTTATTTATATACAAGAGAACGTTAAGCAACAAGATAAAACAACAGAACAATCCTGGACACTGTAATTCAAAGAAAGACCATCAGACTCTAAGCAGAACTGTGAAACACAACATTAGACTCTTAGACATGGAGAAACCAAGGACCAAAACCTAAGTAATGAGGCAATTTGATTTGCTGAGGGCTGTTGAGAAATTTTAGAAGCGCTAAACTTATTAACTTATTAAGATGTAATAACCAGATTTTACAGCAAATTGCAACACTTTTGATTATCTTGCAATTGATTTGCAAATAATATGATAACATTATATCCAGTTTAATATCATTGTTTCTGTCCTGCCTTTAAGGACAAAGTTTGTAAAATGTCACCTCATGGGTCAATAAAGTACAAATTTTATTTCTCGGTCTTGTAGGATGTGTCTGAAGGCCGTGGCCTGTTTTAGCTCAAACTCTTGCTAATCCTTTCTGTTATCATTTGGTTCCTAATAAGGCTTTATCACAAGCACTTAGTTATTTGTTTATCTGTCTGCCTTCTTTCCACATTTTCTCCGCTGCGAGCCAAATTTTCAATGGCTGTTCTCCTCTTCGCTTCTGTCTATAGAAAATCTATACTCAGACTCAGCAAATCTACTGAAATAAAAGCTTTAGAAAATTTGTGTACCATTTGCCCTCACTTTCCATCTTTTAGCCAAAAGGAGCTGGAATCCCACAAAACCATGAAGACAAAGTGTGGACAGCTCATGTAAACAAAATGGCAGACAGACAGATGGCCTATTTTGAGCTGTAACATTTTTAGACCAGTCTGAGGAAAGCCTTCCTGCCCCTGAAGGTAAGGTTGGCAAGTCAGTAAAAAAAAGCAGCATGAGAATGTCAAGAGCCTATTTTGGTTAAGAAAAAAATAATAAATGCTGTAAATGTGTTTATATTTGCAACATTGTCTTGGGGTCATTCATTCAACGTCATTCCAACGTCGTTTTATCATTTAAGTTATTATGACTAGCAAATGTCATTGTTGGTACAGTGTTGTGTTTTGAGTGGCAAAGTCACAATCTAATCACAACTATATGACATCACACAGTGTTATGGAGTCTGCTGGGAAGTAGGTCTCTATGGCCTTATTCAGACTGTCAAGCCAAATCCTAAATTTGGCATGACCAGATTGGGATCATCTTGGAATCAGATTGCTTTCATGTAGTATGAAATGTTTGAAATCAGATTCAAATAGGATTCCTAAAGATGTATCGCAGTCTGGATGCTGTACCCAATTCAAACTGTTTATTACTACTTGCAACATGACACGGAAGTTCACTATCATGTATGTAGTATAAGTATGGATCTATGTTAGAAGCCTGGGTGGGAAGATGATGGGGGAAAGAAATAAAGAAGCTAGTTGTTCTTCTTGATTAAGCTAGTTTAAGGTTAATTGAGCTGCAGGAAAATTCATGGGCTCAGCTTTTACATACTTAACAGTAATAGAACCAAAAGCGGGGGGAAACAATCCTAAAGCATAGCAACTTAACTTTCTACAAGTTTCAACTTCTTCCCTTGAATTTTTTATGTGGAGCTAAATTACTATCAGGAAGAGCAGCTGGCTTAACTGCAGTATGGAAATGAAGAACAATAGTCCCTGGACAGAAGATGAATTGAAATGTCTGATAGCACTTTGGGGGATGCATTATTACAGGCAAAGTTAGAGGTACTGTACAGATACAGGGTGATATATATACGAGAAAATATTACGTTACATGCGAGCCACCGGTGTCGTTACCACAGCAACCAATGCGACCATGTGGATCTGGGCTGCCAGTCTGAACAGAGCCAAATCCAATCTGATCACTTTCACATAACAGTGTGAACAGTCAGTCCTAAAGATCAGATTTTAGATTTGCTGGCAGTTTGAACAAAGCCAAAATCTTTATTTGCACATTTTGATTTTGCCATCTTCAAGACGCATTCTTTATCTTTTTCAAATTAAAAAGAGTAAATACCAGTGGATTCAGTATATATATATATATATATATATATATATATATAAAAGAAAAACTAGAATATATATATATACTAGTTTCTGCCCTAGACACAGAATGCTGCCTGACTGGAACAGTTTCTCCGCAAGAATTTAGTTAAATTAGTTGTTCCTTGATGGTACAAGCTTTTCAGTCTCCGGCTAGAAAGTTTCCCCAAAACATGATGTTACGACCACTGTGTTTTATGGTAGGAATGTGTAATCTGGGCGTTGCACTGTCCACCGCGAAAAGAACACTTTGCTTTTAAATAAAATGCTTCAAAACTTTCTTGAAAGTTCTCTGTTTTCTTCACGTGCCTTCTTAAAACAACGAGTGTTTCCTTCCCGTAACTCTCCCATAGAGAGCAGATCTCATGATATTGATGTTGCAAACAGGTTATCCTGTTTTACCCAGTGCACTCTGTAACTTCTTTGGCGTCGTCCTGCTTTTTTTGCCCCTGCGCTCAAATTGAAAGGACGGTCTGATCTTGGTAGTGTCTGGGTTGTGCCATATTTTTTCCACTTAATATAATGGAAATAATTATAATGGATTTCACAGTGTATTGAGGAAGATTTAAAGCAGATCTTTTTATAACCTTCTCCAGCTTTTTCCATCTAACAACTTCATCTCAGAGTTTCACCGGCAATTCTTTGGTCCTCAAGACTGCAGGAAAAATCTGATCTGTCATTTTAGCTGAGGCTGTTCGAATGTCTGGGTGTGTGTATGTGTGTGTATGTGTACATGTGTATCCAGTATTGCTCAGATTGGTTCCAGATTCCCTGACCAGGATAAAATGGCTACTGAAGATAAATGAATAAAATCACATGAACACATGTTTTTTTTGTAAATTGAGGCTAATGACCAGTAGCCTATATACCAGCCAGTCAGAGATGGTTAGCAACGTTACCTTATGGATTTTGATGTAAGGTTGAGATTAGATTATGGTTGTATTTTTAGTTTTAATGATTTATATACCATTTTTTATGTAGAAAAAAGATTCTTACAACATTAGATCCTAAAAGAGTTCACCATTAAGAAACTTACTGCAAACATGACATGCTGCAAACAGACATGCTGCAAACTCAAGTTTAGCTAATGTGCTAGCTGCTTTTGGGACTGCATGACTGCAACAGGTAGCCTACTGATTGCCTTAAGTTCTTTAATGATGCTAGCTTAACTAGCTAAGTTGCCATATAGGTTACTGCTGTTTAATGAAAGTTATAGCTGGTTATTTTCGGTTTGTTGTTAATGTTGTTTACCCAGATGGAAGTTTACCAAATTAGGCAACTTTATTCACTGTATGTTATTGCAAAATAGTTTGACATGTATGTTATTGAAAAATAGACATTCACCTTTGGTCGGTAAAGCTGGTTAACTAAAGTTAGAGTAGGTTTTTGCTAGCTATCACAGGAATGATTGGTTATCAGAGGGTTATTTCTTTCTGTCTAGCCTTCACTAGATTTTACCAAATGATTCATTAGTTTTACCAAATGTAAAAATACCTGGTAGTGTAATTGTAAGGTTTTGAAAAAAAAATATATATATATATACTCAGCAAAAAAAGAAACGTCCTCTGACTTTCAACTGTTTTTACTTTCAGTAAACTTAATGT
>JAOVVA010000004.1:10121641-10132638 GCA_028565275.1 Leiocassis micropogon | reverse complement strand
GTAGCACAAATTAGGGAAAAAAGTCAGTATTGGCTATGGAAGAAAGGTGTCAGAACACCCAGACAATGAGTTCAAGGATTGTTGAATCCCCAGATCTCATTCCAAGCAACCATCCATGGGATGTACTGGACAAACAAGTCTGATCCATAGTGGCCCCACTTTACAACTTAGAGCACTTAAAAAATCTGGATCCAGGTGCCAGATACCACAGCACATCTTCTGAGGTCTTGTGGAGGCATGTCTCAAGGGGTCAGGGCTGTTTTTGGTGGCACAAGGGGAACCCATTAGCTTCATGAATTCAGCAGCGCTATGGTTTAACTCATTCTTTTACTTTCTTCATCCTGGGCTGTGTTGTGCTGGATCCATAGCCTATTCTAGGAACACTGGAGTGTGAAATGGGAATACATCCTCAATGAGATATTACATGCACAGAACAGCAATCCAAGTCCATCTCTGACATATCTGGTCTATTCTCTAAAAGTGTTTGTGCAGAAAAAATGAAATCATTGGCATTGCTAGGGGTTTCCCTAACAAACCACTCCATCCCCAACTACCCTAGTGATGTCAGTAAATAAAAGTGTCCTCCACTGAGGAACTAATTGACCAGAACCCAAATTTAAATGAATTAATGTCTAAATAAACACATGCCAACTGGAAATGTGCTAAGAGTGTGTATTATGGATTTCTCTCAGCTGGGGGTCCACCATGTGGTCCAAATGCTCCACGTCATGCGGTCGTGGTTTCCGGCAGAGGCGGGTGTCATGCCAGCGTCTGGAGGCCAGCGGGAGTGTTCGGGTTTTGACTGATGCAGCGTGTGAAGGAACATCACGCCCTGAGCACAGAGAGCCGTGTGTTTTAGAAGCTTGTGCAGATTGGAACAGTGGACCCTGGGGACAGGTAGAGCTTATATTATAGACCCACTTCAAAGCTCTAATACCATACTGTATAGGATTTTAAGGGGAAATGGTTTCTTCAAGGGATCTATGGTTCTAGATATGACAATGAATCTACTAGGAAACGTTTGTGAATAGGAGACATTTTGGTTAAAGAAATTGTCATTAGATGGGAACATGCCTAAGAAACCTTTGTTTAATACCTTGAGGTGTTGTGGAACATGAGAATGAGTGCTTCAGGTAATGTATTTTAGCCAACTATTACCCATCCCTTACCCGTTCCTTTTTTTCCCCTTTCCTTTCCCTTCCTTCACGTCCCTCCCATTAGGACCCTGTCCCTTTCTGGTTCTACAGACATATTCTTTTCTTCCCTTTAATTCCCTTAGAGCCCTTTCTCATTTTTCCATTAACTTTCCTTATCCTAACATTAATTCCACTGGCTCTCTTTCCCTGCCATTACTTTCCTCCTTAATATTTTTTGCTTCCACTTTATTTCCCTCCCTTTCTCACTTCCCTTTCTTCCCTTCCTAAATCAACATTTTGAGAGAGAAAAACTAACTTTATGATTGTTTTTCGATGACATATTTTAGGCAAATGTTCTCATCATTACGTTTTTCAGTGGTTTCTGTTTTCAGTGCTAAAAAGACAAATTTATTAATATTTCTCCAGTTATACCAAGATGTACAATAATAAATCATATGTAGAATATCAGCCAATTAGACTGCCTGATTTTTTTTGCCATACTGTTGTCAGTGTTTGTAAATAATTGGAAAAGTTAAAAACGTTGGAGAGAAATGGTTCTTAGATGTGCTTGGAGTGCAATAATGACAAACGATATCCAGAAAGGTTACAAAAACATGGATTAAAATGGATTAAGGTTTGTGTATGGCCACACATATAGCTGAATGTGGACAACATCAACAAACACAAGGCTGTGTGTTCCAGGGTATGCAAGTGAAAAAAATATGCTGTCACCTTCTATAACACAAACTGTTTTATCCAGTCAGGATCTTTGTGTGGTTTTGTGTCCAGTGTTCAGGCCGCTGTCTCGGTCCAGGTGTGGCAACGCAGAGAAGAACAGTGATGTGCAAGAAACTAAATGGCTCAGACTTGGCTTGCGATCCCAGAGAAAGGTGTGTATTAACTCTTTTCTCATACACACACACACAAATGCACGCACACACACTAGAAGGAACCTGCACGGATTGATATACATACTCTAACTTTCACCTTCTGTCCTCTCAGACCAGCCCCAGTAAGAAACTGCTCATCAGAAATGTGCAATGTTCACTGGAGGGAGTCTCCATGGCGAATGTGCACTACAACTTGTGGAAGTGGCTTCCAGTCACGCAGGGTTGAATGTGTGCATCAGAATTATAACAAGACCCTTCCTGACCTTCACTGCGCCTGGCAGCGTCGCCCTGTCACCTGGCAACACTGCAACATCACTTCCTGTGGCAGTATGTTTTTTTTCCCCCATTTTCCTCATCTCTGTATCAGAGTTTTATACATGCTTTGCCGTCCAGGACCCTCACTGCTGCGCACCCCTCTAATTCTATAAACAAGCACACACACACAATTCTATACATTCACCGATCAACCACTTAAATAGGATTAACTCTACACCTAATCATTTATCCAGCTATCTGATCAGTCTGATTAGTGGTGCGCACAGATTCATCAAAATTACTGTAGGCAGCTGAAAAAACAAAAAGAGCAAATGATGCCATGGTCAAAGTTATGAGATCACATTTTCTCCACATTCTGATGATTTATTTAAACAATTTCGGATGCTCTTTATATATAACTGCACGATTTCTTTCCATTGCACTGCTGATACATGATTGGCAGATTGAATAATTTCATGAATGTGCAGGAGTATGTTTTGATGTTGTACCAAATAACATGGTCAGGGAGTATATGCATTTTTTTAAGATGTTAAAGAAGAACTTTTTGGAAGGTGTGCGAACATCATACAAACAGTACAGTAAATTCTCAAACTTGAAAGGTTCATCAAAGTTCTGGTGAGTTATATTTTAATGCTATATCTACTGTGTTAGGCGGCACGATGGCGTAGTGGTTAGCACTGCAGCCTTGCACGTACAGTGTTGAGGGTTCGATTCTCTCTGTTTGCGTAGTGTTTGCATGTTGTCCCTGTGCTTGGTGGGTTTCCTCTGGGTATTCCGGTTTCATCCATGCAGATTAGGCTAATCGGTGCTCCCAAATTTGTTGTGTGTCCTGTGATGGATTATTACCCCGTCCAGGACGTACAGTACCCTGCCTTGTGCCATAAGGCTTCAGGCTTCCGCAACACGATACACAGGATTAAGTTGTATAGAAGATGAATGAATGAATCTACCGTGTTATGTCATAGCTATAAAGACAATTTAAAGTCCTTATGTTTCATCTTGCATTGGCACTTCACGTTACCACTTTTGACCAGAGCCTTGGACTTTAAACAGATAAGGCACATCTGGTTTAAATTTGATGTAGGAAAAATAAACACATAGTTCTCTTTCTAGTCATCTTTAGACATAATGTTTTCACTGACAACTTTAATTTAAACAAGCCATGTTGTCAGTTCTCTACCCAGACCAGAGATGGTAATTGAAATAATGGGGGAAAAAATCTATAAAAGTTTTCTTGTAGCTAGTTTTAGATAAACACTTTATATAAATGACAGAAGATGGATCGGCGCTGGATCATGTTTAGAGTCTCTGAACAGTGGCCAGTCTTCTCATAAGTTTATCAGCTCTTCTTCCGTATTTATTCAAGTGCTCAGGTCACTCCCCTGAAATACTTTGCTGGGTGTGTATCCAGACCTGGTCCTCTAGCTGAATATACAGGCACTTATTATTCTGACATATTGTGCCCTTGACATAAACCAAATTTAAAAACACTTACACATTCAAGATTATTTAAAAGGCAGATTGATGTAAAGGCTGTTGTATAAAACAGTTTCCAGAGACTAACTGTCTGAAACACAACCAACACTAACAGGCAGACTGGAGACTGCGAAGCCGATCAGAACTTCTTGGATGGAAATAGCGTACACTCATCATTCTCAGCTGGACTTAATTCATCAACTTTCATAATGTTCACTTTTTCAAGAGACTTCCAAACCACAACATCTGCTCACTAATAACAAGCTCAGTACAGTGCAGGTTAATTTGCCATCCGTACTGGTGTATAAAGTACAGGCTTTTTTACCTCAGCTGCCTTCAAAATATGAGCAATTTCTTTACACAGTTTAAGTTCCAGCACTCTTTAACAACCCCGCTGACAGCATCGTATAAACTCGCCCCAACAAACATCTCTCATTCTGGGCTTTCGCCTTTTCATCACCTTTCTCCTGTTTCCCATGCAGCCGAGTGAAATGTCATTTGAACACGGGGTGAACTGTGCATCGAAATCACACTTTCTTTTAACCCTGCAATATTGTTTAGCTCAGTTTTTTCACAAGGGCCTTTTATGAAATATATACTTCACGATGTCCCTTTTTAAGGTGTTGAGCAACAGTTTCAATGCACCTTGGTGCTTTTTTTATTCAACTGCAGGGTTGAACACCCTTCGTCCAAATGATATTCCTTCGACAGGTATTTCGATGATGTGAGCAAGAGCTCAGCTTAATACACTGCAGCATCCCAGATGTTCCAGAGGTGTTTAACTAGGTTGAGATGTGATGTGACATCACCGGCAATATCACACGAAAGGGAGTGCTGTTTGGAACGACATCAAAGCAATTATTAAGGAGGCAAAGTGTTGTTTATGAAGACAACTGTACCAGATGTATTTTATTGTTAGAAGTGCTTCAGTGCCTGGTTTTGAAAGTGGGTTTTGCCAGGCAGTTTCTCTCTCCGTGGTACTGCGAACTGTATTGACCTACTTTCACCCGAGTGTAACTAATGGTTATTAGAACACCTGTGATGCAGAGTCATACAGTACATATAGTTAAAAGTCCCAGTGCTGTTACCGTCCATTATCACCCCTAGTGGAAATCCTTTCATCCAATCAGACTACTTGGTTGGAACTACCTGGTGTTTTACAATCATTAATGATGCAACCGTTAGTTCCAATCGAGTAGTCTAAATCTACTGATGTGAGGGAAAAAAACATTCTTGCTTTTTGTTCTTTTTATCTTTTTATTTTTACCTACATAATATATAGGGCAGGGTATTTATATATCGGTCAGCTTTTTATGTCCCAGTTGTGTTGCCCTCCATTATCACCACTCATGGAAAGCTGACTGATATATAAATTCCCATTTTTTGTTTGTGCACACCCACTGGAAACCCATCTGAATATCTACAGATGATGACAAGTGGATTTCAAATAACAGATCTCCTTTAAAATCCATAAGAGGTTAAATTGTTACACAGTTTCTAGAAAAATTCTTCCACAGTAGAACAATATTTTTCTTTTAATTTGTTAGGTATATTGTAAATATCTGCGTTTTCAGATAAAAATTAACTCTGTTTGTATGTATGTATTCTTCCCCCTCATGCAGATGAGTGTAAGGACACAACACATTACTGTGCGGTGGTGAAACGCCTCAGGTTGTGTTCCATTGAACTGTATACACAGAGATGCTGCATGTCCTGCTCAGAAGACTCGGGCACTATGTAGTGCTCGCTGATGAAACATCCCCAGCTTTTACAGCACCCTGACTTCTGAACACTGTTCTTTTTTCTAATCTAAGCACATGTGGAATAAATCTGAAGTGGAAGGACTCCAGGACTTTGCTGCATAAACGAGGAGAGTGCCATTTTTGGGACACGGCCGAAGTTAAGTGGATGCTCTATGTAATTTGGACTAAAGGGCCTTTATCTAGGCTGAAGTGAGTTTTAGGTGTGCATTGGCAATTCACCACTGAAGAACAAAACAGCACTAATTCAGCTCTCACCTCTCATCATTATATAATGTTCATTATGAGTATCATGTGTGGAATAATTTATACGAATGTGTTTTGCTCTATATTTAATCATCAGGAAGAGAAGCAGAGAATATTGGACCATTCACATGTGTGAAGGGAGGCTGTATATAGGGTACTTATAGTGGATGAGAATCTGAAAAGTCAGAAAAAACAAAAGGGCAATGCTTTTACTAAAGGTTATCTAAATATTGACTTCATAACACATGTGCAAGCAGGGAATAAGATGATTATAAAAACGATGTATGAGAACTTAAGCACAACAGCTTATGGCAGTATTTCCCAGACGTTTCATTACAACAGAGAATCAAAGTACAAGAAGGCATAGAAGGTATACTGTATTTACGTGCATAGTTACAATCAAGGGATATCATTTTTAAAAGGATAAGAAGTTATCTATTTTGTCACATTAAAAAACCCAGATTTTTTATATAGATTTTTTATATTCTACCTATTTTAGAAAAATAAATTAGGTTTGTGATGCGTTTAAGTCAAATTAATTACTTTACTCTAAACATACAATTTTTACCATTATTTATCATTATTTATTTTAGTTGAACTTACATATTTTATGTAAGTTATTAAGTGAAATTTCTGTCCTAAATGTAATATGTTCAGGGCTGCACCATTTGATAAAAAAAAAAAAATGACATTGTGATTATTTTAACACATTGCGATTGTGATTTAAACTGCGATTTTTAACTATTTAATGTATTTTGTATTTATACATCTTTATCTAGCAAATAACTGGACAACTTACCTCATTAAGAGAATGTTTGCTGATATTCATTTATTAACTTAAACAATTATGTAACAAAATAAACATACTTAAAGTATTCATAAACTCTACATATATTCCCAACTATGCGTATACTATGTGTAATAAATGGCAGCCTGTTATGATTAAATCATTTTACAGTTCCATATTGAGATTTAAGTTTTCCATTTATCCCCTTTCAAGTAGTATCTGCACAAAGTAGCCAACCTCTACTTCACTTATCATTGAACAATTAGTTCAATAAAACAAATTGGGGCATGCCGTGTTATAGGAAAATAAGTCATTACCGACCCACAGTGTGTTATTCTTATATAGCTGCATGTCCCAAAGCGTTTTATTCGTCCTATACCACTGCAGTTTGCCCACAAGATTCTTTCCTAAGATACTGTCCAGTTTACCTGGTCTACAGTCATATATCTTAAAAAAAAATTTTGCATTCATATGAACACACTTTTTTTTTGGTAATTTCCCGAATAAGCATACAGTAGTCTAAACTTGGATTTGCCATTGCAATCTCTTTAACTTTGTATATTGCACATAAATGTTTTGCACATGGACCCTGGTTACACAAATGATCCATGACATATTTTTCCCTGTAGCCCTTCATCAAGCTCAAGTCTTATTTACTCATGCTTCTTAAGACTCTCGAGACCCAGACTCTAACTTTGTGCACCTTGTAATTTCTCCTCACTGTTTCGGTTTATTAGCACTTGATAACTGTTGAATTTTATCACTGTCTTCAAACGAGTTTGGGAAAAGGGAAATATGCAGCGGTTCTCATATGAGGATCTTACATGGGTATGTACACAGTGTAGTTGGGAGAAAATATGTTATCCTCATATGAGGACTGCGGTATCTTGTGAGGTTAATAAGTTATATATCTTTCCCCTTTAGAAATTTGCTTTCAGTTACAAATGGGTACATGGAAGTAAAAGTGTACTAATTATCAAATTTCAGCCATTAAGATTTTGAAGCTGGTGGCCAGAAAAGTGTACAAAAGATAGACACTCATGGCACAACATTTGAAACCGAGACTACACCGGTCAGCCATAAGATTACAATGAAAAAAATTAAGCCCAATATTGCATAAGTTATATCGTCCAGCTCTAGCCCCTCGGAGTATGACCCCTGGAGGTGTACGGCACCAGGATGTTGGCAGTGGATCCTTTAGAAGCTGTGGGGCCTCTGTGCATTGAGCTTGTTTGTCTGCTGCATTCTCAATCAAATTAGGATCTGGGGAGCTTGGAGGCCTGATTGGGAGTCTTTGCCTGCTGGGCCCCAACCTCAGTAGGCTCTGGCACACTGGGTGTTCTGGTGCCTTTCCATTTTAGCCATTGGCATTTCCTTGGGATTGTACCAGAAAGGCTGGCCTTTGCTCTCCACCGGCATAAAAGAGGCTTGGGTGCCCATGTTCCTGCCACCAGTTTTTTTGGTGTATGAATAATAATTAATGATTTGTTAGTTATGGCTAATCGGTGTCCTGTATATACTGACAGTCTTGAATCGTATATGTCTTTTTTTCACACATGTACCAAAATCACAACAATGGGGGCATGAACTGTAACATACATAGAAACAGACATTGACTGTTGTTTATACATTAGGTATTCATATCTTATTCTAAAAGCACTATTCCTTACTTATGCATGTGTTATGAAGACATTATGTAGATCATTTTAATGTATGAGGGACTGAACAGTCTTTACGTCACCCAAGTCTCCAGTTGCTACGCCTTTCAAATGTACTTGTGTGTGTGTGTGTGTGTGTGTGTGTGTTCAACCAATGTGCTGCATTGTAAATTAATTCTTGTACATAATGTGTGTTTTTTTTTAAGTGCAATATTGTACATTAAGTGTAGAGATTCTGGACTTATTTTCTTATCTGCTAATGTAGTTCACATTGTAATCCATATTTATGATTTCAGAAAACTTTATCAATTATTCATGTGAATAATCCATGAGTTGACTACCATTTTTTCTTCTGTATTTAAAAGCATGCAACTTAATTACAGTTTAAAATGTTTGAATAGAAACACAAACCATGTGCTGAAATGAGTACAGGTAACATATTACCAGGTTATTTGGCTACTGACGTGTAAAACCATTCGCTTGTTCGGGATGGTGAGCTTTTTGATAGGGGACTATCTGGAATTCCTTAATACGTCTCTGTGTTGGAGCATAAAGAAAATAAATAACATTTTTGAGACAGTTTATTTTTGCTTGAGTATTATTTTGGCACATAAATCTTTTTTTTTTTTCAACATTTGGATGTCCCATACACCGCCAGATATCAGAAAGAACCATTTGGTGGGTTTGTACAGCCAACAAATATATGATTTTATGCATGAAGAATAAAATGTACAAAATTTGATTTAGTTTGGACTCTCAACTAGTTGTTTAGCAATGTGCAAAATGCATGTCTGATTCAGGATACACCTCCAACCGCATTAAGTTGTTCTGTTTCACAAAGCGAAGTCAGATTAATGTACGAGGGTGAGTCAAAATCTGCAGTGTGCAGTGATTTCTTTTTTTGTGGTCTGAGGATGTACCTGGTGCCATTATTTATCAAATATATATTTGTGCGCAGTATGGAGAAAGTGTTTTGTTGTGGGAAGTTCAAAGACGGTCGAACAAGCAATCAAGAAGGTGCCGGACACCTTTCCACGGCTGGAGAAAAAGTTGCCCCTTCCCAATGGTCCTGATCTTGCTCCATCGGACTTTCACTTCTGATCAATTTTGATGCATTTAAACATTTTTAATGATGGAATACGAAAGCTTGTTGACAGATGGATAAATTATATTAAAAAGCAAGGAGATGATATCTAAAAATTATGTATTTGTCTTCTCAAAAATTTTATTAAAATATATTCTGCAGCCAGAGTGCAGACCATTTTTTGACTCACCCTCGTAGGCGTGGGCCATTTATTAACAATCCAAATCAGCACATGATCTCATGGACCAAAACAGAGAGGGGTCAAACTTCAGACAAGTGTGGGGCACCTCACAAATATGTTCCGCAACAAGGTAAGAGTGATCGAATGTCTGTGTTGTGAGTAGAATGTGAGTTGAGAACAGAATTAAACTTATGCCACATCAAGACCGTAAAAAATACTGCGATTTTAATATGGACCAGTATCATCAACAGATCATTTATATATATATATACTGTATTACTTATATTACTATATACCATTTGGAAGTATTTAAACTTTGATATCATTACATCTATACTTCTTACCTTTTTAAACACATCATTAATCTCATGCCATAATGCCACTTAGATTATATATACCTTATTATAACAGATAATTTATTACAACTAATTATACTGATTCAATTATGACAGATGAGGTTCATGTTCTTTTCCTAGACTTGTTCTCACTCTGCTTCTAAGTCAACAGGGCCACTGCTGTACAAGCCTGCACCTGTCAGGGATAACCCCTAGAGGGTGCTCTGTGCCCATAAGCCACTCATGCAGTCACCTGGATTTAGTCTAAGGTTTAGTCTGATTTGTTTGTGTATAAATAGTCCTGGTCATGGGTATGTCTTTGTGTTACAGCTTTGTCTTACATCCGATTATGGTACTGTTCGTATTTTTGTTCTGTTTGCCTATATCTTTAATAAATGTTGTTATATCTTTAACAAATGCATGGTGCGCAGAGGGAAGAAGAGAGGTGCAAGAGAGCAAGAAGCACTTGGTGTAAAAGGGCTCCCAATCTGTGTGAATGTACAAAATGTATGGTCAAAAGTAGTTGGCCAAACCTGCAATGACACTGTATCCAAATACATAGACTGCAGCTATAACAGCTTCCACGCTTCTTAGAAGGCTGTCTGCAAGTGTTTCTGTGGGAATTTGTGCCCATTCATTCTGTAGAGCATTTATGAAGTCGGGCACTGATGTTGTATGAGAAGGTCTGGCTCGCAATCTCCATTCCAGTTCATTCCAAAGGTGCTTGATAGCACCTTTGGAAGCCATTCATTGATCATACCTCTCCTGAGCCATGCTCTGGGTCACCTGGGCCACACGCTGAGTCTTCTGAGCCACACCATGCTTTTTCTAAACCGTGGTCAGGCCTATCTAAGACAGATACTGCACCCTCTCCATCCAGCTTCCTCTGGCACCTAGGATGTGCAGTTGTTTCAATCTGCTGGATTTGAGAGCGGTGCACTGCTTCCACCGACTGGGATCGAGCACAACACGTTTGCTCTGTCGGCTGAATTCGAGGACATTGATTGCTCTACCACCTAAATTGGCAGACACGAGGATCGTCCCGCCATCCATATGTGAGGAAGGAAATGTTGTTCAGTTGGTCGACCCAGGTTCGAGAACTTGGGTCGCACTCTGCACACCTCAACATCTTTGAGGGGGGGGGGGGGGGGGGGGGGGGGTGGGGGGG
>JAOVVA010000004.1:10073782-10092026 GCA_028565275.1 Leiocassis micropogon | reverse complement strand
GGTTAGGCTAATTGGCGTTCCCAAATTGCCCGTAGTGTGTGAATGAGTGTGTGAGTGTGTGTATGTGTGTGTGCCCTTCCCTGTCCAGGCTGTACCCTGCCTTTTGCCGTAAGTCCACCGGTGTGTAATTTAATCTCAGTATAAATACAGCTGTTCTGTGAAGCCCTCAGAGATTTGTTAGAGAACATTAGTGAACAAACAGCATCATGAAGCCCAAGGATTGAATATCTCATGGAGCACTGTTCAATCCATCATTCGAAAATGGAAAGAGTATGGCAAAACTGCAGAAATTCCAAGATACGGCCATCCACCTAAACTGACAGGCTGGGCAAAAAAAGCATTAATCAGGGAAGCAACCAAGAGGCCCATGGTAACTCTAGAGGAGCTGCAGAGATCCACAGCTCAGGTGGGAGAATCTGTCCACAGGACAACTATTAGTCATGCCATCCACAAATCTGGCCTTAATGGAAGAGTGGCAAAAAGAAATCCATAGTTGAAAGAAAACCATAAGAAGTCCCACCTGCAGTTTGTGACAGAATCATGTTGTTGGATGTCCCTTCAGCAGGGGCAGGGAAAGCTGGTCAGAGTTGATGGGCAGATGATTGAGCCAAATACAAGGCAATCTTAGAAGAAAACCTGTTAGTCTTCAAAAGACTTAAGACTGGGGTGGAGGTTCACCTTCCAGCAGGTCAATGACCCTAAACCCTAATATAGCCAGATGATCAATGTATGATAAAAATACCTTTACGTTTGTGGTTCTAACATAACAAAATGTGGGACCGTTCAAAGGGTTGGAATGCTTTTGCACGACCCTGTATGTACAGTATATACAGTGTGTGTGTGTACATACTTTTGTGTTGTGGTTCTATAGCAGTAAAAAATATCTGTAAATGGTTAAAATATATAAAGTATAATTCTTAATTAATGAGAAAGTCTTTAAGAAGTTGCTGTGGTAGAAGAGCAATTAAATATATTGGGTGCAGTTGTGGGAAAAGGCAAACACTGGAATTCAGTACAGAAATGTCAATGATATGTTAGCAGAAGTTTTTGTAAACAACTAGCAGACTTTTGAAAGGTTTTTCCTGGTACACCTTCTGAGCACCTGCCTCACACAAGTTGTGTAATTATCACCCTCACACACTGAGGGCCTGCATACAGGCAACAGGTGCTCTCTGTGCTCTTTACACCAGCAGCTTTTCCAATCATTCCCAGCTGCACTGACAGTGGAGTGTGTGTGTGTGCGTGGGCGTGCGTGGGTGTGTGTGGGATGTGATTCTGTAGCAGAATGTGTATTGGTTTTTAACCATATGTCTTAGCGATGGTGTGTGAGAAGTTGCCAGCTCCCACTGAGGTGATCTCGGAGAGGGTGGAGAAGCTGATGAGCGTGGGTACACGCAGGTTCGACTCCTTGCCCGAAAAAACACAGCAGCTGAAACAAGGTGAGTGAGAATGAGACAGGTGCAAGGGGTGATGAGGAATACAGGTGGGTCAGTTTTTAGTCCCTGACAGATGGAGAGAAAATTTCCAAATTTAGATTTCATAACTGAGATATTATATTCACAGGTAAGTGAATATTTGTAAATACAGAGCACAGGTAATGACGTCTATCAGGGTGACGGAGGGAGAAGAAGTGACTGTGTGACTGTAAAGGCACAGGGTGATGAGACGTCTGTGTGTGTGTGTGTGTGTGTGTGTGTGTGGATTTTATCACCATGTGTATTATCTTAGAAAAGAAAAAAGACAGAAAGAAAAGAAAGGGAAAGAAGAAAAAAGAAGAAAAGTTACATGCAGTAACTTGGGCAGGAAAAGAGGAAAAGACATTAAAAGAAAAGTAAGACATTGAAACAAAAAGGAAAAAGAAATAATGGAAAGAAAAAGAAATAAAGACATTGATAGATGGAAAAAAAGGTGAAGAATTTGAATAACAGGTAAAAAAAAGACATTGAAAGAAAGAAAAAAGGATTGAAAGAATTGGTACAAGAAATATAAAAATAGAAGAAAGAATAAAAAAGAAAGAAACAAATAAGAAAAGGATGTTTAAAGGAAAAAATACTGGAAAAAGAGAAACTAAGAAAAAAGAATGGAAAAAGACATTAAAAAAAGAAAAGTGTAAGAGAGAAAAAGACTGCATGAAACAGAATGTTGTACTTTTAAACTGGTATATTCTACATTTGTTTCAAGGTCTCTCTTTTACACACACACACACACACGCACACACACACACGCACACTGTTCATACTTCTAAAGTTGAGCAACACACCTGTCTGAATGATGTGCGTTGTGTGCCTGTGTCGTTTATTCACTGTGCGGTATAAAGAAAGTCCCCCCGGCGTTTATACTCCAGACTCTGGGCTTTTAGCAGCTCTGCGGCAGTGACCTGCTGTCATGTTCCTCTTTTATGAAGACTTTTATATTCCTGTCAGGCGTGTTATTTTGGAAGGCGTCAGCACCACTCCTGTGTCTCAGTAAAAGCCCTTTGGTGGATGGAAAGTTAAATGATACTGACATGTGCTTCTAGAGTGTTTATCTGAGTGAGGAGGAGATGCAGGGTGCCAAAAGATATCAGATAACGTTTTTAAATGCTGGTGTCAGTGGAATAAACAGATTTGTGTAATTCCACGCAGTTGGAAATTAGTGCTGCAATATGAAGGATTGTGTAATTATGCTCATTTGGTCCTAAAAGATAGAAGAGGTTTTAAGTAATAAGTAGATCAAAAATGATAATTGATGAAAAAATGTGAAAAAGAAGATTGGTGTCAATTTCCAAGTTTCAGGTTAACTAAATTATTTGAAATCAGATTTGTAATAAAATTAAGACTACTGTGACTAATTCCATTACTACTTCCTCTGTTACCACTAATACAACTAATACTTCCACTCTATCACTATTACCAATACTACCACTGCTATACCACCATTACTATGACTATTACCACTGCCATTGCTACTTCTACTACTACATCGTCATTTAAAAAAAGTTGGGACAGTATGGAAATTGGCAATAAAAACAAAAAGGAGTCATCTGTAATGTCTCTTCGCCTTGTACTGTATTGGATAATCTACAGTGTTTCTCCCTAATCGGCTACTACGATCACTTATTAGGGATGGCCGAAGACTATCTCGTGTTTCCTCCGAACCACGCGACGCCAACCGACCACATCTTTTCGAACTGCTTGCTCATGCACCGTTGGGGGCAGCGTAACATACTCGGAGGACAGCCAGCGCTATCTGCTCCCTCCACTTGCGTGAGCTCATAGACACACCTGATTGGCCGAAGAGCCGTAATTAATGTGGGAGCACTAAATGCCTCCCTTCCCACCCTGCTGAGAGAGCTCGTCCAATTAGGCCCTTGCTGCAAGCATCACCCGGGGATCGAACCAGCGATCTGCCTGGAGGATAGGGCGAGCACTTTGCCATATTATTTATCTTGTGAATTTAATTGTTGTTGAAATATGCGCTGCTTTCAAATCTGGTGGCTGCAACATCCTCCAAAAAAATTGGGACAGTTGACTTCAGTATGTGTAAGATCACCATTTCTGTTAATAACTATTTTTAAGGTTTTTATGGACTGAAGAAACCAGTTGGTCAGGTTTAGCTAAAAGGAGTTTCCCCAGTCTTCCATTATACAGGTCTTCAGCTATACAGGATCTTCAATACCATATTTTGAGTTTCATAATACAATACACATTCTCAATTAGAGCGGGCATGCCAGTCTAGCACCCATACTCTGTGTTTAGCAGCCTTGCCTGTGTAGTCAATGCAGAATGCAATTTTGTGTTGTCCTGTTGGAAAAATACATACAGGAAGACATTCATCCCCATACTCTTTTCTAAAAAAAAAACCTTCCCTACTGTGTTTGACTAATGGCACTTAGTTAGTAACCTAGTAACCCAGTGTAAGTATCTATCCAACTTTCCAAAGGGAAACTTCAAAGCACTTTTTGTAAGTTGCTCTGGATAAGAGCGTCTGCCAAATGCCTAAATGTAAATGTAATGTCTGATCGGAATTACAACAGGCTAATGATTCTTATCAACACTAGTTGATGCAGGTGTAGTGCTAATACGGTAGAAAGGGCTTAGTACTGCAGTTAGGGTACTTCAGAATCTTAACACGGGTCATATTGGTCAGAAGGGGAAAAAATCGTCACAAAAATGCTGTTAAGTGTTGTAAAACTTCATCCCTTTATTGTTTCTTTCCTTGCAGCATTCTTGGAGTGTTCAAGCGAAGAATCAGCGCCAGTCATTGTGTTCGTGTCGAAGATGTTCGCCGTGGATTCAAAGGCCCTGCCGCAAAACAAACAAAGGTGTGTAGTCACTCGCTTCTATTTTGGGTGTACGTGTTTGTGTGTATATAGATATTTGATGTGTAAAAATAAGATATCCATCACATATGTGTATGTTTGTATGTGCATGCAAGAGTGAGAGACAGAAAGGTTAAGAGAAATTTCTGGCTGTTTGCCCCAGTGGGTAAAATTTCAGAGTGGCTCCTGATCATTGGTAGGTGCATGGAGAAGCACCAGGGACTTAAATATTAGATCTGTGTGTGTGTGTGTGTGTGTGTGTGTGTGTGTGTGTATCTGACCCTGTGGATTCAACAAACTTGGTTTAATGAAGCCTGGCCAAACAGCAGCCTAGCAAACAATCAATACTCCACCATTTCCTCTTTGTGCGTATGTGTTTTTCTGTTTGTGTTTGACTGTGTGTGTTTTTCTGTTTGTGTGTGTGTGTGTGCACACAGGTGTGTTTCTTACACACTGGGCTTATTTGGTGTATTCCCGCAAGTGACAGTGCCAGTGTCCACGCTGATCATGTTCTCAGCATGTCTTGTCCCACTCTAACCTTTGACAGCCTGACTGTGTATACACCCCAGTAAGAGACAGGCGCCCTTTCGTTTCATGTTTAACTTTACCACTCTGAGCCATGATTCCACTGGCAAGTTGAATTTAGATTGTCTCCATTTTATGCAAATCCTCATGACTGGCTCCAGTAAATTCTTTGGAATGGTATGTTCTCTGTTCTCCAGCTTCAGTTTCAGTCTGTGTTTAGTTCTCTTGTAACTGTGCTCTCGTCTTTACCTGGGTTTCATTTCTACATTAAAATGCATCATAAATAGAAGTTCAAACCTGAAACACAGTGTTTATAAAAAAATTAAAAAAAACATTGTGTGTGCCAAAGAAATGCGCACTTCTGAACAACACTGCATAATGCACTTGTCATGGCTGGGTTTGTGTTTTGAATGAGAAAGCATTCACCTCATAGAATGAGTTATTATGCAGAGTAATGACTTTTAAGACAATTTAGCATGAGGTAATGTTTTCTGACTGGAAAGCGTGATAAATCATGACCATCAGTGTGTCGGATAAAGCTCAATGCTCTGTGGTTAATAACTGTGGTTCAACCCGGGACATCGCACTTGTAGTTTTTCACACCCATCACAACGAATGATAAAAATACTATAATACTCTTTTTGTCATGAGGTCATCAATCTGGTATAAAGAGTTTGCATGAATGTTTGTAATATTCAATTTTATGGATTTTGTTTATTAGTTGTTTCATATGCTCAGCATCATCCTGGCCCAGGCACGAAAGAAGTTTACACAGTAAGGAAAGAGAACATGAGAGAAATTACTATATAATGTAATATGAGTTATTATAATTTTAGATTTTCTTACTCAACAGGAAACGCATTTGGTTAGAAAGTTACACCATCACAGTTTTGTGAACCTTTTGTTATTTATAAAAGATCACAAGATAGCTATTGACTAACAGTCCATTTTTAAGGACTTTTCTGTAGTTTAGGCTGTTAGTCACTGACAGTTTCATTCCATTCACCAATCTGCATCTTTTCATTTTCTTATTGTTTTAGCTCGCATGCTAACATAGACTAGATGTTTTTGTGTGCCTTTCTTCTGTATTTTATGTTTTTGAAACTCTTGCATTGAATAAGAAAAGCAAAATAGGGCTTTTGCTTTTTACTAGTGTTTTATTTACAATTATACAACTGTTTCCCACCGAGTAATCTGATTGGACAAGAGACATTCCGCGATTGATGATAACAGGTGCACTACATCCCTGGGATGTTTGCTGTATGATGTTAACTACTGTATATGTATCACTCCGCATCATGCTGTAGGTGCTCTACCAACCATTAATTACACTAACTGTCGGTCACCAGCATGGGTGAACGAATGTCAGTTCAGTCCACAGTACTGTAAAGAGGGGAGAGCCGCTTCCTGCCAAAACCCACATTCAAAATTAGTCATGGAAGCACTGTCAGCGAGAAAACACATCTCATAATGTTATGTCATCCTAAACAATACTTTGTCCCCTTAGTAACTACTTCCAAGTTGTTCAGAATTGGCTCTGAATCACCCATGTTTTCTGTCCACAGCTAATATGAGCTACAGAGCTAACTAAGTTGTAACCCAAGGCTAAGTCCCAAATATACGTGGGCAATATTTAGTGTGTGGAACAAGGGATTGTACACCCTAGCGCACTAGCTTTTCATTTAGCCAATATTTTAAAGCTGATATTCAAAGTTTCTCAGGACTTTCCAACACCTCCATGGCTTTTTTACACTTTTTGGCTGCATAGTACTAGTAAGAATTTAAACTACTTTCACCCCTGTTAATTACACTAACTGTCAGTCACTAACAGTCGGTCGCTGTCGCGGTTAGTTAGTTATGCCAGTCGAGGAAGGATATGTGTTGGCGGAGCAAAATTAACTGGTGAAATAATCAAAGAAATCATATTCTGTTGATGAAGAGTACAGCAAGTCTCCAACTTACGAACAAGTTTAAATCGGATTTGTTCGTAAGTCTGACAAATGAGTCTTATACACCTTTGACACAAAAAGACAGTTTAAAGCTAAAAAACAAACACATAAGTTTGGTGTTTTGGTTCCACATTGTACTTTTGCTATTCTGCACCTTTAAATTGCCATTAGTATATGCAAACTGCGTAACTCGAATGTTTGTAAGTCATGCTGTTGTGCTAAACATGCTGATATTGATTACAACAGCATTTCCTCTCGTGTGAAATTGCTTATATGTATGCTTTCTACTCAGTTTTGTCATCTCAATAGGGTCCTTAGCCTGATATGTTTAGAGGCTTATATTTTTAGAACATTTAGTACACATGACAGGAATATTGTAACTGCAGTTTATTATTCTCTCAAAATCCTTTAATCACATACATTTTTTAAATTAAATACAATGTTCTTATTCTAACATAGTTTAGGCATCCTATTTAGTGTGTAGAATGCGGTTTCAGAAAAATGAAGCAAAATACATGAAATACTAATCCTCACATTGTAAAAGTTTAAAGGTGTCCTGTTATGCAAAAATTACTTTTAAATTTATTTTAGACACTGAGGCGGGATGTACAAACAAAACATGAGAAAAAAAAACATTGCACACTTTTTACCCTTATTGCATTCCTGTATTAGCCGGAAATTTATAAAGCAAATTAGGTTTCCCCCCAATGTGACTTCATAATGTATATGAGGATCCCCTCCCTCAGGTATGCTTAGCTCTAGCTTCAGTTTCTTTTTTCTTATTGAAAGTTATCAATAGTCAGATTATCAGTGCATCTGTGATGCTTAATCCCAGCAGATTTCATTTTGTTTTCAGACAGGTATGTCTCGCCTTCTCTTGCAGACCTGCCCATATACAGTCTATAGCAGTGCAGAATATTTTAATAGCAAAATACATTTATAACAATTATAATTCAATTGAGAAAAAAATATAGTTTAACTATATTAGCTTAGTTTGTTATTATGTATCAGCGCATTAAATTAAACAAACAAACAAACAAAATTATTTACAATTATTCAACTGTTTTGAGAAGGAGGAGGTGGTTCAGTAAGCAAGGGCAAAAGCCTTCAGTTTATCAGAGCATGTTTAAAAAATATATATTCTAAGAGGATTGATAACTAAATTGCCCCTGTGTGTAAATAAGCATGTGACTGAATACATGCTGCCTTGTCTTATGGTGGATTGTATCCCATCCTGTGGATTCATCGTGACTTTTTAAGCAGAATAAAATGAAGAATGAATGAACGAATAAAGGATTGAATGAATGACCCGCACCTTTAAGACTTAGTCCGCATATTGAACTAAAAGTGGAGTGAGTTATTATCCTTTTATATTATCACATCGGTTCCCATTTAAAATAGTGAGGGATACAGAGCTAAGCAGCTATAATCAAATTCCTAACAATACCTCTTTTAAAACAGTTTAAATCTAAATTAGTTCCAATAGTTGCGCTTGAATAAGTTCCAGCAGATCTTTCTAATTAGGCCGAGGAGGTAAGTGAATGTTGGAGTCAAACAGGTTAGATAAAAAAAAGAATAATAAAAGAAATATCACAAATCACAGGAGGAGGTGACGAGACATTTATATTGTATATAATTGCTAAAATCTTTCTCCGGTCCTCCCAGCTGGAGATACGCCACCATGAGGATGTTTAAAAGTGATCTAAGGCCTGGGATGTTTCCAAAAACATATTTTTTCTTCAAAGCTAACCCTGACTGTTTTTTTGCTATGAATGGCTCAGGAGGTGAGTCTGCGATTCAATAATAATAAGCATGCACTTTTTATATATATATATATATATATATATTTTTTATTTTTTATTTTTTTTATGATGTCCCTGATTGACATATCACTTAAAAAAACAAACCAATAACCATACTGTATCTTCCTAACCCATTATAAAGGTCATATAACAGAAATTATTAGAAATCAGTTTATACTAGTCCTGCACAATAAATCATTTTCTTGCTTTAAAATCTAGCGACACTCCAGTCCAGGGCACACTAGAGGGTGCTCTCAGTAAGGTCTCTAGCATGACACTAGACACTTCGCTCCCTATTTGACCTCGAAAGCTAATGCCTTCTTGTTTCCTTTATTTTATTTATTTATGCTTTATTTATCCAGGTGAAGCCCACTGAGATGAAATATTTTGTTTGCAGGAGAACTCTCCCCTCCTGCGTTCACACACGAGAGCCTCTGCCTTACTTTAATGAGTGACTTTACTATTTGTGTGTCTGAAAGAGAGAGTGAGTTAAACGAGAGTGTATAGTCTGTAATCCACTCAGACAGAGTTTCATATCCTTTGGTTTTTAAACAGCCATACGTAAACACACACAGGCACCCTGATGTATTTTTCCGATGACACTTTGTTCGGTTAAGGAAATCAACTAGGCTTAGCGCTTACTATCGAGACACGCAGCTTGCTTTTAGCACAGAGCCTATATATCATCTGAATCACAGATGTCTCCATATTCCATATACACAGTAGGAGTACTACATGATGTATGAAATAAGGGTCTACACCATGCATAGTGCGGATATGTTAAATTGCTTCTGGGTAAAAATAAAAGAAAATTTCGTCCAACCAGTAGAAAGAAACAAGAAAATGTTTACATTACAGTTCAGCACAGTTATTTCCTTTGCATATACCAGCTGGGGCCAGAGCACAGGGGCACAAGCGCACAGGGTCAACCATCATACTGCTTGCCTGGAGCAAAGAGGGTTAGGGGTTTTGTTCAACAGCACAGCAGTGGTAGTGCTGGGTCTTGAACTCTCAACTTTGCGATCATTGTTTGTCTCTCTGCATATCATTGCACGTCATAATGCACATTATGTATTATACAGTTTGTGTGTACTGTATACACAGTATACCTTCTTTTCTTTCTTTATTTTCATTATTATTTTTTATTGTACATTAATACTGCAGTCATCCAAAGTATAAAATAACACCTATGAAATTATGTACTAAACAAAACAGTGTTAAACAACCCACAACATGTTTTAGATTTTAGATTGTCTAAAGTAGCTAGATTTAATTTAAATTTTAATTCACATGTGTTCCTTGTCAAGAGTTAATCTGTGACATTTCTTGCTTTCTTGATGTGCTTTGAACCACCAGTTGTCTAGTGCAGGTGTAGGGTATGTACAGAGTCGTTAGCCCTATTAGTGATACTACAATTACTGTACAAATCCATATCATGGCAAGATACACTGAGTTATGTAAAGAGAAAAGAGAGACCATCATTACCTAAAGATATGAGGGTCAGTCAATTAAAAATTCTCAAGATCTTTGAATGTATCCCCAAATGCATTTGTCAAAACCATTAAACACTACGATGAAACTAGCTCTCATGAGGATCGTCCAAGGAAAGGAAGATCAAGCGCTACCTCTGCTGCAAAGCATAATTTTATTCGAATGACAGGCCTCAGAAACCACTGATTTACAGCACTTCAGATTAGAGCCCACATACAGGCAGGCATATTTCAATATAGCGTACACTGCACTGTTCAGAGGAGACACCGTGAGTCATGGCCTTCATGCTCGGATTGCTGATCAGATGACCCGGATTCTACAATCGCTCGATGTAAATCCAATTGAGATGGTTTGGGATGAGTTGGACCGGGGAGTGAAGGAAAAGCAGCCAACAAGTACTCAACAACTCTGGGAACTTCTTCCAGATTGTTAGAAAACCATTCTTGGTGACTACCTCATGAGGCTGAGTGAGAGAACGCCAAGAGTGTGCAAAGCTGTTAAGGCACAACGTGGCTCCTTTGAAGAATTGAAAATATATAAAACATTTTGGGTTATTTAACACGTTTTTGATGACACAATAATTCCATATTCTTTCTGTTATAATTTCGTCATATATAGTTAACACACCCTTCACAGAGCACTGTACTGTATGTCCATTTGGAAGTGATTTAGGGTTCAGCATCTCTTGTATAATTACGTTGGGTGCAAAACTATAGTATCTTTCTTGACAGAGGATTGGCATGCGCCTTGAGACTGATCTAGTGCAATAAATTCATTCACATAAATTTGCAATTCAGGTTTACTGTTAAATAATGATTAGACCATCTTACAGAGTGCACTGTAGGTCAATTTGGGAACTGCAGTTTATCTGTACATTTACATTTCGGCATTTGGCAGACACTATTATGCAGAGTGACTTACAAAAGTGCTTTTGTAACAAAAGTTTCTGTAATTGGATAGATCCTTACACAGGGTTACTATGTTACCAACTACAGTAAGTGCCATCAGTTAAACACTGTTGGGAAGTGTCCATTATAAGCTTTTTGGAAGTAATAGTCTTTTGTGTGTGTGTGTCCGTGTTATAATATGATGGTTCAGTGACCCTCTGTAGATCAGGACATGTTGAAAATTAAACTTTAAAACTGCCTTTATATGTGATTAATGCAACAGATTTCAAACAATGGTTAATACATGCTTAGTTGTGAGATAGAGGCGCTGTCCTGAGTCGAACTGTGCTACTGTAGCGACAAGTTGTCACTGAAAATGTGCACAGCAGTGTTCAGGCCACAGACGTCTGGACTTGAGCACTATTCACATGTAGGGATTTATAAGTGCCGGAGGGAGGACGTCGAAAGCAGAAGTGTGTCTCTGATTCTGTCCTTGGACTTAAGCCCATTGTTCTTGCTTGTTACTGGCTCAAGTAAGGAGCTCTATTAAGTTGAGCGCTCCTGTTTGACAGTTTGATGGCACCATAATGTGTCACACTGAAATTTATCTTTTGGGCTGTAAATACACTCAGCAATGATAAGTACATAAATATAACCCCATTGATTAAAAAGTAGTATAGTCTTTTAAAGTCCATAAAAAGATTTTAAACATGAGAACTATGTCTGAAATCTATTTTAAGGGTATTAAAAAAAAAGAAACAAAACATGATATATAAAACAATTTCAAAGCAGTTTTAACTAGATAAAAAAAATGTATGCTGCCTCTTACCTATTGTGAACTTAAAAGTGTGTGCAACCCAACACTGTTAATCATTAGAAGCAGATGGCCACAGGAAACCGGGAGGAGGCTCTGCAGCCATGGTGAATCTGACTATTGTTTTAATAGTCGGGCCTGTGGAACATGTGTACGTCTGCATGGAGCTCCTGTGTAGTTTTTCCTAAGTAGATGCAGCTAATGAAATCCATCCCTTCATGCCTAACAAGGCAAAAGTGATTAGCCACACACACACACACACACACACACACAAGAAGGCATGTGAATGCTAGCCAGGTGTTTAACTGGGAAAGTAGCTTTGACTGCAATTGATTTCAGCATTCTGAAAACAATTAGACCTTGCTTTTTTGTGTGTTTTTCAGGGCTGTGTCCCAAAAACTGAATGTCTTTGATAGAAAAGGGTTCATTTAGAATTTAACAAGCAACTTAAAAGAAGAAAGAACAGCCTTGCTTTATATAGGAATTGAAAAAGAAGTTAGTAAAATAATTAACACCAGGGTGGTGTGATGTCTGTATCAATTTTCTTTGCCTCATCATCCTCTCTTTATTTTGTCTCTATATGTTAAGATGCAAAACATCATTTTATCAGGAAACCCCAAAATCTAAACATTCCCATGTCGGAAAACGTTAAACGGTAAAGCAAGCTCCTTCTAAAAATGCTAGGTAAAGGTCTCACAGAGACAAAATCTGGTTATGTGGAGCATCACAAGTCTTAGTGTAAGTTTTTACTTTAGGAAGAGAAAGAATACAAACTACACAGAAAATCTGCCAAAACTTTTGTTTTTTGACAAATCAGAATCGAGCACATGACATTTAATGTCACTTATCCTAAAATGTAGCTTACTGGAGAGGTTAAATATTGTACAACTAGATTAACTAATATTAAACTAGATTTAAATTCTAGTTAACTGAAGCCTGACAAATGTGCCCTAGACCTGTTACAGCTCATGTACAGGTAGCTAATTGTATTATGGGAGGCGTTCAAGTCAGACATGGACTTTTGATTGCGCCGAATAACAGGACACAGTTATGAGAGTAAAAACTGCCTTTATTTCTGTATATGATCCCCTGTTTTACTAATACATGTATCCCAGCATTGCTTGTGCTTAGATATGATCAAGGTAGAAAGTTTTCTCAGTAAGCCAGAGCCTGCTTGCTTTGTGTCATTGTCGCTGATGAAACTCTGGCCTCCCAGAAACTCCTTTAATATCAGTTTTCTTTAATGGAAAAAAAATGACTTGCTTTGATCACCAGGGGCATTCTGTCTTTGCAGTTTGATCCTGTTTTTCGGCCAAGCTATTCCTTGTAATTTTGCATATGGTAACTGATGTGTTTCTTTAGTTGTGATCCTTTTAAACCCTTCATTAATCACCCCTTTATCAGTGCTGCTGTACCTACTGTACTGTGTGCCTGATTTTTCTCAAACTGCCTCATGGTCTAAATACTAACCTGTACTTTTGATGAAATTTCATCTAGATTTATGATGTGTGTTTTCATTAATCTCTTTGCAAATGATGTCATGTTTTTGCGGACAAGGCTGTACACCTCATATTTACAGATCCTTTTACAGATGTGGTATGAAAGGACTGGAACCGCTGTGATAAAAATAGATCTGTTACCTCTCACATTCTGTTTCCCTCCATTAGCATTATTCTGGGTCAAAGAAGTACGTCAGTCGTTGACACATTTGCTCTTTACTTGCGTGTTTCACATTATGTTTTAGTTGTGATTTTTAGTGCTTTGATGAAAGACTTGCTGAGTCTCTGCTCCAGTGCATTTTTGTTAAAAAATATATAAATATATATAATCCTTATACACCTACATTATTTGGGTTTTATTATTTTAAGATCTGGTATGTTTTTCACCTTATTGTGTTTGCTTTGATCCAGCGTGAACACAACTTTTGAGCCAAATCAGAATGTGGTGAAGGCATGAAGCCATATGTGTAAGGGTTAAGTAAAGTATAAAAGTGACCCGGCACAAAGTTTTGAGCATCACTAGATTTGTATACCCGAGTTGTGTATGGCCTCGGGTATACAAATCTAGTGACAAATCTAGTGGCTGGGCATCTGGATGCTGCAAGGTCACATGGCTTATTCTAAATGAAACCTTTCTCACATTGAAACCTTTCTTCCTGTGTGGTTTGAACAGAGCTCTAAAGCATACCTGGAAAGACTATGCCAAAAAAACATCATCGTTTCTCCTCAGCACTTTCATCAAAACCTCACTTGTTTTCATTGTCAACAAACCCCAATGAAATTGGGACTACCTGAGTGTTCATTTGAAGCAAATTTCAAATGAACGAGCAGTGGAGTCTCCTTTAGATTGCTGGCAGTCTTTTCAGAACAAATGTTACCAACACTGACAGACTTACTTTTGTCAGAAACCGAAAGCATCTTTATTAAAATTCTGTCTACTTAAATAGCCAGAGACTCATAAACCCTAAATAAATTGACTTAATATATAAATTGAATTAAAGGAAAGACAGGCGTTTTTTACAAATACAATACAATAAAAAAAAAATTCTTTGTCTATCCTAAGTTGTTCAGGAGATGTGTCAGGGGTTAAGGACCTTGTTCACCTTGAGTCCATCAGAGGGGCTTGGAAGAGTTCAGATTCGAATTTACAGCCTTTTGACTGGTCGCTGCAAACCTTCATCCATAAGCCACGACTGAGAATGAAATAAATCCACAATGCTGCTACACAAATGTGCTTTTCAGTAACACCTGAGGCAATGGCTTGTTGACACCACTAGCATTTATGGCTGTTTCTATGGTAACGCTGCTAGTTAAACCAGACACTAGTCAAATCCCAAATGCCTTCCTGCCCCTATATACAGTATGCAGAAGAGGCGTTAGGGTCTGAAATTTTCACACTTTGATAAACTTGTCTAAATATATCGTGGTATTACAGCGTTCGTACACCAAAGCTGGTGATGAAATTTAAAGCAAATATTAATTACGAAATATTTGTACAGAAAGTCTTTTTTCACGGGTTATGTATGCAAAATTCTGAAACTTCATTTATAAACCGTTCCTACAGGACTGGTATTTCTTTTTAAACTCACTTTCATCTCATCTCTAATTATAATGAAAGATTTCGAAATCTCATGATGCTGCAAGACATTTTGCTAAAATGTGTGAATGTGTTAATTCTTTATGTAGACTTTTGGGACACCATTTCTATAACAGAAGAGAAACCAAAAGGTTCATTTCCATAATTGTGTGTCAGAAAGAAATTTTTGAAACTTTTTCTTAAATTATCTTACATTGTCAATATTTTTCACAGTTTTTAAAAGCTGAAAAAGAGAGAGTTTTTCAAGTAAACTAAATACTGCCATGTTCTTGTATGTGTGGTGTCTTGTCTTGTCAGTGGGGAAGATAAGAAAAATGCTAGAAGTGGCAGCAGGTCTGCATTCCATGCACAGAGAAACAGAAGTTACTGTGATTTGAGTCTAGAGGAAAAGGGTTATAAAACATATGAGGAGACACAACCAGACACAGAAGGAGGATGAGAACTCTTGAGTAAAGAACTTTACATGTAGATGATAATAGAAATTAATGTTAAAAAGAAAAAACAGTGGTGTGATATGTATTTAATCTTACACTGTGACTAACAGTGACGCAGTGACAGTCATAATGTGAACTACATATAGTAGGACCAAAGGCTTCTTCACTTTTTTTAGTGCACTACATGGACATAGGCTGTATATTTTTTTTTCTTTTTTAGATTTGTCTTAAATGAAAACTGGGGTGAATGTAAGTATATCAAAGCAGGTTTCAGTTGTTATCATTTTTTCCAACTGTGAAGTTTATAACCCTGAACAGTAATACAATGTATGTAATCTGGGCCAAATTCCACAACCCTCATTCCATGCAAAAAAAAAAAAAAATGCATTGCAAAGTTTGTCTGAGACTCTTATGAAGCTTCTGCAATGCCACAAAATTAAATCAGTTGCTATCTTTCACTTTAAAAGGTGTATGGTGTATTTAGTAGAACTGTAACTCTTTTCTTTCACTGGGAGGATCCATACGGCTAAAAAGAAGAGGAAGATGAAGAAAAGCGTTAAATTTGTAATGAATACGCCATAACTTCGAAAGATATTAATATTTTTTTGCATGGAACAAGTGTTGTGGAATTGGACCCCAAGTTCTTACATTTGTACTTACATACAATAAAATTTGAATTTATACTTGTGTTCCAGGTGACAAACTTCTCGGTTTCTACTGTATGCAGAGTACAAAAACTTATAATGACCAGAACCTATTGTAATGCACTTTTATTCACCTTAATTAAAAATTTTTTTTTGGAAAAATATGAATCTTTTTATCCCTAAGACATTTCATAATACAGCCTTTATAATGAGTGTTTTACATTGCCTGTTTCATACCTTCAAGCTTACTAGCTTTTCTTTCCTGTTATTATTTGTGCGAAATAATCTTTAAACAGGGGATGTTAAGATGTCTTTGCTACTTAAGTTCCATGAAGCATGCATGCAGGCGCTGATCAGAGGTGCTGTTAATTGCTGATTTCTGAGGCTGGTAACTCTAAATGAACTCCTCCTCTGCAGCAAAGGTTTCAGGACGGTCCTAATAAGAGCCAGTTTAATCATAGTATTTAAATGTATGATAGGTTCGATTCCCAGTCAATGCCCAAACCCCAGCCACTGGATGCAGTCTGGATAACATGGGAGGGTTGCATCAGGAAGGGAATCCAGCGTAAAACCTGTGCCAAATTGTTGATGGTCCGCTGTGGTGACCCCTGAACGGGAGCAGCCAAAAGACTAACAACAAGCTTCAGGTAACATTGCAAAATACCTCCGAGCTCTTGCAGTTTTCCAGATGGACTGACCTTCATGTCTGAAACTGATGATGGACAGTTGTTTTGCTTTACTTATTCCCCAACCCATTCATAGTTTTGATGTCTTTGGTACAAGTTCTACTGTACAACCTAGGGGAAAAAAAAGGTTTGGTGTGTCCAAACCTCGGACTGTTACTGTATATCAAGCTGTGACTTATCTCTATTCTGTACAGTTTTTGGTCACGGTCTCTGGATAGCTATATGAACATCTGTGCGTGGATAAATTAGTCCTAGCATGAACTTTGGAAGGCCTTATCAATAATGTCCTAATTTATTTAATACAGCCCCAACATCTGAGAATTTATGATGTATGACCAGCCAACATGCAGTGAAAATGTGAGGTTTTGAAAAAAAATTTGGAAAGTCGTTTTTATTTTCTTTTTTTTCCTGTTATATTTGATAGCTTTTTCCCCCATGTCTTGTTTTTGACTGACACACAGTCCATGCACTGTCCTGTGTCAAGCAGTGGTGAAAATTACACGAGCGCCTCGCGCAGCTCAGAAGTCATAAATGACATTTCATCACGGACCATCTCAAACCTTGCTGAGCAAATAGCGAGATATTTGACCTGTCACACTCTCATAACCACGCCATCCAGGAATGTTTGATATGGTCTCATTTAATATCAACACTGAACCAGAATACTGTTATACTTTGAGTCATTTCACCAGCAACGGGTTCTGACAAGCTGCCTGGAGCATACAGCTGAGAATTTTACTGATGCCGAGCGTCAGGAGTCAAACCTTGGATAGAGACTGTAGATCCCTGTTGATTTAATGTGCTTCTAGATGTAGTTACAGCTGCATCTCTGGATTCCTGGATAAAAGTTTGCGAGCACGCAAGCCTATAGCGGGAGCAGCCACATATCATCCTTCCTGACCTACATTCATGGCAAAGCTCGCCAAGCTCTCCGTATTTAAATAGCATGTCTTAAGCTAACCTATATACACCAACCTGACCGTATCTTAGGCATTGCTTAGACTTGCCTTGTAAACTGGCAGCTTAGCGTGAAATTTGTCTTTTGTGTGTGATATTTATTTATTATTATCATTAATAAACTCATTTTCTTGAACCAGTATATTAGTCAGCAAGTTGTGGGTGGCTGGATCCCCTGGTGTGAGATGGATGAGGGAAAGGCACAGTGCACTGCTTTATTCTGGCTGATGAGGCGATTGATCAGAATTCATTCAAATAATTTTGAATTGCTATGCAATTTTATTTAGGAGATCAATGAAATTTCTTTCTTCCTGTTTGTCTTTTTTTTTTTGTATGCTTAAATGTTTATTTTTCTAACTATGTGCCTAGTTTCTCGTCTGTCTGTCTGTCTTTTTAATTAAATATAGGCAGTAACTGCAGTGTTTCAGCAATGAATTCTGCAACAGTACATAAAGTAACCTTGCTTGCCTTTCCATTCTGTCTCTCTCTCTGTCTGTCTGTCTGTCTGTGTCTGTCCATCAATGTTTTGTCTCTGCTGTCTGTCTCTGCTTCTCAGGTTTTATGTCTGTGCTGCTGTCTGTCTCCAAGTTTGTCTATTTGTCTTTATCTCCAAGAATGTGTTTTTTCCTGTCTGTCTGTCTGTCTGTCGTTCTCCAAGT
>JAOVVA010000004.1:10039230-10052224 GCA_028565275.1 Leiocassis micropogon | reverse complement strand
CGCAAATAGATGCCGTTGCTATCACATCTACAGTATAGGTAGTGTCTGTTGCCGCTTCTTTAAGTTTGCACTGGAGCATATATATATATATATATTTATTATTTTTTTTGTTTTTGTTTTTTTCTCACTACATTTAGGTAAAGAAAACATGGCCATAAACGATAAGCTGAGTAGGGTGCTGTCTCTTCCATAGATTTTTGATTGAATTGATAGGACAATACACATTTGAGTGTAACATATCATATTACATTAACGTCTCAGACAGCAGCACTTGAGCTATTTACTTGAGCGTGAAAAAAAAGGGGAAAAAAAGAGCTTAAGCCAAGTTCAGAATTGCATGTAAATTAGATACACTGATTGAAGGCAAAGTAAGCTCAGGTGTGTAATTATTTTTGAGGTTTGAATACGCCAAGTATGATTTCAGTGCATGCCTTTAACTTCAAACATGGCCTGTTGGTCATTATTTTTCCACATCATTACAGGCTGTTCATGAACAACAGATTAATATGAATGCGCTTGTTGAAGCAGGGACTTGTCCAAAATGACAAAGTCCAATAAAAAAAAAAAAATGAAACATACAGTTGTTGATGTAATGTTTTTTTTTTTGTTAGAACATTGTAAACATTGGCAAGACACTGTGGTATTTACAAATTAGCCATAACATTACAATGCAAAATATTACACCAAGTATTATATAAGTTCCCCTTGTGCCACCTGGGCATGACTTCTCAGTAATTCTGGGGTGTGCCGGCACCAGGACATTGAAAGGGAATCCTTTGGGAGCTATGGGTTGCTTGGTAGGGTCTCCATGGATTGGACTTGTTTTTTCCGGTACATCTTGTGGGAGCTCGTTCCAGTTGGGGTCTGGGGAATTTGGCGGCCAAGTCAGCGGCCTTGGGCTTTTTGTCTGCTGGGCCCTGTGTGTTTTGTTTTGGTGCCATTCTATCAAGGCCCATTTTTTTCCCCTGTCTATTTGTATTATAGTACATTGGCTTTTTTTTGTAGGATCTGGTCACACAGGCTGGCCTTTAATCCCACAGCATGGGTGAGTCTTGGGTGTCTGTGATAGTGTTACCAGTTTACCAGTTTATAATTAAAGACAGAGAGGTGCAGTTATTCACACTGAACAATCCAAATCATAAAACTGGACATTTGGAAGGAATTTACTAAAAATGTTCGGATTTATCACTTTACTCTGCTGAAGCAAACTTGTGTAAAATTACTATTATCTTAATTCAAATATAGCTGACACTTTGCTACAATGTCATTTATTAAAGTGTCTGCATTATGAAAAAAAAATTCAATTTGATGGGTTAAAAACGCTATGGGGACGTGGAAAGACGTTTCATATTTCATGACAAAATGTTCTACCGCTGTCGTAATCATCTCTACATTTTAAACCAAACCAAATCAATGGATTCTCTCAACAGTAATCCTCTTAATTCAGAAGTTATTGTTGATTATATTTTATTTTTTTTTTGCTGCCAGCCTCTTGTAGCCTTGAATGCCTTAAGGTTTTGTTTAGTTTTTTTAACCCAGAATTCAGTATTGACCCAAGGCCTGGTGCTGTTTATTATATTGGATATTTTTTCCATCAATTATGAACGAGTGGTGCATTAATGTATTGACGTTATTGTGTAATGCTAAAACATTATGTGTGTGTGTGTGTGTGTGTGTGTGTGTGTGTGTGTGTGTGCGCGCGCATGCTTATAGAGAGCGTGAGAGCTCTCATCAATAACCCGATCTAACCTTGTGTATCCGTCTGCGGGCTTTATTTCATTTATTTCAATTCCGTTTGGAAAGTGAGGCTCCGAGCAGCAATAACTCACTCTGAATTGTGTTAGCAGGCGTGCTCGTGTCATCAGGGTGAGTTCAACTGGCGAGGTGTTAATGCATGTTTTTATAACAGAGAGACAGACAGCTTGTCTGCCTCTGGGACATATGTGGAGGCTTTTAGTTAGGTAGAGAAAGAGTGTGTGTGTGCGCGCATCTGTGTGTGTTATGATTATTAACACAATGGTACGATACATGTACAACGCAGTGTCATGTCTCTTGGTGATTTTGGACATGCCAAGCAATATGAGTTGGGGTCTTGAACATTTTTCTTTGTTCATACATCCAAGCTGACAAGTGATTTAAAAAAAATATATATATATTGAAATTCAATTTCCTGTCAATACTGAGTGTAATTTTAGTCATGAGGACAAAGCTGGTATCCCTGAGAGTGTTGTCTCATGTCAACTGTTCTGATCTCATACTTCTTATATTTCTAATACTTCTACAGTAAACCAAGTTCAAAGCAACCTACAGTGCTATATTCCCATGATGTAATCACCTGTGTTGGTATAACCCAATGTTAACAATATAACCATTCACACTTCCTGACCTAGGTATATTGTCATAGTCATGATTCATTTATCATATCACCAGAGGGGATAAAGAAAGGAAGGAGAGAACAAAGAGGCTTTTAGATGTGGATGGAACATTTGTCTTTGAACCACATGATGGAGTGAAAGTAGGGATAAATGGCAGTGGGGGTGGAGGGCAGGAGGTTGTGGGTGTTTGACCAAACTTCAGCTATCCAGGCCCCCTTTAAAGACCCCGCCCAAACCACATTACACAACACGCACCCTACAAACTCAAAGACAAATCATGACGGCTGAGATCTGCTGCTCTGCATGGGCAGGAGTGGGAATGAAAATAAAGAGGGAAAGGAAGACACATCTCTTTTTGTATTGTGGCATCCTTCCAGCTGGTACATACCAATTGGACGGGCTACTCTAGCATGTATTTAAGGAGAAGGTTCAACCAACAATCTAATATCTATAAAAACAAAATAATTCTTGTTTTTTTTTTTTTCTTCTTGTCCACAGATCAAAAAGATCAAAAAGTTTGTACTTTTTTGTGGGACCAACACAAAAAGAATGCAATAGTCCATTTTTCAGGATATGTAATATGTTTTTTTGACATGAATGATCAATCATGAGTGTCAGTTAAAAAAACATGAAATCTTCGATCTGGAAATAGGGCTATAGTCTTTATTTAAAAATTGCTGTCTAGTCAGGGTCATTGGGGCCAAAAATCTTTGGTCTGCAGAAACCACACGGATGACAGATGGTCATTTCAGAGTCTTGAGAATTGTAGGAACGTATTTTCACCACAAGCTAGCAAAACCTGGCTTCAAAACTGTTCAGTGACACGAAAACAAGGAGAAAATTGAGGCAGATATTTTTATCTGCGATGTGGGTTGTCATATTTGCTTGTAAAGTCATAAGGTCAAACCCCTTCTTTCCTGAGCACTTAAGTCGTGTTTACTGCTGTAGATACCGTATTACAATTACAGTTCAGCTATGCTATGTCACATGTATAAAACCGCTTAGCAAGCCAAGTTGACCAAAATTTTGGATCAGAAAGAGTAAGTTGCTTTGAACTAGGTTTCATTATTGAGGCTGGAAATAAGGAGCTTTGAAAGAGATTCAGTAGGAACAGGGAGTATTTCAAAGCTGTGTGCATTTATATCTTTAAAGAGTACATCAATCAAGATCAAGAAAATTCAAGATTAAATTCAATTATTGGTCACATGTACCTTACAGCACAGTGAAATTTTTCTATTTGCCAATAAGGAACCTGGGGTCAGAGTGCAGGGTCAGCCAGGATACAGCACCCCTGGAGCAGACAGGGTTGAGGGCCTTTCTCAAGGGCTCAACAGTGGCAGCTTGGCAGTGCTGGGCTTGAACCCCAGACCTTCCAATCAGTAATGCAGAGCCTTAACTTTTTGATCCACCACTGCCAAATTTAAGGAAAAACAGAAAAGCAATAGGTGACAGATTATATTTGTTTAATCTGTCAGTTAGAACAACTACACGAAGAAGACTATACTTGTAATACTGGAGTGTGTTAGACTCTGGTGCCAAAACTCTACAGAGATGTGAAGAAAGAAAGTGATCTGGTTAAATGACTCATCCTTCATCTTCTCGACAAGTGGGCGAGTACATGTGTGGCATATACCAAGGGAACGGTACAGACCTCAATGCTTGACCCCTACAGTGAGAGGTGGCTCTGATGTACTGTGGGAGGCAGTTATTTTGCCAGCATGATTTGTGTCTACTTTAATAACGTGAAAGGTCATTACAAATCAACAGAAAGTCATTCTGACCAACCACCTTTTTCTTTCGATGAGACATTTCTATCATGAGGAGACTAGTCATTTCCAAGGAAATAATATGCTATGGATCTCATAGTTACCAAATCTCAGTTATGACACATTAAAAAAAAAAGAGAGCGAAAGACATTATATATCTGAAATGGTGATATTTAGTAATTACAAGCATACTGATATGTTTTCACACCTAAAATGTCTAATCTGATGGAAAATCTGTATGTCTTTCATTCTACCTCTTTCTTTTAATTTCTTTACAACCTTTGTTGTTTTTAAGAAAGAGAATCAAACAATTGTAGTATCTTCTAACGCTCTTCCTCTCCTACTCTCAGTAAGTGCTCTTACATTCTCAGTAATGCATCTCTTACTATTTTTTGTTTTTTCCTCGCTCCCTCTTTTCCTCTCCAGCTCAGCCATAACTGCGTGTAGATGAATGGCATGTCCTCTTTCACCCTCCTCTCTCTCTCTCTCTCTCTCTCTCTCTCTCTCTCTCTCTTTCTCTCTCTTTAGTCTTTACTATTCAGGAAAGTTTGGCTTTATGTGGAACATACATCTTTTTTCCTACTACACTGAATGTCTGTCGCTTCCCTCCACTTCAATTTTCAGCCATAACCACGTGGTCCTCTTTCTCCCTTCTGTCTCAAAAGCATTAAGCTGCCTTCATGTTTTTTTCCTGAACAGGGAATGAACAGAGAATCTGAATTTTATGAATATTCATTTTATGTGTGGAACTCCATGCTTCACACCGCTAATTTGACCAGTCATAAACGCTGTGTAATGTTTGCCTAATAACGATTAACATAGTAATTATTTTACTTTAGCTTGCTGACTGGGCTCGAGCTGCAGGCTCTGTGGGAGTACATCAGGATATCTGATCCTCAACTGGGCTTTAAAGGATTTTGGTGCTTATTTTGTCAATAGCTGGTTTTGTGTAGCACAATTCCTCATGGCCTTGCGTGCTATGAGCCGCCGCGGTGTTGGACTTGGCCGCTGTTGTGTTTTCCCTGGTTTCTGTCTTACATTAAGCGTTTCTGTCTACTTGGATCCGTGTCCGCTCATTTTCGAAATGTTAAGGATAGATATCGGCATGAAGAGATGGAGGCCTAAATAAATACATTTAAATTTCATTCTTTTAAAGTATGGAATGTTCGTAATTAGAACTGTGTATCATAGGTGGCTTATTGATTTGGTTGAATCTGATTTTAAGGCATAGTGATTTTCGATTTTCTTTGATAGCATTAACGTATGCTGTGTGATTTGTCTTGAGCAGCTGTATTTCTTACAGGTTTTAAAGTAATGGAAACTACTTATAGAGTCTAATTTGCATTGAACTGCTGTAACTTATATTGTTGATTCTCTAAATGTCATGTCTTATACAAAGCGGTAATCTTTTTTGTTTTCTGCAAATCTATGTGCCACACTCCAGTCCAGTAGGTGGCAGTGATTTACAAGCTATTCATAAACTTAAAATGTAGAATACTTTCACAAAACACAGAAGATAAAAGCGGTTTCCATTTGCAGAGACTGTGGTATATTTTTATGGAATTCATAATTGTTTAAGAATATAGCATTTTAAACTTTTATCATAAATCGAATCTAAAAAACAAAACAAAAAAAAGACCTGTTAATTCATTCAAAGGAATCAAATGATTGATTCAATTCCATAGCTTTAGTCCTAATGTAAGCATTTTTTTTTTTTAGTTCTTTTCATCTGTATTGGCTTAGCTTTTCAAAAGCCTGCCATGTTATGTCTGGTTTTGTTTTGTTTTGTCTGTTTCTTCTTCTTCTTCCCCCCTTTAATAACACAAGTATGACACAAGATGTCCACCCTACTTTGTGTGGATAGGAGATAGAGATCTAATTGTATTTCTGATATCAGCGTGTTTTTAATATGAATTTATCTTGTGTTGTCAAATAGTGTAAATAAAGTTGTAAGGAGCTATCATGATGGGCATTTAAAGTGTGCTGTTTGTCCAGAAAGGTTCACATAAAAGTGTGAAAAATTATTTTTTAAAACTACTGTTTCCAGATGTTGGCCTGACAACAATAGATTAATGCTGGAATTATAGCTATAGATTAAAATTTGTTAATAAAGTTAATGGTTAAAGTTAAAAGTAGGATTTGAGTAGACACCCCCCATCTCTCTCTCTCTCTCTCTCTCTGGCTTTTACATGCCCCAGGTTGCTAGCAATTCAACTAACCCACACAAATTTGAGAATGGGTTAAATTGCACACACAAATGTTTAATGTGTTGTGGATTTATAAAGAGTAATTGCATAAATTAAGTTATATACAGAGTTTGGGTGGAAAATTATATCTTTATTGGAGGGATGAACAAATCATAAATGCGTTTGCATAAATCTGGCCTACTTGGGAAGTGAAACCTTTCCATGGAATGCACAGTTCCATGTTTTCTTTGCCTGAGAGTCTAACTCAAATATAAATGGTTTGCAAATATTTAATTTTCTTAGCTAGTCAGGTGCATTAAAACAGATATAATGAGTATATAAATGATGAGTATATAAATTAGTATTTGCACCCAACAAAGAAAGCAAGTAATGTTTAGAAAAGATATTACAGTCAGCCCAGTATATCAACATTCTCCCCACCGTCTTTCAATATACTGTACGTTGAAAATATGCAGAAAAATTCCTGAAAGTTCCAAAAAGCAAAACTTGAATTTGCTGCATGCTGAGTGCTACGCAGAATCCATGTGGGTAAAGTGATATGTGGGCAGACCCTGCTGTAGCATCCTGCCACTTTTACTTATTTGCGTATCTTTGTGTTTACATTTTCTTTCCAAAACCAGAAGAGCGAGAACTTGGAAGAGCTTGAACTTGATGACACGAAGGAGTCTGGGACAGACCCGTTTCTGTTGCTGTTTGGGTTTTGTTGAGTTTGCAGAAATACACTGAAGTGTCTCTTGAGTCTTCCTCTACACTTTTACACACTGGGGTTCTGTAGTGGGTTACCAAGAAAGACTTGCTATGATTCCCTAAACAGTAACAACTGTTTACAGACAGCTCTGTAATTATATTGACAGTGACAGTTTTTATGTTTTTGTCTCTGTACATCTCCACAGTGGATTTGAAAAGATGCAATCAATATGTCATTGAAGTGTAGACTTTCAGATTAAAATTAAAGGACTTAACACAAGTACTGCTTTTTTTTTTTTTTCTTTTTTTACACAGTCCCTCCATTTTCACAGGTTCAAAAGTAATTGGACAAATGAATTCCATTAAAATGGTTAGGCTTATTTTAAATACGAAATAGCCTTCTTTAGTTCATCCCTGTTTAAGGGGATTTTGCCTTCAGTTTTATCTTTAGGAAGTGAAAAGTCAGTTGAGGTCAGCCCTTTAAGAACATTCAATTTCTTTGCCTTGGGTTGCTTTCAGCATATGGCTGAATCTGAGCAGGAAGTATAGCTCTTTACACTTCAATTCATCCTGCTATTTGTTATCAGTCACATAAAAAAATGCAGTGGGCCAGTGATCAATTGTAAGCCTTACATGATCATATCATAACAGTACTTCCACCATGTGTTCCTTCTCCAAGGAAACAATTCTGCGATTCACATCTCGTGTTTCTGAGATCATTTGCTGTTACTGAGCTTTCTAGTGCATTCTTTCTTTTTTAAGAATGTATCAGATTTTTGATTTGACCACTCCTTAAGTTTCTGCTATCTTTCTGATATGTCTGGTTTGCTTGTTTGTTTTTCTTTTGTTTTGTTTTTTTGTCTAATGATGAGCTGCTTCACTTACGTCAATTATTTTTGAGCATGGAAAAAGAAAATTCTTTGTTTAAAAAAAAAAGAAAGAGAGAAAGAAGATGGGCATAATTCCTACCAGTATAATATTTTGGTAAATAAAATCCCTTAAATTAAAGCCCACAAATCACATTTTTATTGCTTCATTTGAAATCCATTGTGGTAGTAGAAATGAGGAATTTGAGCATCGGTAGATTTTGATATCTGCAGGGGGTCCGGGAACCAATCCCGTGCGGGTACCGAGGAACCGCAGCATCAGAGTCTGTCTAGCTTCTTTTTTTCTGCCGGATATTTAATTGCAAGGGGATATAGTGTGTTTTTGTGTGTCTAACAAGAGAGTTATATAACAGCTTATGGTGCATTTTGTTTTGTTCATCAGGATTTTCACATACCTGTGTGTGTGTGTGTGTGTGTGTGTGTGTGTGTGTGTGTGTGTGTTGCTGATCCTGAAAAGGATGCATGTCATCTTTGCAAATGAATTAATCTGCTTAGAGAAAGCTGATGTATATGATGTAGCAGATGGTGGAAATCAGAATAAACAGCAAGTGTTATAGTTACAGCATCAAGGTGTGTCACACCATTGTGAAACACATTTTCCTTAAATATACATACAAATAAAACCTTTTCTATATAAGGTGATAGTAAGAAGCATTAATTTTTTTCTTTCTCTGGTTGTTTTTAGAAGAGAAACAAATATATACTGCTAAAAATGTGTTCACTGGGCAACGATTTATGAAAAACAAATAGCCTGGACATGTAATCTTATCCTGGTGGCTGGAGCTACTGATTTGTCTTTTCTGTTTGTAATTTTTTCTAAGTACCAATCTCTAAGTGATCCCTGAAGAGACAAACTGAAAGTAAAATTTGACATAATTGCTATTCCAGTATAACACTGAACATAAACAAACATGGCCAGATGTGTTGAAATACTCTATTCATAAAGTACAGTGTATATATAGATATAGTCACTGGTCTGTGTACACGTTGCCATTGCACCCATATGAGGGCTTTTTTCCCAAATTGTTGCCACAAACTGCTGGAAGCACATGTATATAGAACAGCCCAAACCTTCTAGCATGACAATGCTCATGTGCACGAACTGTGCAGCCTTATGTTGGTCAATAGTAGGTTTTCGAGTCAGAATTTATTCAGTTTTAAAAATAATTTAGGGAAACTTACAAATCCTAAATACAGGTATTTCCTGACTTATGAACATTTGGGTTACGAAGTTCCGTAGATATGAATACACTGCGGTTCTACTTCTGGTTCGATCATGGAAGTAGCCCACATGTACAAAAAATAGACACTGCAGTGCACCAGATACCAGTATTTACAATTATATAGAATATTTTCAATGTGTAAGTGAATGTATAAAGCGTCTAAAGTCTGGTATACTGTATTGTATGTGCGCACGTATCAGGGTGCTGAAGAAATGAGTCGGCCTCACCAGTTTCAATGAATCAGTCCGGAAGCTGTCCTGATGCTGAATAATCCTAATTTCGGGTCAAATCCTTATATTCGTGTCAAAAGTTCATGAGACACATTTCGTCAGACTTAAGAACAAATCAGACCTCATTCTTAAGTCAGGGAATATCTGTATTCTAAAGATGAAAGATTCCTTTAAAATGTACCATAGCTTTTTCAGAAAATACAAACCACTTGCATCTTCCACAAATACGTACATTTTTTGTGACAGTCCTGCTGAATTTGTGGGCAGCTGGCACAATACTGCCACCTTCTGCAAGTGACTGTGAAGAAAAACTTTACCGTTATGTATGACGCATGACATTTAAATAAAACGCAGTTACACATAATTTCAATGCTTCTTAGACACTTGTAGCAATTTTCAATACTTTAAAACCTATAAGAGATATAGGTACTTGAGACAAATCAGACCACAAACATTAATGCCATTTAATCATATTGATTCAAAAATAGCAATGATAAAAAATCGAATCGTATTGACAGTCTTCCTATGATTTTCAACTTTAGAAAAAAATGCACAGAGCTCTGACCTTAACTTCAGTGAGCAACTTGAAATATGGCCATGAAGTCAGTATTTATGTGTGGAAAGTTTCATGTATTCAGACTCGGGTTATGCATGTCTTTGAATACATTTTTATATCACCTCATTCAAATTATTGCAGTGTAGTTCATGCCTCCAAGGTTGCCAGTTTTTATTTAATTAGAGTTATACGACTTCCCAGTAGCATCTATACATTTAGTGGTCAATAGACACTTCCAGTACCTTTATACATTCCTCTCAAAATTAGGGAAGTACTATGCAACATTAAAACAAGAGGCAATTTAAAACTTCACAGCATACTCGTCCCTTACACATGCAAATCCCGCAAAATTTCTGGCAGATGAATGTCCAAATAGCCCTTATGTATTTACATCTAAGGCCTGAATTCTGCACAATTTCAGGATTAACTTGTCACTATGTTCAACACACAGTTCAACTTGAGATATTGGCTAGAAATGAGCTGCTGATTTTTCACTGCTGTTATTTTTTTTCTTTTTAGGCTACAGAAAACATTTAAGAGTGAAATGGCTTTGGCCACATTCCCAAAGAGTGTTTTTTTTTTCAATTTTGGTTTGAATTTTGATTTGCTACTATCAAGCTGTCACCTCTGATCTGATTTTTTTTGTGGTGGGGGACGGGGTCTGTTGTTTGTTTTAGTCTTCATCTGGGTCGTCTAGGATTCAGACTTTGTCTTTTGATTTATTTCCCGCTTTTATTATCGATGACAACTCTGACTTACAGATAGACGCACAGACCCAGACTGTTCTCGCTGGGCTGCTCACCCAGACCACCAAAACAGCGACGGTACTGTCAGCTTCTCGAGCCACAATAAAGACTTCTCCACTTTCCCGAAGCATCCATACATACAGCACTGCAGATGAACAAACAGCAGCTGATTATATGTGTGCGGCATTTGGCAGCCGATTTGTGCGAGCGCTTCAGCGTTTGATGCTGTGGCTTTGGTTTCTCTGAGGTCTGAACTGTATGTGTCTAGCTTGTGCACAGCCACAATGCGAACCAGCTGCTGCAATCACAGTATTAGTGCTACACAACAGTGGGTTTAATGAAAACATTTGTTTTACATTACCATATGCGTGTGTGCATGGTTGGGTCTAGGGAACAAGATCATGGGAAAACTGGTAGCCTGCATTCCTTCACTTATATATATATGTATGTATGTATGTATGTGTGTGTGTGTGTGTGTGTGTGTGTGTGTGTGTGTGTGTGTTAAAAATAAAGAAAACTCATATCAGTATAATCGAGGATCTAATAAACACTTCTTTAACAACTTTAATCCTGTTTGTAAAGCTGTCTCGAGTGTCTGGAGGTGGGTGTACACGTTGCCATTGCACCCATATGTGGGCTTTTTTTCAAACTGTTGCCAAAGTGCAGGACGCACATGTGTATAGAACCTCTTGTTTTTTTTTTTTTAAAAAAAGCCTATTTCTTTGAGTGGTGATTCATAGTCCAGGCTCCAGAACTTCCCATAAATGATGAGTGATGTTTAAATTTGGTAAGAAAAGCATTTTATCAAACATTTTAGCAGTCTGAAAAGTAAATCATCAAATTTATCATGGAACATTGGAAGATGATTAGGACACTGTATTGGATCTGGTCCTATAACCGTGCCAAGCAAAAATAAAATCACTGCACCTGATGATTTGAAGTGGCAGCCCAAGCCATTATGGGTGTTACACCAGTTCATTTGTAACTGCGATGTGAGCAAAAATGGAAGCCCCATTTGTTATTTGCACAAAACAAAAGCAGCATGCAGTGATTCTTTTTCTTTGTGGTTTGAGGGTGTTTGAAACAAAGTTTGAAATAAGCATGGAATGGAAACATCCTCAATCACCAACAGAAAGTCCATCATCAGCTGGAAAATCAATGCATACAGTACAGTTTTCTAGGCTTTTCTTTGGCTAACATTACTAACATTAACATCGGAATATTATAAAAAAAAAAAAAACAGTTCTCATTACAGAGAGATGCTCATTGAAGAGCTGAAGCCTAAACTTCGGATTTAAACGCGGAGGACTGCTATCTGAGTATGTTGTGATCTTGCATGACGACACGTCCGCACACTTCCGCCCACACTGTCGACATTCTGCAAAAACTTGTTTTGAAGTGATAAAGCATCATCCCTATAGTACTGATCTCGCTCCATTGGACTTGGACTCACCAGTTTGGTCCTCTGAAGGCAGCCCTAGTAGGACGAAGATTCGCTTCTGATCTCTGGCTCACAGCTTTTCTATTAAAATAAACTCAACAGCCAGAGTGTGGATAATTTTTGACTCACCCTCGTGCTTGGCAGTTGCAACCAGACATCTGGCATAGTTTAGTGAAGTTGTGTGTAAGTACTTTGTGCTTATAAGCTAAGCTTAACTAAAAATTCCCACCAGATCTGCAGAAGTTTGATAATGCTTTTGATGATGGTTGACGAATGCCGGTCAGTTGTAAATTTGCCAGAAGTATTTGTGACATAGCAGTTTTATCAAGCAAACTTAGCAAAACTCCATAAAAAGCACAGCTCATAGAACTGAAAATGTCGAAATGATAACTAAACCGTGAAAGAGCACCCCCTAAAGGCAGATCGCTGTAAGTCTTTCACTTACGCTCTCACTCACGGAAGAAACCCCCCTCCCCAAGCAGAAGGAGAAAATGCAAACTTCATGCACAGAGACCCGAAGGTAGGACTTGAACCCTCAACCCTGGAAGTGTACAGCCACTGTGCAAACCAATACACCCTCGCTCTGCCACAGGTTTTTCACTTCAGTTCAAGTCAGTTCACATTTATTTGTATATTGCATCACCTTATTCAATTCAATTCAATTTTATTTGCATAGCGCTCTTAACAATTGTCATTGACGCAAAGCAGCTTTACACAGTTAAAAGAAAATTATGGAAGTTTGTATGAAATTTGATAGTCCCTGATAAGTAAGCCGAGGGCGATGATGGCAAGGAAAAACTCCTTGAGATGGCAATAGAAAGAAACCTTGGGAGGAACCGGACTCAACAGGAATCTCAACCTCATTTGGTCGGTTAG
>JAOVVA010000004.1:10028001-10039130 GCA_028565275.1 Leiocassis micropogon | reverse complement strand
TCCTTGAGATGGCAATAGAAAGAAACCTTGGGAGGAACCGGACTCAACAGGAATCTCAACCTCATTTGGTCGGTTAGTCTTTAGTCAGTCTCCGTATGTATGTAAGTGTGCTCTTAGGATCTCTCACAGATCTCATATAGAGAGGTGGTGTATGTCCAGTCATTAACGTGAACCTGTGCTCACTGTCTTCTGTTGCTGTAGCTTCTCAAACATGGGAGTGCTGGGAGTTTTGTAAAGCTTTTAAGCTTTTCTCCACTTTTGTCAGTAGTGGTATTTTACTTCGGACTTTGTCAGCAATACAGTATAGCTGTTATTTTCTGATTTTTATAATAAGGTGTTTTTGGCCTCAAAACTGGCACTTTTTTTTTATTCAGGGTGGGGGATGGGGGGGATTTTCTTCTTACACCAGCCTCCAGAGGCTGTTGTGTGTGAAAATTCCAAGTGATTAACAGTTGCTAAACATGCTACAGTCTAAGTAATTGCGATCACTTCTTCCTCAAGTTCTGATGTTCGGTGGGAACATTAACAAAAGCTCCTGACCTCGAATTTAAAATTCAATTTACCACTAGAAAAAATTAAAAATTAAAAAAAAAAAAATTGCACTAGAAGAATACAATTAAACTAAAGAGTTTACAATTTACAATGAAGATGGACGAATCTACAAATTTACAGATGTACGAAAGTTGCAATAAAATATAATTTTAATAAAAATATAAAGAATACATCTTTTTGATATATAAAATGTAAATTACCTGGATCTACCTGGAGAGTTTTTGTTGTACTAATTGCTTCATTGCACAAACGTGTACAGGGAAGATATTCCAAATAAATTGCCTTGTGACTGTATACTTGTATATTTGATTGAAGTGTTTTCTTGTAACTTGTATACATTTAAAACTGCCCCACCTCTTTTATGTCCTCTAACCAGCGTTGGACCTCCTCCCTCCTAAAATTCTCCAGACATCTTTGTTCTCAATTCTGACAGCCTGCGGGGCCAATTTCTTGCCATTTTTTTCCCAGCCATATCTTTCTAATTCTGCCAAACGTCAAACACTGCCTTCTACAAATCAGTCTTTTTTTCCTGTTGACTTTGCATTATGATTTGGATTGTGGTCTTGGTACAGGATATAACCACAGTCTTTATTTCATCGAATGTGTTTCCTTTGGAGATAACTATAGAAATATAAAATAGAGGTAGATTATATTTTTCTTTTTATCTATGGAGTTAGCCTATGACTCTTAGGCTATGTGTGTGTACGTGTTTGTACGTGTGTGTACGTGTGTGTACGTGTGTGTGTGTGTGTGTGTGTGTTTAGATGAATCAACAACAGTCAAGCAGTAGCATAGTTAATAATAAATCATGCTGGTTCTTTTATGGTGGTAAGTTTGTTAGTGATGTTATTACTCTGTGTGTGTGTGTGTGTGAGAGAGAGAGAGAAAGAGAGAAAAAAAGAGTCTGTTTTGATGAATCAGCAACACATCATCCAACTGCTTATGGGTGGTCAGTTTGTCAGTGAACGGTGTTTGTGTGTCTGCCTGTCTGTGTGTTTGTGTGTTTGTGTGTGCGTGCGGCTGCCAATACAACAGCTAGTTCGAATTAATGGAACACCCCATTCTACCACTTGTTTTTCTCTTTAGACCTTTTATCCACCCCCCCTGTCTCTCTCTGTCTTTCGTTCTCTGTCTCTCTTTTTTCGCACTCCCTCTGACCTACAAAATGGGCTCAGGCTAAGTCGTCTCACATCAACAGCTCTGTTTTGGAAACACAGGAGTTTACCGAGGGAGTTTCACAGTCCACAAACTCATAGTCACTATGCTGGACGTGAGACCTTTTCCGGAAATGTCTTCACTGTGGAAAAACCCCTTCACCTGTGTTTCTTCTCATTGCTTTCAATTTTGGCAACGTGAGATCCCTCGCTCATATCCATGAATGAAACGTTTCCAACCTGGCAAGCTTTTTCCGCAACACTGACTTGTCCAGGTGGACACTGTCCTCGGTGTAGCATTAAAAACCTGCTCCGTAGCATCGGTTGCCAGCTTGCCTGGATCGACTCCAGACTTTCTGCAGTCGTTCTTTGTTTTGCTCCCGTCTTCAACCTCCACCCCCGATCTTTTCCACTCGTTCTCCAATAGATGGCATTGGAGGGGTGGAGAAAAGAGCTTAACTGCTTCGTGTTTGTCTGGATCCCTGCATAGAGAGACAAAAAACTAAAATAGAGGAATAGAAGCTGCTCATGAGCTTCAGTTTCCCTGGTTTGGCCAGTGTATTTCATAAATCTTCCACATACAGACCTAATGGCCAGTTAACCCCTAAACCCTGTATGTACATAATACTATTTATAGATTGGAAGTACAGTAATGGTTCAAATACTAATAATAAGGTGATTTAGATGGCACATGGATGATGTCGATATCTTGTATGTATTAGAGCTGAGAAATCTATATTTCTTTAATTGCAATTAGGCTGGAATATACAAAATGTTTACTGTATGTATTTTTAGCAACAGCATTACACATTATGTTTTTATCACAGAAAACCCCAGAAAGTGGAAAAGTACATCAGTTTCTTAAGCACTTAAAATGACTAGGAAGAAATATCCAAGTTATTTTTGTTGCTATGTATGTTTAACTCTAATTTCCATTTCTTAAATGATAGAAATACGTCATCTCCAGCTCTGCCAAATTTAAGCTCCTCTTAATCCCAAGTGGATTTTTATTGACTGTACATGCTTACTAACAGAGTGGCGTCATCCTCTATATGCTTGGTAGGACACGATTTGAGATTTAGCTGCAGAATAAAGTGAAAATAAATGTATGCATTTATCACTTCAAGAACAGATTTAGTTCATTTTTTTATTCAGTCTGCCGTTGTGGACAGTGTGGTATTTGCATCCTTCAAATAATTTCCCCAGTTTTCCTTGTATCTATACACAAAATATATATAATTAAAGGACATGTGTTTTACTCTTTCATCACCAAGTTGGTCTTAACATAGGTCTCAGAGGTTCTCCAAAGTGTATCTGTTAATGCTCCAGCTAAAATCCCGTTTGCATAATGCTTTTATTTCATCCTTCAAGGTTTCTGTTTCACTTCTCCTCCAAATGCACGGTTTCACTCAGTACGTTCAAATCATGTTGACTAAACCCAGACTTTTCAAACAAATGTAAACATGTTAGTCTGATTGAAATTGTACTAAATCGGACCTTTGAAAGTCGGACACCTAGATACAGTAAGGTGCTTGGGACCGGATTTATTCCTTGTATGTATACTTCAACTGGACACAAACAAATCAGCATAGGCACTCTGCACATGCTCCACAGTTCCTGCTCTGGGCTTTGACCCGGAAGTCGAACAGAATTCATAAATATTTGAGGTGCTGCTTACAACATGCTGGTGTCATCTGCCTTCATATAACACCATAACCACAAGGTACAAACAAATGTAAAGCATGTACAAAAGGTACAGAGCTGTAAAACTGTTCATGTTTTCACCTCTAGAAGTGCTTCCAGTTTCCTGCTGGCTAAATTGTGATGCAATAACATTCCACCTATCCTAGTGGAGTTGAAAATACTTCCGTCAATAAATCGATTCCCCTATTGTACTAGTAAAACAGGGCAAGAACATTAGTCCAATTAAATGGCCTACTCCAGCTATAACCGTAGCTCTACTTGACTATGCGTTTAAACACTAAGCTAGGAACGGAATCTTCTTATTTGAGGTCACAACAGGGAAAATAATCTAATTGACTTGGTTAGGCACTGTCTAAATAAAAATGGTAAGAAGAACATGTGTACATGTGCACTGGAGATCCATCTGATTGCGTAAACGTGACTTGACAGTAAATTTTGCAGAGTAGGTCCCCTTTAAAGTCCCAGTCTTCAGAAATGATCAGAACTTCTTAATGTATGTTTTCATAATTTCAATAGAATTAAAAGGTAGTTTTACTTTACTAGGATTTTATTCTAAGGATATGCTTAACTTTGCATGTGCGGAGTTGATATAATGAAGAGATGCACACTGTGTTGACCTGGTCACATGACCACTGTATCCATGTGATCTTTGAACATCCCATTACTCAATAAGTCCACCTTTTACTGGTATGAAAAAGCTTCCACACAATAGTGTGCTCCAAACTTTGTGTTCGGAAAAGGCACACTTGACCACACAGTGTATGATATAGTGAGGAGGTATTTCTTTTTTATATAGAGTAGAATATACATTCAGGTAGTAGAAGAGTAAAGGAATAAGAGTAATGTTGTCCTTAATTTGAACAGGATGTAGACTGTGAGTTCCTCTATATGAGAACAGAGAACAATAAAAGCATTTTGCTGAGTGATTACAAGAAGACACTTCATTGATCTTCTCATGGAGTGTGTCATCCCAGTGTTTACCTAAGCTGGGTCTACAGGAGTCTCGTAGGCCGCTGCTCTTGGCAGTGTGTTTTATGAGAAGAGCTTTGTGGGAACGGAGAGTGAGCGAGTGGGAGAAAAAAAAAAAAAAAGCAGAGCAGAAGAGAGATGGAAGCTGAGCACAGATGCGAATGCTATTAAGCAGGACGGATTGCTGAGCACGGCCATTTCAATCTCCACTTCTCCACATGTCCGACTAGAGCGGCCCTTAACGAGAAACAAACACCCTCCAGACGCCGCACACACACAATTCTAAAGGCTTCTTCATCCCATTTCCCTTCTGACATTTTCCCTGCTTTGGGCTTTTGGTTTCATATTAAGAATTGCTTATAAAAAAAAAAAAATTATGTGCTCGGGTTGCCAAATTGACAACATTTACTCTCGCTTAATTTGAAAAGGTTATTTAAGGTAGCAAATGCATTTTAAAACTGTCCTCCAGGTGCATTTCATTTCTGCTAACATGGGCAAAACGTCACTTTCTGATTTTGCTGATTGACAGAATTTGCAAGCTTGATGTATGCACGATTATGTAATTTGAAGACGTTCACACAATCACTAGGCATTGCTAGATATACTAGATATACAAGTACATATAATATTACAATGGGAACATTAGCAAAAAACACAACTGTGTCTACCGTCAACAGATACGTTGCTAGCTTAGCGAACTTCAACATCGCCTCATTAGCAGCTGAGCAGACATATTTAAGAAGCTCACTCACTTATCTTTACTGCTTACTCTGTTCAGGGTTGTTGGAAGCCTGGATCCTATCTCAGGGTACTCGGGACATGAGGGCAGGGTACACCCCCTGTACGGGGTTCCAATCCATCACACACACTCACTCACACACTGTGGGCAAATTGAAAATGTCAATTAAGCCACCAAGGGGGGAAAACATGCAAACTCCAGGCCCACAGACCAGAAGTGGGAATCGAGCCCTTGACCACGGAGGTGTGAGGCCACAGTGTTAACCACTACGCCACCGTGCCGCCTGCAAGATAATTACTATTACATAAATTTTGAACTATTCTAGTGTAAAGCCAATTAACTCTATAGCAGGGTCTGCTACTAAGCTAGCTACCCTTAGGTAATTCTCTTGCTACACTCGACTAAACCTCCTGACCTCTAATTATGAAACTCCTACTTGTAAACTCACGATGCTCTCTTTAAGCTTTCCCATTTTCAGGGTGCATTTACGACATTTGGCAGATGCCCTTCTCCAGAGTGACTTTCATAAGTGCTTTGAAGTTTCCTTCAATAAATGTCCATCAGTCAAACATTGTGGGGAAGAATTTTATTTTATACATTTTTTATGTGGGGTTTAACTCAAATACATAAGAAACAGATGGGTCTCCTAAGTCGAATGCAGCATTGTCCTGTGTAGGTACCAGTAGCAACCGTCGCCAGCAAGATATCTAATATTTTCAACTATTAGTTTGGAACTGAAACAATACTACACACAAAGCAGCTTTTTTTCTCTTTAATTTAATTAATTTTACCTGAATCCAAATGAAAGATTTGCTCTCTCGCTGACCCAGGGACAACTTTGCAGAATACATATTTTTGTGGACATGGCACTGAGTTTGATTTTTGCATCAGTCATAGGTGAGATCCAAGAAGCGACACATATACACACATGCACGCGCGCACATGTTTGGGGGTCAACGACAGCAGTAACCTTCTAAGCCTAGGGCTGTTGAGGCTTGTTTGGATTTTAGACTTAACTTCTCCAGCTTTCGGTAATAGCTCTGCAATGTTTGTATGTGTTTGTTTTACGGAGAGACCGACACGCACGCTCGCGCACAGATAGGCAACGAGTAAAAGGTTGTCTTTGTGTTTAAATGTGATGAAGCTGGCTTCAATAAGCGATGGTGGTGTCGACTGGTTTATCTCATCAGTGTTGTTCCGGGGCCAAAGCACAGAAACATGGCTCCTTTCTGAAAACAGCAGGGATGTTTGGGCTTGTTGTTTATTCTCCTTCCAGAGTGACAGTAATTAAAAACACAACATCAGCACAATCCTTTAGACATTTCGGCTCTGCGTTTGGCCAAAGTTGGGATATTAGGGCCATTCCTGCATCTGTAATATTTAAACACTGCCAGAAACTTTTACACTTTTTTTTCTCTCACAAGGGGACATTTGGACGTTCAGTCTTTACCTTTAACTTGAACCCTTTAAAAAAAAAAAACATACATACATATTTACATACATTGACATTATGGAACACTGATATGCCCGTGAAAGTTACATTTAATAGGTGTTTAAAGGTACACCTCATGCAAGTTCCCAGGTATAAAGATGCATACAAAACGCGGCTCTTTTACGATGGTACAATCTAGCATGGCCTCTGTACCCATGTCTCAGTAAAGGTGGCATGACTTATGGACTCGTGTGTAAGTGAATGAGGTGTGGTCTCTGTACCCATGTCTGAATTAAGAAGGTGTGGCTTCTTTATTTTAACTGTGGTCTTTATATCCATGCCTCTGGGAAGGAGGTGTGATCTCTGTTAATAAGGACGCATGACTTATGTACCTGGAGATAGTAAAAGGCGTGGCCTCTGTACTTGTCTCTGTAAAGGACTTATGTGCCTGTATTTCTGTGAAGGAGGCATAACTTTAGTACTAAGAGAGCGTACCTTTTGTACCTGTATGTAAGTAAAAGAGTCGGTAGCTTTGTTTCAGTAAAGGAGGCGTGGCCTCTGTACATGTCTGTTTAAGTAAAGGAGGCGTGGCCTCTGTACATGTCTGTTTAAGTAAAGAAGGTGTGGCCTCTGTGCCTGTCTATTTAAGAGAAGGAGGTATGGCCTCTGTGTGTGTCTTTTTTTTCAGAAGGAGGCTTGGCATTTTTGCCTGTCTGTTTTAGTGAAGGAGGCGTGGCCTCTGTACCTGTCTGTTTTAGTGAAGGAGGCGTGGCCTCTGTACCTGTCTGTTTTAGTGAAGGAGGCGTGGCCTCTGTGCCTGTCTGTTTAAGAGAAGGATGTGTGGCCTCTTTGCCTGTCTGTTTTAGTGAAGGAGGCGTGGCCTCTGTACCTGTCTGTTTAAGAGAAGGATGTGTGGCATTTTTGCCTGTCTGTTTTAGTGAAGGAGGCGTGGCCTCTGTACCTGTCTGTTTTAGTGAAGGAGGCGTGACCTCTGTGCCTGTCTGTTTTAGTGAAGGAGGCGTGCCCTCTGTGCCTGTCTGTTTTAGTGAAGGAGGCGTGGCCCCCGTGCCTGTCTGTTTTAGTGGAGGAGGCGTGGTCTCTGTGCTTGTCCTCCTCATTGCTGTGTCTTTGTGAAGGAGACATGATGTCTGTAGTTATACAGGTGTGTCCTCTCTGCCTGTCTGTCTATCTGTTTCCATGTGTCATTTGCTGTAGAGGAGGAGAGGCCTTTGTGCTTGTGTCTCAGTGAAAAGAGGTGTGATGTTTTCTCTACGCCTGTCAGTCCCAGTAAATGATACATGACCAGATTTATAAATACAGTACAGAATGTTTTTTTTTGCTACTTTGACCCATCAGTGCGGAAGCATGTGTATGTTTAATGTTAGTTTCCCCATCCATGGCTGCGATGTCCATTGTTGGCCAGTGGCATGCTGATTATGGGTTTCTTCCTGAATGATAGCCATTAGCTCATCATTAAATGACTTTTTGATGACGGGTAATTGGCTCGTGTGTAATGTGATAATGTGCTGTGTTGTCACTCATTTTAGTCGTGTCCCATCTTAAAGTGAAAAGACACAATCATTTTCTCCGTTCTAGGATTCTGTTTGTCAGTAATGTCTGTTTTTCTTATTGCCCCTTCGTCTCAGATCCCTCTCCGAGCTAAATTTAGCCCTTTTGTTGGCGGGCCGAGTGGAAGCACAGCCCTCGAACCCGGCAGGGTGGCTAATAAGCAGCGCTGTCCCTCTGGCTTTCCTTTAATAGCTGGGGGTTTTAATGGGTAGGAGTGCAGCTGCAGGCATTCGATATAGCCACACTGGCATTCTGGGATTTGTGCCAGCCAACCAGGCGGGCATGGTAGCCCCCAGACGTTCACAGACCAGGAACCCCTCTGTCCTTTTGGCTTTCTTTTCTTCGATCTTTGTGTTTTGTTTTTTTTTCTCTGTGTTTCTGTCAGTGATTCCCTGTCTACTGCATTAATGTCACCTGGACATAAAAATACTGCTGTTTTTGTTTCTTGTAAGTTAAATTCGTTTGCTGGTCTATTCTGGCACTAGTTCTCCTTTTTCTCCGTCTACATCTGAATATCTCTCTGTCTCTCTTCCCCCGCCCCGAAATAGTCACACATCCATGAAAAATATTAGAGATAAAAATAACTACATGTAATAAACAATTTGTTTACCTGAGCCGGATAAGATTTAAAGCCAGCAGCATCTCAGTCTTCTCTAACATTTCTCTCTCTTCATTATTTACAGAGGTTACTAACAATAAAAAAAAGACAATAACTCATAACAGGGTCTGATATCATTTTAAATGTTCAGCCTGTGAACATGGGGTTCAGTACACAATGTGCACTGATGATTCTGCCAGTTTTACAGCTGAACACATTATCTCAGGATAATGTTAGTTCTGACATTTCCTCTGGTGTGCTTTTTTATTTCTGAGGTTTGGATCCTCAACTGAAACAGAAAAGAAATGGTGCAAAACTGGCCACACATTGCATACATCTATAAATATCTGTTGTGGTCTGAAGATGAATGTTATTCATATTATTTTGTGCAAGTTGCCACGTAAAACAGCGTAAATGTCTCGCGCTGATATAAGATGGAAAAATGCAACCATCGATTGATGCCACCTCTAATATTGCATACCGTGTGCAGGAGCATTTCAGATTCATCTACTAGGAAAAAATCAAATGGTCCAGTGTTAGTGAACACTAAAATTTTGTCACTAAGAATAGATGTGTCCTTGCTTGAAACAAGAAGAGCCATATCACATACGCCGGTCTTAGAGTGTTGGTATTTACAAGAACACAAATTTTTCTATTATTATTTTATACTGCAAATACTGGATAAATGGACCAAAAACAAGCATAAACCAATGATTAACCAAAAAAACAAAAAACAGTCGAGGAAAGTGCAGGGCTGGAAACGTTGCTCGTTAAACCCTTTTATTTATTCAAAAGTTTTAAAGCAAAACCGAAAGAAACTAAGGATGGAAACCAAAGAAGTGGCCGCATAATGTGCGGTTTTACAGCGTGCTTGAACACATCACGTGACACATAGTTTTACACCTTTTGATCAGATTAGGAGCGTTAGCGTGAGCCTTAGAGATCACAGGACACACCTTTTTTTTTTTTGTCTGATTTCATATTGTAAAAATGGACCAAAACCAACCGCCAACAAAAAGCAGTCGTAGAAAGTCCACAGCTGAAACCATTGCTTGTTTTAAACCCTTTCATTTATTTGTGAAGAAAAAAATATATAGGCAGGAAAATCTGCTCTAGGAGATATGGAGGATAAGAGTGAAGAAGGACTTCCATCACAGTGTAGTGCTACCACAGCTCAGCGGAACAAAGCGCCACCCCTTTTTCTCCAAGTCCGGAGAGCTAATATCCAAAAGTCCTGGCATAGAAAAGATGAATTCACCACATCAGTTTATGCACTGACATATCTTTAAAGTTGCCATTAGGATTCTTAGCACCACAGCTGCATTAATTAACAAAAACGAGACAACAAAGCATCCAATAGTTTTATATGGAATAGATAAAAAGGTAATAACAGTAAACACTAACACACGCACACTCGTGTCGTGTTACACTCCGGTGCTTAAGCAACTGGGTTACAACTCATACATTGGGAGTGATGTTGCTATAAAACATAATTAGAAGCAAAAGTCCAAGGAACTACTTCATGTTTAAAGTGATTATAAAAGAAACAGATGAACACGGAACATAGAAGTCTCTGCCTGCAGCGGTGAAGAAAAGACAAAAGTTTAAAAGCAAAACTGAAATATATTAAAGAGGTGGCCAAATAATGTGCGTTTTTACAGCGTGTTTGAATATATCGTGTGACACATTGTTCTTTTGCACATGCGGGTCAGATTAAGAGCGCAATCCGACCAGACTAATGTCACACACAGGTCACGCTGAAAGCATAATATGAATAACAGAAAAATCTGATTTGGTCAGTAAATCAGATACAGACTCAACCGATAACATGCACTAATAAAAAATAATTTTATAAATATTATAAATCCCATAGCCCACATTTATTTGTTTATTTTTCTTCGTCCATCCAAACATTGTGTTTGAGCACTTGTCGCTTGGAGCAGTTCGTGCCTCACATGTCAGTTTAGCAGCTTGCATCAAAGAAAAAAAAATATCTGTGCCTGAAGCACGGCATATTTGGTTCACATCCTGCAGTTGGATCGATTCAGGGTCACAATGGTTTTCCTCACTGTAGTCAAACCAGCTTACTCAGACATGCTCGGGTCAGTGGTTTTGATCCATACCCAAGTGCGATTGCTGCGTTCCAGCCTCGCAAGCCACATTGTGGAATTAAAGACACCTAAGTATGATTCTAATTTCCTAAACTGTACAAAATACATTACAATATACTTAACACAAGCATACTGATGAAATGTGCGAATGTACTACCGGCATAACTCATCCCCATTTCTGACCTCTAAATCTTTCCTCAATTCCAATTCAACAAGTTCATTCATTAATTTATCTTTCATCATGCCAATCCATGCAGGGCACACAGCGTGCACACACACACACACACACACACACACACAC
>JAOVVA010000004.1:9998760-10017981 GCA_028565275.1 Leiocassis micropogon | reverse complement strand
AGTAAGGCACTTTTTTCCCCTATGTGTGTGTGCATGTGTGTGCATGTGTGTGCATGTGTGTGCATGTGTGTGCATGTATGTGCATGTATGTGCATGTGCGTGCATGTGCGTGCATGTGTGTGTCTGTGTGTGTCGCTTGCTCAGCAGAATTTCAAGAAGGGTTTCTAGTTAGTGATTGTGTCATACACAACCTGTCAGGACACACACACATACTGTTGTGATGATTTTTGCACTAAACACTCACTCTTATTCTGTCTTTTTATACAAAGACCAATCACCTTTCATTAATGTTTTAATAAAACCCGCTCAGCTTGTAGCAGCATTCTCTGAAATGAACTGTGGTTAGGGATGAAAGCCTCCAGTGAACAGGAGAAAAAAATGAGTTCATTATAACCCGATACCAAATCTATATCATGAGCATTGATCTCTGTGATAATTGCATTGTCCTGCTAGTAAAGGCAGCTCTCAGATTGGCGTTCACTCGACCACCTGAGCAAGAGCAGCACATTTTTGTTTTCCTCCTGCGCTTTGAATGCATTCTGACATTTGATCCAGTTCCACCCAAGTGCAATTTCATGATATAAACTGTTTAACTTTATTATAGGACTTAGACGTACGTTATAAAACACATTTCTGTGCAATGCACCTTTGCATTTACAGTCGGGCAGAGATCGGTTTATAACGCACAGCTTTGTGTTTGTAAAGGTGCCTAAACTTACACTTTATTCCTATTTGCGGTACTATTGTATGTATCTATGCTTGTATGGCATCGATGCAGAACTTAAGCATCTCGTTTTGTGAGCGTTATGAAAGACATGAATGTTATGACTCAAACATGTAAAACTTTGCATCATGTGTATATTCATGTATACACAAATCGGGAGTTTTTTTTTATTGTGCAGGATAACAGAATACAGTTATGACAATAAAACTACCTTTATTGCTTTATATAATGCCCTGACTTAGCACCCCATCCAGGGTCTCTGTTTTCGTTCTCATGCAAACTGCTATAGCCCTGAGTTGTGCTGTCTGTCAGAGATTGAAAAATTCAACATTGTTGTATTTTTGACTGAAAGGTCATAGTCGTGCTATGGGAATTTTATTTGTTTAGTACATTTTATAAAATTTCAAATTCTCTAAAAGAAAAAAAAGATGTGTATGTTGATTGAAGAGTGTTATCCTTGACCTTATAACCTTTTTACCTTTCCCCCCTCTCTCTCTCGCTCTCTCTCTCACCTTCGCACAATGTATGTATTGTCTCTGGCTCCGCGTTAAAGAATCACTTCCTGTTCCTGCCTGGCCATATTGCCTCCACATGCAAGACTCAAACGTCTGGGATAAAAATGCCTCCTGTTGTCCATTACCTCAGACATGATTTTTATTATTTTTTTTATGTGTAGGCCTTGTGTAACCCCAGCAATACATTTAGCATGTGTGTAAGGATGTGGGTTTGTTTTATAGACTGAGTATGGCGCACGTGTGACCCAGCGAGTCCGAGCGACAGGCTAATGTAATGTAATATGCAGTGTGTTTCTTGGCCGAAGGGCGAAAGTCTGGCTCCCCCCCCCCATTCCCCACCCCCAACCCCCACTCTACCCCCACAGATTTTCTGCCTCGGCAATCTGTCACGTTCGGTGGAGGGACTTTCCAGCAAGGGGACTTTCCATGCAGCCTTCCTACACGTTTTTTTTTTTTTCTCCCAACAGTTCCATATGGCCTAACACCGTTTTATACCTAGCACTTCTCTTAAGTGGCGGACTTATAGACATTATTGCCACGATAGATCTTTATCCTCACATTACAGCATTAATATTATATATATTTTTTTAGGAAGACCTGTTGGATGAGCTGATATAACGGTCTGACACTTGAAACATACAAAAGGTCATGTTGTGCTCTATTTTAAACATTTTTTTATTATTTATATATGTTTTTCTACGCTTTCTCTTCGCAATATTTTAAAAATAATCCCTCACATTTCATTCTCCGAGAGATTCTGAACCATAAAACAAATGACGCTCATATCCTGCTTTTGGACAGCAGGGAGAGATTTACCGTGTTATGTTAGTCCTTTATGAAAGTGTCACATGAAGGATGTCTGCAAAAGAGCCTCAAAAGTGTTTGTAGTACTGGCCCAAAGACAAAGAGAAAGCTGATAGCTGTTCTTTTGAGCTCATTTCATGGGTTTTGTATGATCTTAGCTCGAGCAGGTGTTTCAGCCGGCTCTTTACCCGACCGAAAAGGATCATATTTAACCGTGACTGAATTACTGAAACATTTGACATCTGAGAAAGACTGGATCCAAATTTTTGTGTGATGGTCCACATTCCTAAATTATGTACCATGTTATTATATAAGAGTATAACAATGTATTTTTATTCGAGAATGATTCCAACTATTAAAAGTTCATCAACAAAGTTTAAAAATTGGATGATACTTTATGCTATCTTGTTTAATAATGCTTGTTTTAATGTCTGATGTGTGCTGGTAGTGTATTGTGGGTAATAGATTTTTATCAGCTGCTAAAAAAATAACACTATGAACACACTTAACAATAAAACAATGAACATCAAGGTGGAATAGATTCTGTGATTTCTGGCATCTGGGACATTTCCCAAAAATGGTTAGGTTTTTCTGTAGATTAAGTAGATGATCATTTCACTTAAATGGTTAAACATTTTCCTTTTACTGAAAAAAAAGTGTGCTATGTTAAGATTATAGTGTTATATAAGATTTTAATTTATTCTGTGTTTCAGTAAAAACCAGTCAAAGCCTAAGAAAACCACCTCATCATGAAATTGCAATGTAATTTTCTTTCTATTTTATGTATTTTATATAGAGTGATGTCAAATCAGCATGGCTGCCCACAAAAAATACATGAGCAACCATTTTATACTGTTTATACCAATACACTGCCTGGACTGACAAAAAGAAAAAAAATCCCCCACCTTTATCTTTGATAACGGTGTACAATGTGGTGGCCAGTTCATGTGTGAAAATGATTCTTCTTGCTCCCAAAACCACTCTTTTACAATTTAAATCCTGAAATATGGCAATGCTGTTAGGGAAGAAAAACTCTATAGATGTGATCAGATGTCATCAGATGACTTAATTTTTTGCCACATAACGTTGCTAGACCTGTCCAACTGAAGCAACCCCAGATGAGAACACTGCCTCCAGAGGCTTGTACAGTGGCCACTATCCAGGATGGATGCATTGCTTCATGCACTTTGCTTCTTACACTGACGCATCAGTCTGGGCTCATCAGACCACATGTTTCCTTGCCATTGTTTCAAAGTCCGATTTTTCCGTTCCCTAGCAAACCAAAGTATTGCTATCTGATTAGTCTCACTAACAGTTGGTTTCCTCATTGCCACACAGCTGTTTAATCCCAATTCTTGGTACATTGTGTGTGTGGAAATGCTCGTATGTTCACTATTAAGCTGTGATTTCTGCTGTTGATTTTTTCCAATTTCACCAAGTGTTTATCCATTTCTTCTGAAAAGCTGATGGTTCAGCACTATGCCTCCAGGTTTTAATACCACACCAGACAGTTTTTAATCTAATTCCAGTCATTTCAGATCTCCTTAGTTGTTTTCTTTGCTTAACTCAGGCCAATAATTTGACCCTTCAGAAATGTCAATTTATAATATTAACAAAACAGTTTGCTGTATAAAGAGGAAAGTATGCATAACTTTTCACAGTTAGCTGCCTAGCTTTTTCATAATAAATGATGTCAGAGAGGATGATGATTTTAGTCCAACATGGCAGTGAGTTAGAAGGAAAGTCGAATGCAGTCTTTGGAATGACCTGGTTACTGGAGGTTTTAGCTACAGGACGTAGGTTTAGCAGAATTGGCAAGCTATAAATTGTCTTTGATATTGTTAATAATAATAATAATAATAAGAAGAAGAAGAATCAAACAAGGTCTAAAGGACAAAGTTGGTGTTAGTCTTTTGTTGTTATTCCCATTGATGGCCACAGCAGACCATCCAATCCACACACAATCTGGCCGGGTGCCCTCCCTTATGCAACACTTCTATTGGCATATTGGTCCAGGCATGGGATCGGCACTGCATTCAGTGGTTGGGGTTTGGCCATTGGGTGGGAACTGATACCGGGCCTTCTACATGGCAGATGAGAAATGATATGATATAAAAATGATAAAATAAATCTTACTAGATATTCATTTTAAAAATAACAATAAAGTATGTACTGTATGAATGTAAAATCATGGAAATAAACATTGATTAGATCAGGGATTTGTAGCTGAATTAAGAATAATTGTGCTTATTACATTATGACAAGGTAATCAAAGCAACTTTTAATTAAGCTTTCAAATACATATTGTCTTTAATTGTAAAATGACATTTGTAGAATTTCTTTATTTTTCTCCTTTATAATTTGAAGTACTTTAATGTTGTGTGCATTGAATGAAACTTTCATCAAACTTTTTTATTTTATTAATTTTTTTTACTTCATTTATTTATTACTGTACTTCTGCTGCTGACAGTTTGTTAGCAAACACATCATCGTACAAATGTCTTTCAGTATTGAATGGTATGTTGTTGTTGTTTTTTTTCTTTAAATCACCTTCCACTTCTGGAAATGAACAGTGTGTGTAGGCCATTCTTCCCCTCTGTACCATCTCTTCTATTTCAGTACTCACATACTCTTACAGCTTCTGACTAGACTCTTTCTTCTAATGTCATGCAACACTGTTATTTTTGTTTTCACGTTTCTGTCTGAAGTTACTGGAAAATGTGCGAGCCGTGGGAGATGCGTCACATGACTCATATCTGAGCGCCTGGAGTTTTTGAATCATTTCTGGCCGGTGTTGTTTCTTTTGTAAGTACAGATTGCTCAGGCAGTTGATTGCATGAACAAAGTTTCACAGTAGTCTAAAAAAAGCAGATAAACACAGAAGCACAATATAAATATTTCAGAACAGCGTAATAAACATAAGCGGTCGTTCCAGTCTCCTGGCAGTACACGGTGTGTTCTATTTTGCAAAGCAAATCCACAGCACGCAGCTAGCTCGCTAACAGTAAACCAGTTTCCACAATAGGACCGTGGATTTTTTTTCTTTGTTTGTTTTAGCAGCTAAATAGGAAAAGCCTCCAGAACATGTGGCTTTGAATTTGATGATTTCCAGTGCAAGTTAAATCTTTAATCTTTCAGAAGGATTCTGAATTGCAGTAAACTAGTAAACAGGTAAAAGGTAGAGTTTATACATTAAATGATTGGTCACTTATAAAAATGCATCTTACTTTTCCATCAGCATTCACAGAGTTTTCTTTGCAATACAAGAAACTCCCTGAAACAATCCACTAGTGAGTTTGACTCTGTTTATACTTATGTTTAATGAATTGTTTGAATTCTGCTAGCATTTTGTCATTCCCGGATGAATTGACTCGTGCTGAACGTCAGGACTGTCCTTTTGCTGGAAATTTGCTGCAAAGACCAACATTTTATGGGAAAAAATGGAGAGGGAATAAAACATGAAAGAAGGCTTTTATGTAGTGATAGGTCGTTCATGATCGATTCGTTCTTTTTGAACGAGTCTTTAACGTGAAGAACGAGTAGTCTTAGAGAGATGGAGTGCCTCCGTCTTATTGGCACCTGACTGAAAAGAAATGCATTAGCATTACCACTCTGTCTGATTAATTATTATTATTATTTATTTCTTTGAAAAAGAAGGGGACTAATTATTCAGATTATTCAGGTCTCCACTGTGCATTTACAAAAAAAAAACATGAGAAAAAAAAAATCCAGTTTTGTAAACAAGTCAATTAGAATTTCCGCCTTTATAACCTCTAAGAAGATCTCCTCTCTATGACTTGTTGCTCAGCTCTGGAGTTGTTGGCAGTGTCATGGCTCAGCAGTAGCTCATTTACATAGACTCGAGTGAAATAAAGGTAGTTTGAGGTATAGAAAAAAAGCATTATCGGAGAGGTATTTCAACTGGAGCGTTAACAAACACACTTTAGGGGATATCTGAGATCTGTGATAACTTGTTAAAGAAATAATAAAATATAGGACCAGGGTTGGGGTTTGAATCTCACCTCCACATTATGTGTGTAGAGGGTACATGTTCTCCTGGGTTTCCTCCAGGTTTTTCGGCATTTGCAAATTCCCCATAGTGTACCACTGGGTGTGTGAATGTGTGTGAGTGTGCTTGTACCCTGTAATAATGTAGGTTGGCACCCCATCCAGGGTGTCCCCCACCTCATGCCCTGAATTCTATTTGATTCGCTCAAGGTCAGCTGTGTTCCTACACAGGGTTAGTGTATGGATGGATGGATTAATGGATGACTAATATCTTGCTCAGTACAATTCAGTACAATCAGGCTTTTTATGTGAACGGTAGAATGAAGTGGAAGAGCCGTTGAATGATTGCGAAAAACAACCCAAAAAAAAACAAGAGAGTTTTGCAAATTTGAAATGTAGATAATTTTTTTTTGTTAAAAAAACCCCACCAGCACCAGGGTTTCTCTAGCTGCAAACATGTGAATGTGTTTCTCAGATGGCGGAGCACTCAAGGATTCGTTTTATTGCTAGTGTACGCAATACAGATTCGTTTGTATTGGCCAAGTGTGTGAAAATAGTGCACAACCAGCAGTTACTGTATGAAGTGTAGTAAAGGAGACAGAACTACACAGAACAGTGAAATGCTGTTTGCGACTTGGCTAGTGTTTTGGAAGCACTGTACGTTGATTAAGTGCCATGGAGCTATCACTGCGAATCATTCAATTATTCATGATCCTCTGAGTGATATTGAACGCTGATATTGAACTGTACTGTAAACACTATGGAGGTTTTGGCATCACTAAACCTAAGAAAGCTCACTAGGTATAGATTTTACAGCAACTTCTAGCAGGCTCAAAAAAACAAAAAAAATGCTTTTCACAACTTTCCGTCATTATTAATTGAAGGTTTGAGTTGAAGACGGAACATGTTGAGGCTGTAACATGGCATCTTTATTTTTAATTTTTGCCTTTTTTTTTTACAATGCGAAAGTGCTAAATAAGTTATACAGCCTACGCCAACATACTGTATACAGTACCGAAATGAAAAGACGAACAATTTTATCATGTCGTCATCTATGAGTTTATTCTCCTTATTCTCCTGAAAGAAACTAATATACACACTGTTAGCATGTTTATTTACCACGGTATGTGTAATGTAAGTTTTCAAAGTGTGTGTGCACCACCTCGCTGTAGAAAGTGTTGATGTCTTTCATGCAGATTCTTAAACATATCTCGGAACCAAGGTTGCTGCAGACTCCTGCGAAAGGAGACGATCTGCTCGCGTAATGCGGGAACAATTCTTGGTCGTATCTTCACTCTTAAACACACTGTCCTTTAACGTTCCCCACAAGTAGGCATCCGGTGGTGTTAGATTGGGGGAATGGGACGGGTATGGAAAATCTGAACCACGTGATATGTCCTGGAAAGTTTTCCTGCAGCATGGATAGGAACTGGTGCTACAGTATGCCGCATCGACAAACACGCGAGTTTAAGATGTGCAAGTTTCAGTCCTGTATATTTTGGTACTTACTATACATGGGTCTGGATTCAATTTCCTTTTTTCTTGTTTTTGTTTGTTTCTTTGGTTCTTTTTTTTTTTGTTTGTTTGTTTGAACACAGTAGAAAGCAATTTGGTTCGTATATCATCCATAACAGGATATACCTACTGGAGGCAAGCAATCTTACACAACATTCTGGACAGTAGTTTGCTATCCTGCTTTGAAGTTGCCCATGAAATGACCACAGCTGTGATCTGACTTCATATTTTGACATATTGTCTTTTGTCAGTAAGTCAAGGTTTTATAGCTGTGTAAGATTTCTCACTGTCTGTTTGACCATCCTGGAGCTGAGCTTTCTAACCAGTGCAGTGTTTTTGTTTTGTTTATTTTTTTCTTCATAAAAAAAAAAAAAAAAAAAGAATTTGTCTCCCTGTCAGGGAGACGAAGAAGAGGTACTGGGCAGACACACACGTACACACATACATACATAATGTTTCTCAACATCTCCAAGTGTTCACTCTCTGCACTGCAGTGATGCGGCCCGTGATGTTTTTGAAGTGAGGTATACTGAGTGCTTGAATACACACTCGCTCATGCGCGGACAAACACGCAAATAAACTCCAACCATCTTTTTAAACCTCGTTTCAGGGGAAAAACATTATGTGGAAAGATGCATGGCCGAAGCTACAGAAATAACCCAGCAGATAGTATATACTGTAGAGATACCCACAGTAAAGTTCTAAAGAGCATTTGATCGGACAAACATTTGAATGAGTCTTTGATATTTTTATTCAACAGTTTACCCAGAAATGATCAAGTTTGAACCGAAAATGTGTATGCAGAAGATCTCCCTGATTTTCTAGCCTAATTTAGTCTCCCATCATGGCGACATCTATCATTCCGGGAAAGGCGAAGACTTCTTTCGCATGCTTCTTTCTCTTTTTCGAAGCAATGTTGAATATGATGTAACACATTCTGCGAAAAGCGCTATCCGCCCTTTCTGCTTGCGTCAGCTCATGGATACCAAAGATATGGTACAGTAAGTCTTGCCATGATCGATGGGGGAATGCTGTGATGCCATCTCCCCCCCCCCCCCCCCAAGATGACACTGCTGATCAGCTGTCTGGACTTCCTGCCTCGAGCGACTGTACCATCACCCGTGAATCAAACTTGCGATCTCTGGATGATGAGGCGAACGCGTTTCCGTTACCCCATTCAAAAGACAGTTCTATACCCCAAAAAATGTTTGGTGTGCAATTTTCATCCCAGGTGATCGTCAAATATCGTTTCCTTCAATTCGAAGTGATCACATCCTGATTGCTTTTCTCGTGAAATGTATTTATTACTGCTTAATGGCACTTGACATGCTCTCTTTTATCCTTTGTCACTGACAGAATAGCTGCTTTTCAAACTGCCGCGGTGGTTGATTTCACCAGCATGAGGCTGCCGGTCATGATTCACCTCGCTCCGTTCCCCTGAGCTGTAGTGTTTTCACTGCTAACTGCGTCTTTGTTTTCATCTCAAGATTTTTTGTCCTGACAAGAAAGGAAAACACTCCTTGAAGGAAGACCGTGAGCAAGATTGTTTTGTTGTGTGTATTTAATTATTTATGTCATTTCTTTATTTATTTCATTTATGCAAGCTAGAGAGCAGATACCGATTTCTCTCTCTCTCTCTCTCTCTCTCTCACACATATGTGTGTGTGTGTGTGTGTTTTGTCATGGCTTATGAGTATATAAGTAGCTTTGTTTATTCCATAGCTGTCTTTTTGTATAGTACCTTCCCAACTAATTATTTTTGCACAGCTGAATGTTTTCAAATCCCTACAGTTCTAGACAGAACAATCTATCCGTCAGATTTCGGCTGTGTTTTAAGGCCCCGTCCCACCTTAAAACACAATAAACACCTTAAAGTTCCACATGCATCTTTGTGGAAAGTGGAAAATGTGCATTCATAAAGTTCATACTGCTTCCCAGCCAAGTCCCTGTCAGGTTCTCAATGCATCCATCACGTTGTCACTAGTTTCCTCTCACGCACCTGATAAGGCACTCAGCAGCACCAACGAGATTGTGTTCTTGCCTATTTTACTACATTGTCATCGTGTCCAGCAGGTCGGAATAAATATTGCGACGCACACAGTGCTTTTCATTAAGAAAGTGATGGTGTGAGGAATTAGACCCATTATTTATACTGAACCTGAATGCAAGCTATAAACTTTTTGTAAGCACCAGAAGAACATAATATGAATGACAATTGGTCGTCGACAATGTGGCATGGTCCTACCATGGTCATAACACAAGCCTGAAACACTGAGAACACTGATGCAGCAACAGCGCGGTGACTTTCCTGTCTGTTCCATGCTTGTAGTACGTCAGTGAAGTCCCTAAGAGGTGTAGTTACATTGTTAACTGGTCAATGTCATTACTACTATTAAGATCTTGCTTGGACCACGTCCTCACCAGGCCTTTTTTCCCCCAAATGTCCAAAAGTCTTTGGCAACAGTACTATGTGCTTACTGGTTGCTACGGTGCTCCTGCAAAGTTGTCCAAGTTTTTACAGCGTTCACTTTTTTGTGTGTGTGTAAACTTAGTGGGTATAAGATGCATAACGGTTGCATATTGTAACTGGGAATTTCGTGTATACAATGTGCTCATAAAGTTCTCATAAAGCAAAATATTATTATATTTGTTTGAGCCTTGCAGTAAAGTTTCAGCCAAAATTTTATAAAACCTGCTCAATACTTAATGTACGTTCCAGTAATACGCAGTTACTAAACTGCTCTTAAACAAATTGCAAAGCTGAAGGGTTTTTTTTTTGTTAGTTTGTTTTGTGGCGTTAACTTTAATACTAAATCATGAACTAACTTGCTTAAGCTGGAGATACGCTTCACAAATTTAGACAGGATTCCTCATAGGATTCAAAATTGTGCCTTGTTCATCTTAGTTGCAAGTTGGCACAGAAATCTAAATTATATGAAGGGTCCAAACTCAAATCGACAAGTGTGCGTCAGTTTAGATCAGACTCCTGCCAACATGAGTCGCGGTATATCACACGTTTGATTTTTTACAGAGAAGACTCTGGATGCAGTTCGACCACTGGAATGTGTACTCCCCCTCTCTCCCTGTCTTTTAAGAAACTTTTAAGATCCTCAAAGTGTTCGATTTATTTAACCTGAATAGATTCAGATTCCTCAAAACTTCCTTAAATTTGACCCAGGGTGCACCTGACTAGACAATTTCTAGAGCCCGAAGTCAGAGATTGGTGCAAACCTAAAACGGTTCTGAAAATCTAGAATCTAGTATCAGGGCTTATTAGGTTGAACCAGGCTTGAGATTCTAAACTGGGTCACAATGATGAAGTACAGACCCACTAGTGACCCATACACAATATCATTAAGAGCTACAATTATCAGTAAATGCTCGGCTACAACAGATTACTTCAATGATGAAAACTGGCATATGCATTAACTGCTGAAAGTAGAAAAAAAAACCAATCTGTTAATTTTGCTATGGTGAGCCTTTATGCGAGGAAATGTTTATTGAATGTTTTTGAAAATAGTCTCCGATCCTCTAACCATCAGAGATAAAGCTGTTCAAGGTTTTCCATGATGGGAATGTCTAAGGACCTTGTGGTTTCTCTATGACATGCTTTTTTTTTTTCTTTTTTTCTTCATCTAAACTTTAAGAGAGAGTGGTTTAAGGACAGCTGTTCAATAATGTTGCAATGTTTGCAAAAGAGTTGATTGGAAGTACAGTAGCATATTGCCAGCTTTTATCATTGTGAATAACAACATTCTATTATTTGTTGAAATTGTACTTCTTGTGGGGAAGATGACTTGAATGTTTGATCTCACCCGTATTATTATTATTATTATTGGGTTTTAATGAACTTTTGAAGCAGCTTTGGAATGAGAGGTTAAAAAATTGCATTACATACATGATGGAACAAGCAGAGACGGTCAGATAGAAGCAGCGAGGCAAGACTATTATTCATGGGTTTCATTTTTATGGGCATTGGCAGTGCCTGCTTTAAAGTTGAACACACACACACACACACACACACAAACACACACAACCACAGCTGAGAGCGACTGCAGCTGCCAAAAGCGCACATCAGCCAACTACGCGGTTTGAGGAGATTGCTCTGGCCTTGAGTCACTGTGATCTCTTATATATGTGTATATAGCCATGTGTAAAAGTTTGTACACCTCTTAAAAATAATAATAATAATAATATCGTCATGGTGGGCCTTAGACAAATACAACCTTAGATGATCAACAACATATAACTTTTTTTCCAGGATTGTGGAAAATAGGGTAAGTTACAGCCAGGTGCTGCTAATCATTAGCCCTTGATTATCTGATCATCAGCAGGTGTGCAGACCAGTTTTGCCAGTTTGCTGGTTTGGAGCATTCAGGTGTGTGTTAACACAATGCCAAGAAGGAAAGATGTAAGAAATGATCTTAGAGAAGCAATTGTGCTGTGGTTCTTTCTTTCTGTAATCTTTCTCACTGTAGAATGTTGAACTGTGTGGAAATGGTTTTATCATTTCCACACAGTTCAACATTCTACAGTGAGAAAGATTATACACAAGTGGAGAGCATTCAAGACAGTTGCCAAGGAGTGGACGTCCCAGCCCGTTCACCCCCAGGTCAGACAGCGCAATGCTCAAAGAAATACAAAGAAAGCGAAGATCTGCATCTCAGACATGGAAGTTACATTTAACAGTGAGCATGTTAAATGTTAAATCTTTTTTTGTCTAAAAAGAACATGGAAGCACAACTGAGGTTCACAAAACAGCTTTTAGAACAATGTCCTTTAGACAGATGAGACCAAAGTGGATGTCTAGTGCCATGTTTTGTGAAAACCAAACAGCAGTTCAGCAGAAACAACTTACACCCACTGTCAAGCATGGTGGTGGAGGGCTGATGATATGAGCTTGTTTTGCAAACACAAGACCGAGGCACCTTCCAATCATTTTGTCGACCGTGAACTCCTTTGTATACCAGGGTATTCTAGAGGCAAATGTCTGACAGCTGAAGCTTTGTCGAAATTCAGTCATGAAATACACCAAGCATACCAGTAAATCTACATCAGAATGGGTGGAAAAGAACAGAATTAAGGTTCTGGAATGGCCTAGTCAAAGTCCAAACCTCAACCCAGCTGAAATGCTGTGGTGGAACCTTAACAGTCCTGTGCATAAGTGATTTTCCAAAAAACCTCAATAAAATGAAGTAATGTTGGAAAGAAGAATAGGCCAAAAATTACTTCACTATGATGTGAGAGACTGATAAAGTCATACAGGAAACAATTACTTCAAGAAATTGCTACTGAAGGTAGATCGACAAGCTATTGAGTCAGCCATGTTGGTGCAGAGGGGGACACCCTGGCTTCTGAAAGTAAAAGTCCTGCCACATATTTGTCCCATCCATTAACTAAATCAGCTGATTCTCTTGGGCACAACTGTTTAGCCAGATTAGTTTAGGCTAGATTTAATTAGTGACATCACCAGTTTTGTCCTCAGAGAGAGCTATAATGCAGGGCATATGTTGTTGTCTTAATACTTTTGGCCACCTCTATATGTATGAATAGACTTCAGACCTCAGAGGAAAAACAAACAAAAAAATGAAACAGACAGATTCTGATGATAACCTTTGACCTTTGACCCTCTGGACATTTATGGTATGTCTTGAGGTCCTCATGTTTGTGTTTTTCAAAAAAAAAAAAAAAGAACACATGGAAGGAAATACTTCTTTGTTATCTGAACCCGAATCTTGGCTGTAGTGCTGGTCCTCTGTTATCTTCAATAACACAGCGCTGGCCAGACAAATCCATCAAGTAGCCTCCAGGCCAAAATTTACAAAAGTTTTAAATGGCCTTCTAGACCCAAATTAGGAAAAGGAAAAGAAAAAAAAAATAGTTATCATTCTGTATTTGTCCTATGGGATGTTTAATTGGTTGACGCAGACTAATTTAAACACAGACAGGAACATTAATAGACGGCTTTGTTGTGTTTCTGCTGTTGTGTCATGTTTGTATAGTTATTATCAGTTAATGCTACACTTTCAGACCGAAAGTTATCTGATGGCTGCTGTTTTGTAATGGTATCTCATTGGACTTTCACATATCTTTGTTTTATGATTTAAAAAAATATATATGCAGAGCCCTACCTTAGTTTTTCATATTTTCTTTCCAAAGAGCCAGACATTCATGTATTTTTAAGGTAGTCTTGAGGAATAGTTCTCCAGGCTTCCTGAAGGACCTTTTTTTTTTGGCTTTCATTTTCAGTCCAGTCCCTGTTTCAGTCCCAAAACCTGATCGGTTTTAGAAGAATGCTTTTGAATTTGTTTAAGACCCACAGTGGCCTATAAAGTGCGAAACAGGTGCAGATGATGACAGATGATCAGGCTGGTGATTAGTATACTGCTGATGCCGAATTCTGAGTGGTTGGATCAGACGAGAGGGGAAATGAGGTTGCTGCTTTTGAGGTTGTTACATAAACAGTCTTTTTTTATAAATAGTAGTTTAAGGCACTTTGCAGACTGTCACAGTAAAATATTTGCTCCCATTTCTTTAATTGAATCTACATAATTTAATATGAAGAAATGAGGGTTGGATCAGTACTGTATTATTTGTTTCTTTTTTAAAGCAAATAATTTAAAAGAATTTTAAAAAGTTGTGCTGGCTGATCAACACTTAAATTCGCAAATGTGATAAGCTGAGTTGCGTTCTCAGACACACCTGAGCTTTATTAGGAGACAGTGCAAAGCCGTTTATAGCCAAACAGAGGGCTTCCTGCTTTGTATAAAGTTTAACGTACAATAAGACTGTGATTCCCCGGAGCAGCGTTTTGAAAAGGGATCTAATGTACCAGTTAAAGAGACTGAACAGATAAGACATTGTGTTAAATAGACAGTATGTTTAGGAATAAATTAGAAATCATATTATCCTGTCTATTATCCTATCAATTTTAACGTGTTTATAACATGTTAACATTACATAGATATCCATTCAGCAGTTGTTGTTTTTTTTCAAGATACTTTGCTTTTTTTCTCAATTACAGGTTGGAAGAGGGGATGATTGGATTGGACGAGTAGCTCTGGCACACAGTAGATGTACTAGTTAAATAAATTGTGTGATTCGGATTGAACTTTTCGGTGTTAAGTGTGACGGCTCCTCAAAAATATGCTACAGTCTACATATATGACAATGAAAACCACAAAAAGTAGAGATGTGTCCTTTTTAAGCGTTTTTAAGATTTTTTTTGTTATTTGGAACACTGGTACGAACTGAAATGCACTGAAAATAGGCTGAAAGCTCTTTTTGTACTCCTGGTGTAGGATTTTTTTTTAAACAAAAGAGGCACTACTTTAAGCTCTGGGGATGTGTTAGTTCCTCGGAAAGGAAGTTCCCCCCCCCCCCCCCCCCTTTACTACTTTCACGATTCTTGAGAAATTATCAAGAAGACCAGAATTATCAGTGGACATGAATTTGCGAACAGTGAAAAGACCATTTTGATGCACAGCTATTGAAAGCAGTGTATAACAGTCAGAAAAAGTCCAGGCATTTGCTAATGATGGCAGAATTTGAGTGTAGTGTTTCTGCTTGTCCATTCCAGTGACAGCGATCTTTTTTTATGTTTTATTTTTTTAATTATTGTTCATGTATTGATGTCTTCATCTTTTCATGATTCAACCTCTCATTATCATTTCACATCCACATGTCACATGCATTGCTTCAGGATAAAGGGGAAGTTGGCCTTTCAGCACACAGTGAGTAATAGCAGTACACACACCCACAGGTATCCCCCACCACCACCATGCTTCAAACAAACCATGGATGGTTGCATTTGAATGATTAGAAGTGAAAACAAGCAGAGATTCCCATAAGTCTGAGCAGCTGGGACTTGATGCCTATGCTGTTACATGTGCTGAGTGTTAAGAAAGACGTTTGAAATGACAGACATGACTGAGAACTCTGTTTTCATCAGCTCCTGGCAGCATGTGTGCGAGCTATGATTCACACATTCCCAGCATCCAGAGACAGCGCGAGACCAAACTTTTCTCTCTCCTCACACCTCGGTTTGCGTGACTACAACGTGACACTTTATTTGAAGGGCAGGAAATGAGAAGCTGTTATAAAATGTTCATATTTGGGACTTTTTAAGCATTTCTTAGAATCTGCATCATAAATTAGATGCAGTAGCAATGATCCTGTTACGGTACTAGCAAGTGAATTTAAACGATTAGCATATGGATTTAAATATGTATGCATTGGAGATGTTTTGTTAATGTAGTTGTTAAGTGCTACCAGATGTTCACATCAGCCATGCTCGATGAATGATTAAACTCAGTGGCAAAATCTGTTTATCTGTATGACTTTGATGAAACAATCTTCTAGTCATTCATGCATGAAATAATGAGTTGATAAATATTTAATATGAATCTATGTTTATTGTACATGTTTGAAAAAAATCATGGCACTTAATGAGTAAAAATACATACATGCATGCGTATACAATATACATAAATACATACATAATATATGCGTGAACATTCAGTCGAATGTCTGATCATGTCACCAACTTGCGTAAGAGACACATTTGTCTAAAGGAACTGTACGCACCATCATTCACAAACACCACTTGCACATTACAGGGACTTGGCTGGGAGTTGTTCTCACATCCTGCGTACAATCCTGACCTCGCTGCCAAGTGTTTTCCAAGCACACGTTTCTCCATGCACATGTTTGAGCCATTAAAGGAGTTTGTGGGAGGCTAGCGTGTTTTAGATATGAATCACACAGCCTGATCATGTCTCAGAGAAATAAAGTAACTTGTACATAAATTACAGTATGTATAAGTTTTTAATCTTATAAATGTGTTTTGTTATTCGGCATAATCAAAAATCCTGGTTTGATTTAAACATCCGATGGATGGATTGATGGATGGATGGATGGATTGATGGATTGATGGATTGATGGATGGATGGATGGATTGATGGATTTATTGATGTTGCATCTTGTGGACTGTTTCGTACATTTTAAATAGTTAGAAACATCAGCCCTTGTGTCGGAAAATGTAAAGGAACACCTTTCCCTCTGAAGGATACAAAGCACTGGAGACTCCTTCCATTAATGCAACATAATCAATGCAATCATTTTACAGAAATCGTCACCATATCATCAATTCCAGTAAAGTATCTGTTTATGTAAGTAATCCACCATACAAGTCCTTGTGTATATCATACTTATAAAAATGTATACCATGTTAGAACATGTACATTAATATATAATAAAACTATTAATATAACGACAGAAACAGCCTCTATTACTCCTCTTGATGACACTAGAAATAGTAATTTGCATTGTTGGAGCTTGATGATAAAATTCTCACACCTGGCTCTCATCACTGTGTATACATCTGTGTGCTCAAACCCCAGTTAGTGTGGAAGGCTAAAACTGTTTTTTGTCCTAGTTTTTTGTTCTCTCCACTTTGACTTTCAAGTGATATAACTACAGGTGACTGTAGAGCACTGCATTAGTATGATTTAGCTCTAAATCCTCTGCTCAGTAGATAATATTTCCTGCTTTTCATAAGAAAAAAAAAAACAACTAACCAAATGGTTGTTCGTTTCATATGTGCCACAGATTTCAGAAAAGCCACGTCTTAAACAGCTTTCCTGTGGTTGCACTATGTATAAGCAGAATGTTCCGCTCCTCTGGATATTTTTTCAGCGTCACATTCCCCCCCCCCACCCCCCCCCCTCCATCTTTGAGTCTTTGTTGGGGAATGCCTCCGAGACCCAGTCACCTCTGAGTAATTACCTTCTCACGTTTCAGGCTGGACGGCTGAAAGAGCCTCTGTGTTTTACAGGCGGGTGAAGTCGGGGATGCACGTTTGCTGAATTAAAATAGGACACATCTTGGGCAGATTTCGTAGCTGGGTTGGGGTTCTAACGTTTTTTTTTTTTTTACATCAAGGGCCATTTGACCAAACTCGGCACACCACGTTTCTGTTTTGCTTTATTTTCTCCCCTACCCGTTTATGCTTGTTATTTTTCTCTATCTTTCCTCAGCCCAGAAACGGCAGTGTGGAAATCAGAAGCATGTGTGCACCGAAGTCTGAGTGAGGTTATGTAGGAATCATTAAAGCGCCATGTGAGCAGTGCACAGTATCTATTTTTTCAAGGCTAAAATTGCTTTGCTCGCTCTCGCTCCCGTTCTTCCGTTGGTGGACATTGGAGAGAGTAGTGGTGAATGAATGAATAAATGGGAGAATAATTAAAGAAAAAGATATCAACCCCACTATGTAACACATTTAAAATATTTAAATGGAATTATTTCTGATATTTGCAGACTAATTTGTTAACGACTGCTGTACTTTCATTATTCCTGTGAAAAGGTTGCAGCAATCTGCAGTGGCATGTAATATATTCAAAACAATTTAAACACAAGGGGCAGCAGTGTGAAAACACAGAAGGTTTGCGTCCATGTTCCGGTGTGTAGTGCAGCTGCAATAGAGTTTTTGCAAGATGACTAGAAGGAGAGGTTTTTTAGTGGTCAGTGGTGTGCAAAGTACACAAATCCTGTACTTGAGTAAAAGTAGAGATAATCCAGATCAAGTATTACTCAATTAAAAGTACAAGTCCTCCATTTACATGTGTACTTGAGTAACACATGTAAATGGAGGACTTGTACTTTTACTTGACTAATACTTGCTTGCCTTCAAAAGTGACTTTAAAGTAGCAAAAGTTCTGAGTCTGAATTAGTTTACATTTACTTTTTATACTAGAAATCTCTCTCTCTATTGCTCTCTCTCTCTCTTTCTGCTTCCTGACTGTAAATGTACAGTTTTCATCACTGTCTGCAACCAGCTTCCCTTCTGATTTGAAAATTACTGACTAAACTTCGAAAACTACACACCACTGTGGTTATTTAATGAAATGCCATACAGAAATGTAGTAAAATAGAAGTACGTACAGATATTTTCCTGTATGATGTAGGTGAATAGAAGTAAAATGTATCATTTAATAAAACCGTTCAAGTTAAGTATAGATACATGAAATATTTGCTTACGTACAGTAGCGAAGTAAATTTACTTTATATTCCACCTCTGCTAGTGGAATCAGCAAGAAGTTTCAAGCTTAGGATGTTCTGCTTGAGCTGGGCGTACAGATGGAATAAAGCATTGCTGCATAACTCTCTTGAGATGACACAGTAGCTAAGTCCATTGGTTCCTCTCTCAGCTGATATGGAACACTCATTCTCGCATCGTCTATACCGCTTTATCCTGTATTCAGGGCCGCGGGGGGCCTGGAGCCTATGCCAGGAGACTTAGGGCATGAGGCGGGGTACACCCTACATCCATCGCAGGGCACACACACATACAGTGGGGCAAATAAGTATTTAGTCAGCCACCAATTGTGCAAGTTCTCCCACTTAAAAATATGAGAGAGGCCTGTTTCATCATAGGTATACCTCAACAAAATAAATAAATTTAAAAAAAAAGAAAATCACATTGTAGGATTTTTTAATGAATTAATTAGTAAATTCCTCTGCAAAATAAGTATTTAGTCACCTACAAACAAGCAAGATTACTGGCTCTCACAGACTTGTCACAACTTCTTTAAGAGGCTCCTCTGTCCTCCACTTGTTACCTGTATTAATGGCATCTGTTTGAACTCGTTATCAGTA
>JAOVVA010000004.1:9979937-9992187 GCA_028565275.1 Leiocassis micropogon | reverse complement strand
CACATACACATACACACACAGACACAAATCAGCAAATTTACTATTATGCCATTTAATTAATCTATTTTTGACCCTTTTGCATGTAGGTGAAGCCAAAAAGTCTAATGAAAAAAACAAAACCTTTTCTTTGCATTGAAAATAAACGTGCACAAATTGGGTAAAGAATTCTCTTACAATTTAATAATCGTTAAAGCTGTCAGTCATTTCGTAAACTCCCATGTTAAACTGAATGCTTCATTTTTCATGATAGGATTTTTGTTTTTCTGTTCCTCCTCTCGAATCCCCCCTCAAATCGAGCCTTGATTAAACCCTTAGATGCAAAAAGTAAATACATTATGAGCCAGTTCTCTTTCAGGAAGTAAGGCCACAGTGATTGTTGGAAGGAGTTGAAACAAAAACTGCCCTTACATTTTTCCGGGTTAAATCACATACCTAGCTGCGATTGGAGTGTGGATGATAAGCATGACTAAAAGTCAGAAAAGTTAGCCTACTGCTTTGAGCTGACTGACTGACTTAAATATATCAATCAGCCCTGCCCTTAAAAACCCACGCTCTGGACTTACTGTGCTGATTAGCCATCAGTCGAACGTAGAATGGTCTAATGTTGGTTTTATATTTAGAAACTGCATCTGTGTGTAAGTGGCCACTGAGACAAAAACGTATTAAAGAAAACCATGATCTTCGAATTGAATTACATGTGAGTAAAAATCCCTTTAGAGCAGTAATCATGTCCATAATTAAATAAATGAGACACTAGAAGTGTGAACCAAAAGAAATATAAAGAAAATAACTTGCAACATTTGCCACTCTTGGTTGCTGTAGGTGTAAATGAACATGGTGGGACTTCTGTTAAATCTTAGTGTGGGTCTTAGTATCAAATCCTATTTTGGCACTTCTTTACGCACAACAAATAACAAAAGTGGTACAATATTAATTTCTCACAGCTTTACTTGGCCTTAAATGTGAGACTCCGTGGCAAACACGATATAACTCATCTCACTTTTATCTTTTATTCATTCATCTGCTGTAAGTGCCTCACCGTGCTTGGGGTCATGGTGAATCTATAGCCTGCCTAGCAGTTACAGTAGAGTAGCCAGCCCACTTACTAGCATGTCTTTGGAAGGTAACACTAGGACATATATTGCCTTATAACTCATTTATTTCAACACATTTTTGCATGTTTGAATCTATTTAGCATAGATTTGCCTGCTATTTTTTTCTCTATTTTTTCTATTGTTTAGTGTTTCTACTGTACTTCCCACCAACAATTAATTTCTCTCCAAGATCTTGTGTTAATAAGGGGAATGTCTAAAAAAAAAAAAGACACTGCTAAAAGGCTTCTTTAGCACATCTCAAAGATTCTGAATGGGGTTAAGGTCTGGACTTTTTGATCACTAATCCATATATAAAAATGATGTCTCATTCTCCCTGAACCCCTGTTTCATAATTTGAGCCTGATGAAACCTGGTATTGTCTTTTTGGAATGTGCCCATGCCATCAAAGAAGAAGAAAAATTAGCTTGATGTAAAAACCTGATCATTTAGTATATTCAGATAGTTAGCTAAAACATAATTTTCATAATTTTCTGGCCACATAACTTTGTTAATCAGGTCTAGCTTCAGCTTCAGCAGAGGTAACCCCTGATCATAACTCTGCCCCAACAGGCGTGTACAGGAGGCAGTAGGCATGATGGGTGCATTACCTCATCCACCTCTCTTCTGCACCCATCACTCTGGAACTGGGTAAATCTGTGAACTTTTTCCAATACTACACAGTCCATTCTTTGTAATCCGCAGCAAATTGATCCCTTTTTCTGCTTAGCCTTATTGATAAGTATTTTTCTTGCAGCTACACATATGTTTAGTCTCATTTCCTTGAGTTTTCTTCACATTGGGTGTAGAAATGCATTTACTTTCACTATTACACATAGCTGTAAATTCTACTTAAAAAAAAATTATTCATTTATTTATGAATTTGATTTCACTAAGCGTTTAAGTGATCTCTCATCACACTAATTCAGGATGATTTTTCCCCAACCACATTTCTTCCTCGCAGATGATGGTTTACCACTATCCTTCCAGGGTTTAATAATGCATAATGCATTCATCAGTGTTTTAATATTTTTTTTTTGTTCTTTACTCACTTTTAGTAGTTTCAACAATCTTGATGTGAGACAATAATTTGACCCTTTTGAAACAGAGTAACATCGTTGCCATGCCTGCAGGATGTGTCTCCTGACATGATTGTTTTAGAAATGAGAAGCTACTCACTGCATCAGTTAGGGTTAAATAACTTGTTGCCAGCTGAACCATATTATTGACTGCAGTAATTATCCAATGAAAGGCTCTTAACTGTTTGTTTAGTGTTTTTATTTTTATTTTTTGGCCAGGCAGTGTATGATGGCTACCAACCATGGAGTGAGGGTGCTAAGCTGTGCTTTATTATACACACATGAAACCACCTAAATACCCCTTTTTGGAAATGCTGGTCCCTGGCTATAGATGACTGTGGCACTGTCATGATCTGTTGTGGATAGGATAAATGCTGCATGTTACTTTTATTCTTACCAAATTGGTCTCTGTCTCTTTTCTGTGGAGACATAAAGATCTCTCCTCCATTCTTCCTTCACTGCAACTAACAGCACAGAGACATCTCATTAGGATCACTCTTAGCCCTCATTAGTTGATCATGTTTGGATAATTTCATTCAGCAGAGAATATGAGATAGAATTTCCAGAGAAAGGGCGTGGCGATGAAAGAGGATGTTGCGCTAACATATACAGTTATCCTTTGTCTAAAATATATGCTTATATTAGCTGGGTTATTTTTTTTTTAAGTCTGCTATTTGCTCTTGGCACCTTTCTATGATAAAACGTCTTCTTCCAGTCAGGCTTAAATGTAAAGTTTTTTCCTAACTGTTACAAGGAGTTCTATGACAGCACTGTGCTGTACTTCTCTGTACTTTGCTCAGCGTTGTCAGTGCTTCTGTCACTGAGTGTTCTTGAAGCCATATTTAGCAAGCTTGTGATACAGTTTTTTAATCTAGGATCAAGGGATTCGTTCCTCTAGTCCGTCAATCTGAAATGATCATCTCTGCCACAAGAATTTCTCCCACATTTCCTCAATCGGAACCTGGATTCCTATTTAAAAATGGTCCTAAAAGCAATCAAATTGTTTTGAATGCAGATTACTTGTAGGATGTCATTCAACTTTAACGATATTAAAGAATTGTTACAAATATATTAAGTATTAGAGGTGAAAAAAGGCATGTTCAGAGGATTCTTTTTTTTTTTTTGGCCAGGCAGTGTATGATGGCCACCAACCAGTATGGGGTGTGGCAATGACAGGAGGACTCAAACCCAGATCCTCAAATCAACAATTTTGAGCCACAAGTCCCCTATTATTTTGCGTTGTTTAAGGGTCAAAAAAGTCTTTTCATTCATACTGGATAAAAATGTTTTAAATCACAAAAGCTATATATAGTTTTAAATAAACTTTCAATATTTTACACTTAGATCATGACTGCCAAGTACAGTATTAGTGCAGGCAGAGTTTCTCACGTAGTTCTAAACAGAAATTCAATTTCTTTTTGTTTAGTAGAGATCTTGAAAGCTATAAGATGTTTATCTACTTAAGCACAAGAGCAGGGTGTGTGATGACAGAGTCATCTTTTGTCCATTCATTCCCAAAGCTTCTTATTGAAGTGCTAAGTGCAGGTGCGGTTTGGTAGTTTTTTATTTCATGTCCAAGCGTGCTCAATTGCTTTTCCACTGACAAACACAATCACACACAGATGATGCTCTCTGCAGCCGTCTGTGCTTCAAGTAACAGTTTGGCCCAAAATGACAGGTACAATTCTCTACTTAAACTAAATGTATTCTGTCTGTCAAGACATGGAGATGTGAGGCAAATTTAGCTAACAAGTAAAGAAACCTTGTAGCCTCTGATTCTTGCAGATTCAATGTGTAAATAATCACACACATCTTAACTAGAGGGTGATTTTATTATTTTCCGGTAGCAACATGGCTTTTTGTGTTTCCCTACTCGGTTCTTCCACAGAGATCGCCCTTTTGACACTCACTCAAAAGCTACATGCTGCAAGGTCAGCCAAACGTTCATCACTCCTCATCCTCTTCAACCTTTTAGTAGCGTTCGACACCGTCAACCACAAGACACGCTTGTCCATTCTTGTGAGACTTGGAATCTGTGGGACACTGGTTTGCTTCTTCCCTGGGAGGTCTTTTATGTCAGGCGACATGGACGTGATCATGATCCGTGCAGCCTCTCTGTTGAGGTTCCATGAGGCTCAGTACTTGGTCCTCTTGTGTTCTTCCTCTATACCTGATCTCTTGATGAGGTCATATCCTCACGAGTTTTCAAACCCATGCTATATAATATGACACTCAGCTTATCTTCTCCTTCCCTCCCTCAAATTCTCATGTTTCCACTCAGATCTCGTCTCTTGGTCAGGCGTCCCATATTGGATGGCAGCTCATCAGCTGAAACTTAATCTCAGCAAAACTTAACTGCTCGTCCTAGGTGATTCATCCCCATGTCAGGATCTTATGATCCCCCTGAACTCTATGATCTCACCTTTGGTCACTGCATGTAACCACAGACGATCAAAAGCCCTTTTTGTCTCATACTGCACACCTGACATGCTCATGTCAAATTCTTCTTTACAACATTAGAATGATTTGTTCATTTCTATTCACTCAGGCATCTCAGGTACTTGTTTGGTCCTTTCTCATTTTGAGACTGGACTACCACAACTCAACCCTGTCAGATCTGACTCTGTGCACAGTTTGATCTCTGCAACTGATCCAGAATGCAGCTGCACAACTTGTTTATAATCTTGCTAAGTTCTCCCACACCACCCCATTAATTTACTCCCTCCATTGCCTTCCAGTAGCATCCCGCATCAGATTTAAAACAATTGCCTACAGGGCCAAAACAGGTCAGCACCCAATTCCCCTCAAAGCACTTATCACACTTTGCACTGTACCACGCTCCCACCAATTCTCTAGCACGCTCGACCGGTCTCACCATCTCTCAGCATGCAAGGAAGGCATCCAGTTTTAAACTGAAAGTATTCTTAGTCAGTAGCCTAATGAACAACTATAAGGACATACATATGGATAAAAACTTCAGAACAGTTCTGTAATTCACTCTGGATAAGCGTATCTGCCAAATGCCATGATTATACAGTAAGCTGTTCTTTTAATGTTTAGAAGTTGTCCATGATTATTGTAAGCTATTATTTGCTGTTATATTTGTTGTCTCTGTTGCAGTTTGTGTGATTTTACTCCTGACAGTCTTTTGTTGTTGCTTCTACAGGAATTGGTGGCATGGAGGAGTTTATTCTAAAGTCAGCCACCATCTCGACCTCAGCCGCATGCCCTCCGTTCACACCGCTCAACTTCGAGGCCACGCCCATCGTCAGAGTGGCGATTGAGCCCAAACATCCCAGTAAGTATTTCCATGACAGTCATTCTCACACACAAAAAGTGATATAGACAGAAGTGTGAAGATGGCAGTTCTGGCCCGAGGAAACAGTTTTGGCTGCGAACAGTTGAGAGACCGTCCATCTGTGCAAGCTATATCTTAGCGAAGATAAACATAATTTGGCTGAATAAAGTTTTAGTTTTTGTAAGAATTAAAAATAACTTTTGACCTTTGTAAGAATTAAAATATTATATAGATATTATATCATGTTTTAAGTGCATGGGCTTCTAATATACTTTAAAACTTTTTTTTTTTTAAAGGTTTTGCATAAAAGTTTTTGCATAAAAGGTTTCTCTTAGTTTGTTCAAAGATAACAAACGTTATTTTACAGAGATAATGAACTGATTGACTGAGCTTGGAAATGCAAACTTGTCAAAAGGGAAATAACAATAATGTTGTAGAAGAAGCCCCAGGAACTACGCTAGCCTGCTGTCAAGCTAATATGAAAGCCCCAGGAACCACAAATTTGTCTTTTTTTTCTCTTTTTTTTTTGCTTGAAAAAAGGACACAGTAAATTATGTAAAAAATTATAAATACATTGAAAGTTTCCCATATCTACATTTTTATTTAGAGACATTTCCCTTTTCAATGTAAAGTGGCTAATACTGGGTAACATACAGTAACTGTATTTTGTTACAAAGCTGTAATCAGTCGTTCATGCTTAAAGAGTTTTATAAGTACTATGTGGACAGGATAATATTTCCAGTTATGCTGATATATTTAGCAGTCGTGACCGTGTGCTTAAGAGTATCTTAACGATTTACACATGGTTGTCCCAGAAATGCTTCGCACATACACTATCACACTTGTATGTGGTCGTTGAACAGCTTATACCAAAAGCCATAAGAATTACTTAACCATAAGTTGGTCCCTGTTTACTATAGTAATAGCCTTTACTCTTCTGGGAAGGCTTTTGTGCCTGTGGGGATTGGTGTGAATTCGGAATTCGATTTCAAGCAAGAAAGCCTGGGGTGCCGTCAGTATTCCAATTCATCTCAAAGGTATTCAGTAAGGTTGAGGTCAGGGTTCTGTGTTACAGCATAGAAAGACATCCTTTACAGTTGTGTGCTTCCTACTTTGTGGCAGCGGTTTGAAGAATGGCTACATATGGGTGAAGTGGCCAGGTTTTTATATACTTTCTGCCCATATAGTGTAAACTTTAGTCACCAAACATTTTTAACTAAGCGAAAACAATGCACATGTTTAATTACTGACTTTAATTATACACTCAGATTGTTTTGTCTTAATAAGCAGTATGCACCAGATAAACACACAAACCCATTTCCTGATGTGTGTGTGTGGCACAAGTTTCTTTAGCATCATAGATGCCATGCCAACCCCAAGAAGCTCACAGTAATACTTGCCCTCATATGGAACTCGTTAGTGCAGATGAAGGTTAAATGTTTCCCAATTTAGAGCACAAAGGAACTGACTGATTACACACACACACACACACAGCTCATTGTAGGGGTGAAGCTTTTTCAGTGCTGATGCAGGATTATTTTAGTTTGCCATAAGTTTAACTAGGGTCATTAAAAGTTAAAAGAAAGTTTGAAAACAATTTGGATTTTAACACTAGGTAGTATTTAGTGTACGCGCTTATAGACTAAAGCAAAAGTAAATTAACATAAATGTGTCGCTATGAATTGTATGGTTAACTGACTATGCTGCTTAAATACATAATTATGACTCAGACATCTTATCATAATGCGCATCAACAAGTGGCCACCAAAGCTGAAATGAACAAGTAAATCTCAACGCCCATGGTGTGTATGAGGATACCACCATGGAAAATAGGCTTTTTACTTACTGATGTGTGTGTTTCTGAAGTACTGTTTAAATTATACTTCAAATATGAAAAAAAACTCTTAACAAAGCGAAAAAAAAATCTTCCAGACAATTGACCTTGCTGTGACCCTGATTCATAACATGATGCCTCCACCACCTTTTAACCCATACAATATAAAACCTATAAGACAAGACTAGAAAACATTTTTGAAAACTTACTACACACAGTATGGCTTTCATATGGTTCAGTATTTATAGCTCTACCAGTGTGAGCAATTCTAAATGTATGGAAGAGGATTAGCAAATGTCACTTGAGATACGTACAGATGAAATTTTATGAAGTTTTAGAAGATTGCCTGAAAATTTGCAACTTTATAAAGATATATATTTTTTTAATTAGGGTTCTAAGACCCTAATTTAATACTGTGAAGCAAATACAGTTAGTATTTATACTTTAAAATACATTATATTTGCTCACCTGCCTTCACATGCATATGAAATTGAGTAACATCCTATTCTTAATCCATATGGGTTAATATATAGTTGGCCCACCCTTTGCAGCTATAACTCTTCTGGGAAGGCTTCCCAAATGATTTTGGAGTGTGTTTATGGGATTTCTTTTGACCATTCTTCCAGAAGTGCATTTGTGAGGTCAGACACTGATGTTGGACGAGAAGGCCTGGCTCGCAGTCTCCACTCTAACTCATCCCAAAGGTGTTCTATCAGGTTGACGTCAGGACCCTGTGCAGTCAACTTCTTGCACACCAAACTCCCTCATCCATGTCTTTATGGACTTCACTTTGTGCACTGGTGCGCAGTAATGTTGTAACTCCAGTTCCAGTAAAATGAACTCTTAATGCTTCAGCATACCAAGACATTTTAGACAATTTCATGCTCCCAACTGTGGGAACATGACTACACACCAGTGCACAAAGCAGGGTCCATGACGGTGTAAGCTGGGGTAAAAGCTATTGACACTCACAGCACAGTATGGTGATGAGACTCTCAGTAGTTAGCTGCAGTAAACAAACTGAATGGTGCAAACGTTTTTAAAGAAGGCAATAAGCCCATGAATGACGATCCTGGCTGAGGTCACTCGGAGTCCGCTGCAGTCGTTCCTGTGAACATTCAGCAAATGGGATGCATGATTCTTGAAAATCGACATATAACTTGTCTCCAATTTGCATCAGTACAATCTATCATTCATAAGCACCACTTGCACATTATAGGAACTCGGCTGGGCGTTATTGTCACGTCCCTTGTACAGTCCTGACCTCGCTCCAAGCCGGTTTTCACATTAAAAGGCCATTAAAAGAAGTTCCTGGGAGGTCAGCATTTTAGACGTGTCTGATCATGGCTCCGGTTTACTGAGAAACCTTTCTATCTTAATGGTAAATGCTGGGATAAATGCATTAGTGTAGCAGGGGATTATATAGAGAAATAATGGTAGTTTTTACTCTTATAACTGTGTTCTGTTATTCTGCACAATCAAAAATCCTGGTTGGACTTGAACTCTCCACATAGTTTGCGACATTATATATTATACCTGTTTGAGACGAATCGGACAATAAACATTACCGCTACTGAATCAAACGAAAATCGAATTGCCAAAAATAGAGCTTCCGAGTTGTAAGCAGAGGTTGCGTTATCTGAGCCATGATAGTAAGCAAGGTGACTTCTTACTTTAAGAAGACCTCCACTTTATAAGAAAACACAAAATCACTCACAAAAAGCTGCAGCAGGAGTTTTGCACTTCTGCAGTAGAGCTGAGATTTAAAAAAAAAAAAATCCCCACTGTTTTCTCTGGTTTCTCATTTCTATCCTGCTGCTGAGCCTCCTGCCACTACCTAGTGTCTGTTACTCGACACATACGAGTCCTGTGTGCTCTCACTACTGTGGGAGCGTGTTCAGCATCTCGAACACACTTGCTTATGTGATTTCTGATGCTCTATGACATACTGTTACCTCCAAAGAAAAAAAGAGGGCACTGAACAGCCAACAATAGAAGTAGCTCCGTTGTATACTCGAGCATGCCGAGTGTATGAAGGTGGAATAGTACTGATGTTCTGCTGTCCTGCTTTTTTAATAAATCTATATATGTTTATGTCTACCTTATAATAACTAAAAAATATATGTTCTTATATGATATTATGTTTGAATTGAAAAATATAGAAGCAAAATTTGGGCACCAAATAAGTGAGTTAGTGTTTCAGTCACTTAAAAAAAACAAAAAAAAACCCAACAATTTGTGACATTTGATCTTATTTGTACTGTATATGTGTATCTGTGTGTTTTGTCTCTTTGTGTCTACTTGTCTGTCTGTGTGTGTCTATGTGCTGAACTTGTCGCTCTGTGTGTGTCTGTGTGCTGAACGTGTGTTTTTTGTGTGTGTCTGTGTGTCTGTGTCTGTGTGTGTAGGCGAGATGCCCAAGCTGGTGCGGGGGATGCGTCTCCTGAACCAGGCTGACCCGTGCGTGGAGGTTTTGATCCAGGAGAGCGGGGAGCACGTACTCGTCACGGCTGGAGAGGTTCACCTGCAGCGCTGTCTCGATGACCTCCGAGAGAGGTTTATACACACACACACACACACACACACACACAAACACACACTATTTACAACTTTTATACATATTGGCTGCTATACCCATGTAAAGCTTTGAGCATTAGAAATATTTGATGTATTGATTTGTATATTTGCTTGAACTTGTTTAACTTGTACGTCACTCCAGCTCATGCACTCTCTCTCTCCAACTCTCTCTCTCTCTCTCACACACACACACACCTATGATGAGCTGCTGCTGTGTTTATAGGCTTGTTTTTTTATTCAGTAAGCATAAGAGAGATTGCGATTGAGATGCAATGTGCGGTTGATTATTGGGGATAAACACAGATGGGCTGAATCGATTTAGAGCGTGAGTGACAGATGATTTGCTGCTCTGATGATTGGGTATGAAGATCTGCTGTATTTAATATTCTAGGCACTTTGTGTGTGTGTGTGTGTGTGTGTGTGTGTGTGTGTGTGTGAGAGAGTGAGTGAGAGAGAGAGAAAGAGAGTAAGAGAGATCTTCAGCAATCAGCTAGCACTATGATTACACACTACCTGCAGCTCCACCCCTTTTGTTCCTACCTTTAACTGGAGCGGGAGTAAAATATAATGAGGCAGAAAAGAAGTAAAATTGAGACTTTGGAGGTTTATCTTTACAGTGTGAAGGTAAATAATGATTGTGTGCTAAAATATCTTAACAGTCATCATAGACATAAAAGGGTTATAAATATAGAAGATGCACAATTTTTCTGGCCTTTTTTCTACATTTTTGCATATATTAATACATTATCACTATCCGGATAAACTGTATCACCTTCGATGTACAGTATATTCATGCGTTGTGATGCCCCCCCCCCCTCCCCCTTACATTTTTTAAGTGGTTGAAGGTTATTAAAAACATTTATCCTCCTTTTCGAAACAAGTTTGTATTTATTTTCAACATTCTAGAACGATACTGGATTTACTTTCATAACTATGAAATAACACAGTAGGTAATTAAGTAACAACAACAGTCAGTTTTTATTTTAAGACATGAAGGTCAGCTGTTCTGAAAGAGTTGATGATGAAACTGCTCTCATGAAGACCATCTTAGGAAAGCAAGACCTAAACTTACCTCTGGAGAAATTCATTTAGAGTTACCAGCTTCAAAAATCACCATTAAGAACACCTCAGATTAGAGCCATTATGAATGCTTTATAAAGCATAAATAGGAGACACATCTCAATACAAACCGTTTAAAGGAGATTATTGCATTATTGTATTGTTTTTTTTTTTACAGTGTAGAAAGAATTCAAATCTGGAAAGACCATGAAATTAACAGGTGTATCCAACCTTTTTACAGGTAGTATAGTTAAACATCCCAGTGCTGTTATGCTCTATTTTATCGTTTGTGGAATGCCGAAAGTTATTTGGCATTAAATTACATATTGCGTATAGAATGCCTAGAAATGCCTTCAATAATTGTGACATGACATTTTTGCATTCTTATTCTTCTCATTATTACTATTATTATGTTGCAACTATGTGGAATATTCTAAAAAAAAAAAAGTCACTACCTCTCCAATAACTCAATTCATCATTGTTTAATTATCTCGTTAGCAGCTGGCTACAAGAAATACTGTACAGTTGTGTAATTTGCTTAAATAGCTTTCATGTGATTTGATTCTTATTCTAACAAATGTCTAGGGCAGCATAAAAAATATTTTTGACTGATTTTGAAATTTCCAACAGATGTTTTCAACTTTCCCTTATACTAATACTACTACAGAAATATTGGCCTTATTTATTTATTTTTTTTAAAGTAATCACAGTCTGATACAATTACAGTCAGTCATACCATGACAATAATTATCAGGTGCTCATGCTGATTATGTTGACCTCCAAGTCAGAAGCTCAGATTAATGCGAGGTATTCGGTACATTTGGTCTCATTTGTTCAACACATCCTACTGTAACTGAAACACTCGCATGCGAATACATTTTATTCGAGGTAACAGGTTTGCAATGAAGCGCATATCGTTAGATGTGTCATCTTTTCACATGTAGTATTGTAATGCATCAGTATCATTTTGACCTACATGATAAATTTGTTCATAGCTGCAGTGCCAGGCTGCTTTCTATGGAGCGTCTCTATTTGGCTTTGGAGCTTCATAGCATGTGGGCTTATGAAGCTGCTTTTTCAGCTCTCAATTTCTCACCTGTTAGTGCTTCATTTTGACTGTAGCTCTTTCTTTCACTCTTTTGCTCTCATTCCCTGCATCGTTACATCTTTGTGAAGCTCATCTGGAGCTTCACTGCTGCATGTCCAGATCAATATTCTTTGAAGCGATATTCTGTGCCAGGAAAGTGTTGATGCCTGTGTGCCACTGCTCTGTTGGTGCTACCTTCGTGCTGTGGCCTGTAAAATATTACTG
>JAOVVA010000004.1:9954596-9965874 GCA_028565275.1 Leiocassis micropogon | reverse complement strand
TATTTTTTTTTATTTTTTTAAATGATTTCTCGTGCAACCACTCTTTCACAATTTCAGTCCTGGAATATGACCGGGTCATCAGGGCAAAACAAATCCATTAATAACCTGGTCATTCAGTATATTTATATCATCAGCTGACTTAATTTTATTGCCGCAGAACTTTGCTGAGCCTAGGCTTGACCAACCTCCATGTGACCATTGTCCAGTGCCCAATCTTTCCCAATTGATGTCTTTTTTCTTATTAGCCTCACTACTATTTTCTTATGGCCACACAGTTGCTTAGTCCCAGTCCTGTGAGTTCTTACTGCATTGTGCAGGTGGAAGTGCCATTGATTTCACTATTAAACATAGTTGTAATTTGTACTGACAGATTTCACCAAGTGTTTGTGATCTCCAATCTCAATCTCATTTGTGATGAGATATGTAGGATATGTAGGTTAGGTTAATTGACTTTCCCAAATTGCCTGTAGTGTGTGAGTGAGTGTATGTGTGTGTGTGCACTGCGATGGATTGGCACCCTGTCCAGAGTGTACCCCGCCTCGTGCTCTAAGCCTCCTGGGATAGGCTCCAGGTCCCCGCGACCCTGAATACAGGATAAAACGGTATAGAAGATGAGTGAGTGAGAAAGTGAGTGAGTAATAGTAACACAATGCTTTCATGTAAACTACTGGTTTAAAAATAAACATCTGTCAGGTTTTATTATTAATGTTTATCATTATTAATTTATTTTGTGTGATTTAAATTGTTTATTCTTCTTGGAAAATGTTAGTTATTAAATTAGTCAGTTATTCAATCTGGATATTTTATGACCTATTATTATTATTGTTATTATTTATTTAATATAAATAAAAACGGTCTCTTTTTGTGGCATTTCTGGTGTAAACATGCAACCAATATCCAATAACAAATCAACTTTACCTGAATAATATTAAGGCATAATATCAGTCTTAGACATAATTTTGAGAAAAACTGTTTTATTATTTCCTTTAATAGACTTTTAATTGAAGGAAACTTAACACCTACCATTTAGTGACTATAAGTAGCTTTAAACCTGCTAAAATATAGGGCGACTCAAAAGTCTTGTTTCATAGGCATTTTTCTCTTTATATTTTTATATTTCCTATTTTTATTTCAGACCCAAGATAACTTGAATTACCACCACCTTTTTTTTATGTGAAGTCAGTAGTTTATCAGACTTGGCCCAAAGCGTTCCTAAAGAAGGAAATTATTTCTGCATGTAACAGCATCAGTTCTAATAGGTTAATTAATGTTCAACATTCTTGTATTTAGTGTATACACAAGTAGTGTATACACAAGTGCAAAGTCAGAGGCTTTCAGTTTCAGTGTCAGTTTTTCTGCTTTATTTTATCCGCCCTCCCATGGCAGTTAATCAAACGTGTTTGTAAAATGTTTCCAAAAACATATTGCTTAGCTAGGTCTTAAGGGAGGAAATCGCATGTCACATACACACAGGAAGCAGTGCTCCCTGCTCCATAATTGGAAGCTGCTGTGCATTAGCCATGTTTAGATGAGGTGATGTCATAGCACCAGGTCCATGAACAAAGGCAGGGTTTGTCTGCTGAGTGAATAAGAAGCTGTTATGGGATCCTGCCCTGAGAGAACCCCTACCCTTAGAGTAACACGTGTGACCGGTGACATTAATAATAATTACAAGTCAGTAATTAATAACTTAACAACAACCACAATGTTTTTATCAAATTTATGCATATTTTCTCAAATGCTCTCAGTTGTGGACATGGAACCTTTTGTACTTTAAAGGCAACAATGTTGCTATTATTTGTGCTGTTGCTGTTAACTGTGTTGTAGTCAGTACTTTGGCATTGCACCTACGCCTAACTGGTGTAAAGGTGTTATTAGTGTAGCGTGACTAATGCTTTCATTTTCATTTGTGTTGAAATCTGGGGTGATGGAGAGTTGTACTATCAGTAGAGTTATATACAGTAACAGATTCACTATGCACCCTTCTATGGTTTGCTCAGTTTTGTTTCAGTTTTCTCAATGTTTCTACATCTTGACAGAACTACATTTAGCTACTGTATGTAATGGTAGAGCTCTCGCTGGACTTATACAGTACAATATTGATTTATCTTGCTTGCAATTTTCCAGTTTCAAATCTAATGATAAATGAAGTAATCACTCGTAAGCAATGACCTAAAAAAAAAAGACAGGAAAGGAGCATTTCCCCAATTTTAGGACTAAGGAGAATAAAGGAGGTGTAATAATACCACCTGCTGTGCAGGTAGAAGCTGCATTGGCGGTCACTAAAACTCAGCTTGACGGTGGATATTTTTGTTGCTTTTGTAGTAATGCTCGATAAAAAGTAGCAATAATATAACAGTTCATTTTCAGTATAGTACATTTCTAAATCGCCTGCCTAATGTCCACATGGGCTGCACAATCACTACTGATGCTAAACAAAGTTTTTTCTTTTCTTTTTTTTTTCTTTATCTGCAAGAGAACAAAAAATCGTTCTCATTGTAGCATTGTTACTAGTCACTTTATAATTAGCATCACTATAATAGATTATCAGTTAGATGTAAGGTGATGTAAGGCCTGTTTAATCCTTTTGTCTCTTTTTCCCTTTTTGAACACAAACAAGTGTAATTTGTGAGCATTTTTACATGAATTTTAATGAGAACACAAAAAAAACATTATGAATGCAAAAGCATTGCCTGTTTACCTTGATAAAAAGCAAGGAAGCCAGTTAGAATTGACAGCGTTAGAATGTTGAGAAAGGGATTTCCAAGAGCTGTCAGTTTCTATTTGCGTGTTCAAAACAACTAACTTTACAGATGAGTATGTGGTTCATCTGTTTTACTCCTAAGAAAATGCCTACACTTTTGATGTACCTTTGAGTGTTTGATGGGTTTAAAAGTAAAATATTTCATCAACATAAATATCACTGGACTAGACTGTTGTTTCAACTTAATTTGATTTTTGAGTACTGTGATGTTTTTATGATTTGCTTTAAGCAGCTATATACCGATCAGCCATACACCAGCACCGCCAACTACACACCAGCAAACTGTTGACAGGATAATGGGCACCCAAGGCTCCCATGGGAGCCAAAGGCAAGCCTGTCTAGCCCGAGCTCACTAAAAGAGTCAATGCTGGCCATGATGTAAAAGCGCCAGAATGGAGCTAGTTCCTGAGGGGTCAGAACGGCCTTGAGGGCGCTAATTGGATTTGATGTCAGTGGTTTTGATGTTATGGCTGATTTGTATATTTCTTAAAGGTTCTCAATTAAAATATTTAATAACAATTGAAATTAATTGTAACGCTAGAAAAACAAGTATTTGCAGAAGATGGAAGTGGATTCTATTTTCTGCAACAACAGCTCAGCTGTATTTTTAAGGAATTCAGGAGATTTTTGTCCATTTAATATTTTTAGGTTTGTCTAAATAATTTTAAAAGTGTTAATCAATTCTGAATAGAAAACTGACCTATCGATTGAATGAACAGAATTGGCCTACAAAATTGCATAATTGATTAAATCACACATCTCTAGAACCCACCAGTCTGGTGTAAAGTGTGTGCCTTCAAGGAGAGGGTTAAATGAGTGCTTAGGTGCTTTTACTAGCCGTGCACATTTATATCACTCACCAAACACATGTCTCTATTTGACATTGTTGTTTACCTAATTTGACTGTTACACTCGATTTTTGTTCCTGTATCATCGCTTCCTGTGACTGGGCAAAACATCACAACCCTGTTTCACGTTTCAAAACATCACAACCCTGTTTCGTGATGGCAGCTTTTTCTTCTCTGTAAGACTTTATTAGTATTAGTTTTGTCAGATATCAATCAGTAAAGTTCTTTTTTGAGGTTGTAATATTAAACATGCACCATTTTTGTCACTGGTAAAATTCTAACAGATTGAAATCTGAAATGATTCTTGACTAAAATAATGCGAGGTGAGGACTGAGGGAATGGAAAACAGATTTACTGTAAGAAATGAGTAGTGTTCTCATGTGCATGTGCACAATGAATGTTCACAAAATTTTGCAGCTACAGTGCCTAGAATTTTTGTTGAAAATGAAGAAAAGATTATTGATTTAAGGGAAACATAAAAAAAGGGAAAAAATGCTTTAAAATGTGATGTTACTTTGTTGTTATGAGTCGTTCTTACTTCGTTGTTATGAGTCGTTCTGACATTGTACACAGTGACTGCTGTATGAAAAATAAGGCGATTACTCATTCTGTTTATGTAGATACCATCTCAGTTTGTGCAAGTCCTTGTGTTTTTTTTTGTTTTTTTTTAAACTCCAGAAAGAACAACATGGTAGATGTTAATGTGAAGCTGCTGTTTTAGAACGATTTCAACAGTTCTGCATTTCAATTCAATATCGGGACATTTTCAATCGGTTGGATAGCACTAATGTTTACTGTCTGACTTGTCTCAAACAGCTATATTTCTTATAGGAATTTAAGTATTAAAAACGACAAAAAGTATTTAGTATGCAATGAATTGCTGTGTGTACTTTTTTTTGTCATATCATACCAAGTGAATGTCTTTTTTCCTTCCATACCACACTCCAGTCCAGTAGGTGGCAGTATTGCAACCAACTTCCTCTAAGATAAAAAATGAAAGAAGAAGAGAGACGTAGCAGTATATTTAAAAAGTATACAGTTTCAACAGAAGTTTGATTAAATTATGCAATCAATTAAATTGCAAATATGGATGAATAAAATTTTTAATTAATGGAGGCGGTGAAGTTCAATTAGAAAAAACCTTGTGTGTGTGTGTGTGGGGGGGGGGGGTTCCTCATTTTCCACAACGAGTCAGATAATGTATTTCAATAAAAAGAATTTAGTCATTAAATTTTTTTTAAGATGAAGGTTAGGAAGGAGAGAATGAGAAATACAAAATGCAGTGGTGGCCCATTAAACAAACATTAATCCAGGCCTTTATTGTGTTGTCAAAAATCATGTATTTCATGCTTGAAACTCACAAGGGACATCAGTGAATGGATGTCATCTGCATTTCCCTCCAGCAGGATATTTTCCGATTTCATTAAATTATCACGCTCTCTCTGTCCAGACATGGACGCTCTCAGTGGTGTGTGTGTCTTCTGCGCAGAGTGATTATACTTCTGTCTATGCATTTGAGTTCTTTGTGTGTGATTTTCAAGCCGCCAGTTTAGTTCTTTGTGTTTCTGTCACATCCCGATCCGCAGGACTTTGCTGCGAGGGCTGTTTGAGTGTCTGAGTGATGTCTGAGTGAGCTCTCAGGCCCAGGATGAGGAGGTCAGCGGTCACCCGCCTCTCTCGACTGGCTGTCAGCAGCTATTATTGTACGAGCTGAGCTCTGTTAACACACTCCGGTCTCCTGGGCTGCTTTGTGAAACACACGACATACAGCTCTTCCCCTCACACTTCCACCTATTCTTTGTCTAGCTGAAGTTTGTGAGATGAGATACGTGGTGTGTGTGTGTGTGTGTGTGTGTGTGTGTGTATATGTATGTGTGTGTGTGTGTGTGTGTTTGTGTGTTTGTTTATAGATGTAGGGGGTTGTCCAGAAGAGGATAAGCAGATGAATCCCACATTGTGTGTGTGTGTGTGTGTGTGTGTGTGTGTGTGTGTGTGTGTGTGTGTGTGTGTGTGTGTGTGTGTGTGTGTGTCATGTGGAACTTCAGTAAGTGATGACATTAATGACTCATTCTTAAAGATATGTGTGTCTGTGTGTTTGTTTGGATAGGGCGTGTGTATGGTGTCTTGTCCAAGCGTGAAGGTCGTGTCCTCAACGAGGAGATGAAGGAGGGATCAGACGTGTTCATCATCAGAGCTGTTCTTCCTGTGGCCGAGAGCTTCGGATTCGCTGATGAGATCCGCAAGAGGACGAGCGGGCTGGCAAGCCCTCAACTGGTGTTCACTCACTGGGAGGTGAGAGAGAGAGAGAGAGAGCATACATAGACAAATAGAAAAATGAAAGAAAAAGGAAAGAATGAAATTCAACAAAGTATTGAGGAAATAAAGAAATAAATAAAAATGAAAGGTTAAAGAATAAAAGGAAGGTAGGGGGAAGAGAGAACAATGGAGTGGAACAGTAAAATAACCTTTAATTTAAAATAAATTAAATCAATAAAAGATAGAATAAATATGTATCAAATATGCAGCAATAAACAGAAGAAAAGAAAGAAAGGAGGAAATGAAAAGAAAGAAATCAAACAATTTAATTATGCAATCATGAAAATAAATGAATATGAATAAAACAATCAAATAAGCAGCAAAAGAAAAAGGATTTAACAAAGGAATGATAGAAAAAGAAGGAAAGAGGTACAGAAGAAAAGTGGAATGAAAGGAACGAAGAAAGAGAGAACAATGAAATGGAATAACTGACTTACGCAATTATCAAAATAATAAATAAAACAATAAATAAGTAGGCAGCAATAGGATGGTAAAAAGAAAGAAAGAAAAATGATAAAAGGAAGGAAAAAAGAAATGAAGGAAGGAGGAAAGAAAGAGAGAACAAAATGAATGAAGAAAAGTAGAAAGAGAGAACAATGATATTAAGCGATCATGAAAATAAATTAATGAAAAAACAATCAAATAATCAGAAATAGGATGAATGGGTGGACGGATGGATTAAAACAGTTAATGTAGGTAAAAGAGTAAATAAATAATCAAAAGAACTAAAAAGGTATTCTGTGAATAAATAATGAAAATCGTATAAAGGGAAAAGAAGTGTATAAAAGAGTCGTATGTGTGTCAATAATATAGAGATGGTGTAAAACTCATCCTTATCGGTGCTTATAGCTGCTTCTTAAGGAATCTCAGAAATACACACTCACGCACACACACACACGCACACAAGAAAACCCACATGACACGTACGCGTAAATGCAGTCAGTGGCATAACACTGCTACAAAAGATTGACACGACTTGGCTAATATTGTAATATTGTTTTTACTCGTGCTCAAATGCTCCGTGTTTATATATTTTGGACATGTAAATCACACCTAACACATAACGCACATGCCATTTGTTTACTGGCAAAATCAAGCTAGTTATCTACAGCAGGTTTCATCCAAAGTCACATCACACCAGGAATGCCTGGGTATTGGAAGTGTTTCAGTTTTGTTTTGGCTCAAAACACACACACACACACACACACACAGATAGTTAATAATTTTTGTCAAGGACCAGCGCTAGCTCCTGGTACACGATGCACGTCAGAATAGTCCGATGTTGGCGTGTGCTTTGTTTATCCAAATTGCAGTATTTATGGTAATTGTGAGTCTTTGTCAGTAATCGTGTGTGTAAACTTCGTTTGGATGAAAGAGCTACTATTGAAAGAAATAGTTGTCATAAACAGTCATCAACCTCACATCTGTCAAGCTTATCGGGAACATGTTCATGAGTCGCGTGTGAGTGGACGTGGGGAAATTATTGATATAAGGGTTTTTCGGGGCCACTGTGTGTTTGTGAGTGTGTGTGTGTGTGTGTGGTGAAGCCATAATATAGATTTCAACCTCAGTGACCTGCGGAGTCTAATGAAGTCAAACCTCACTGCACCTCAATATTCTTACTTTCACTCTATCTATCCATCCATCCATTCATCCTGTTTAAGGGGCAGTAAATAATATGAACAAAGGCAAGAGTCGATTATTTTTCATAATCATTGATCTGTTATTTTCTTAAAACTACATACTTATGTGGTATGAAATACATTCTACAACTGATGTGTAAGAAGACTGGCGATGTCTTTCACTCCTGAAATATTCCTTCTCCAGTCGTCACTGTTTACAGTTTAACATTACATATCAATCAGGGGCTGCTAAATCAAATCATATCACCTCGCAGCATATTCAGCGGTGTCGTCAAATAAATTAGGAAACGGCGGAAGAGCTCCATAACGAATGTTATTAGCAACAATTCTCTCACCGGTTGCCAGGATGCCACACGTACAGCTGCTGATGGAATAATTTCACTTCTTCTCTTACAGTACGTATAGAAATCATGAACTCTTGCTGCTGTCATGTCATTGCGACTATTTAGGCCGAGGCTCAGTCAGGCTCTGTGTGTGTGTGTGTGTGTGTGTGTGTGTGTGTGTGTGTGTGTGTGTGCGTGTAGTCAGATGGCAGGGGTTGACATTAGCAGAGACAGGTGTCATAAGCAGGGCCTGTGTGTGGCTCTGTGTGGCTCATCCTGCTGTGTTGCAAGGCCATTAGGCACATATGCCACAGTCTCAGTCTATCTGCCAAGTGTCTTTTGCCCCTGGTGTGAGGACGGCACACACACACACACATATAAGTAAACACGCACACACACACACACAAGGACACACAGATTGGACTGCTGGTCATAGGCATAGCGCAGGTCACCTAATCTAATTATGTACAATGCATTCGGGCTGGGGCTTTTATGTGCCTGTGTGTGTGTGTGTGTGCGAGTGTGAGAGTGCACGCCAGATGAGATGCTGTTAGTGTAGCTCCATGCTGACACTAGACCGTTATGTGGTCATGACACACAATTGGTGTCACTCAGTGTAAGCCTTGCTTGTCTCAAAAACACACACACACACACACAAACACACACACACACGACTGTCACAGTCTGAGGGTTCATTAAATCTTCTGTTTGGTTTGACTCCCATTCATTATCCATCGCCGGCACTATTCTGTAATTATTAGGAGATGAGCAGCAGTAATGAGAGCGTAGCTGACTCTTTAGTACACTTGCAGTGTGTAAGCTGATACTCAACTACACTACACACACATCGTACAGGAAAACAGAGGCTTCTCAACTTGGAATGATTAAAAGGGTGAAATTCTCTGTTTCTCACTTTTTCTTTTAATGAGTTTTTCTTTGTGCGTGCACGTGCGCATCCACCTCGACATTGTACTCTGTGTTCCAGGGCTGATCCGCCAAAGTAGGAGACTAAAGCTGCTCAGTGCACAAAGGATGTTAACCAAAGCTCTCAGAGGGAGCGAAGACAAAGCAAGGGGATAAAGTGTTTTCTTGACGAACACTAAGAAGTAAAATGTTAGTGAATGACCTTTTCGCGTGTCAGAAACGAAACAATGACTAAATAATAACTCAAGCTTCTACTTGATATAGGTGCCAAAAGGTAATAATCTCTTCTCCAAAATTGAAAATTATACGCTCAGATGTACAGAGGAGAGGGCAAAAAAATCACAATGTGTAAGCCATGCTAATGCATTACCCAGGTTTTGTAATAAAAAATTGACATATATATATAATATACACACACACACACACATATTATTTCTTTTAATAATATATTAATTATTTATTTTATTTCTTTTCTCAGGGTAAACCATTTAATTACAAAACCTGGGTTATATATATATATATAAAATTTTTCATGAATGAAGGCATAAAACCGATCAACATTTACAGAAGATAGATATATATATATATATATATATATCTTCTGTAAATGTTGATCGGTTTTATGCCTTCATTCATGAAAAATTTTATCATCAACGTCCTGGTTCGACTTGAACACTGCTCGTAGATTAGAATACATTCAACTGGAATTGGATGTAGTAAATTTGAATGGAATAGAATGAACTGAAAATAGAGTGAAATTAAGTTAAATAGAACAAAAATTTATTGGGGTTTAATGAAATAAACTGAAAGGAATGCATAAATACTAACAGAATATAATTTGAGATGGATTGCTGTGATGGTGAATATCAGCAAGGCTGTGATGTGATCATCCTGATATGTAGCACTGCAGAATGACCTCGCTTTTATACAACACTTCAACAAACACCATTTATTCTCAACAAATTATGATTTGTTTCATTATTTAGCAAGTTATTTTCTCCGCCAATACACATCCTTCCGCAGCTGGCAGAACTGGCGACTGACACTTAGTGTAATTAGCAGGGGTGAAAGTAGTTGTAAACTCTTACCAAAACTGTGTAGCCAAAAGGTCAGAAGAATAAAACATGGATGTGGTGGACAGTCCTATAAATCTTGTTTCTCTTTGTAGCTCCACTAATTCTGCTTGAGAATATCAGCTCTGTTAATTTCCACTTTCTGGGGTTAAATCTCCAATAACCTTAAATGGAAATCTAGTACACTATGGTGTACAATCCCTTGTTCCACACACCAAGTAGGGCCCTTGAGAGCGATTTGGGATTCAGCCATGCGGATGGTTCAAAGGTACGGAGACAAAGTGTTGTTTCAGATATAATGTTATCAGGTGTTTCCTTGCTGAAAGTGCTTCTGTGACTGGCTTTATGTGTGGGTTTTGGTAGGCAGCTACTCTCCCCTCTTTCCAATACTGTGGACCATACTGACCCACGTCTACTCATGCTCCGCTCGCCAGTTGGTGTAATTAGAAGTTATTAGTGATGCAGAGTGATTCATATAGTCAAATATCTCAGTGCTGTTACTGTCTATTATCACCACTAATGGAAAACCTCTCATCCAGTCAGATTACTCAGTTGGAACTAACTGTTGTATAATAGACTATAGCAAATTAGAACACAGTGCCAATGGAAGGAAATATAATCACTGGAATGGGCTAGAATAAATTGGAATGAGTGGAACAGAATGGAATTAAGTGAAATGGGAGGGTGTAGAATGGAATGGGATAGCAGGGGAAGGAATGTGGTTAAAGTCATGAATTGGAATGAGGTTAAAAAGAATGTCATGGAATGGAGGGATGAAATATAGAACAGTGGAATGGGAAAGGAATGACATGAGAAATGCTGGAATGGAATGGAGTAGACGAGAAGGGAGTGGCGTGAGATGGAGTGCAGTATTGGACCAGTGAAGTTATTAGGATTGGATTAGAGTTAACTGAAGGAAATGTTAAGGAATAATCAAAACATATAAAGTCAGAGACTGGGAAAAAGAAAGAAAGAGAGAGGGACATTCACTTAAGTCAGGGATATTCACCACACACACACACACACACACACACACACACACACACAAACATCCTCCTTGTCCTCACGGTTCTCCAGAGAGGCCGGGTGGCAGATGCTGGCGTTTGTGGTCGAGGGCATAAATGGGGCCGTTGGTGCCATCTGTGCTGCGGTAAAAGAGCTCCCAGGACCAGGTGTGTGTTTGTGTGTTTGTGTGCGTGTGCGTGTCAGGATTTTATCAGACTTGTACAGTAAGTGTACCTCCTGTCTATTTTCAGAGCATGAAGTCATTGTCTTTGAGTGTGTGTAAGTGTGTATTTGTGTTTGTGCAAGTGTGCATCTATGTGTGTATTGTTGTATGATTGAGTTTGTGTGTGTGTGTGTGTGGGGGGGGGGGGGGGGGGGGGGG
>JAOVVA010000004.1:9911624-9953100 GCA_028565275.1 Leiocassis micropogon | reverse complement strand
GGTTTGGTTAAAGCTACAACCATTGCGTCATGTCCATGGCACCTGCTACTAGCTGTGTTCATATGTGCCCTTCCTCTTTGTGTGTGTGTGTGTGTGTGTGTGTGTGTGTGTGTGTGAGAGAGAGAGAGAGAGCGTGTGAGCACACGCAGGCATGCACAAGCATAGGCATACATGTACTGCTCTCCATAATGAACATTCTGTCAGACTGCCTTTTTTGAAAATAGAGACAATAGACAGACTTAAACCCTGAATAATTTATTAGACACTTACAGTCGGACACTGTTCTAGTGTTATTCACTAACATTATTTAAATTATTTCAATTTATAAATACATTATTTTAAAACATAGGAAAAAATATATACATTTATAAACCAATTGATTTTGATGATTTAAGTGTAAAAATAAGAATTATTCTAGGAAATTTAAATATTATTTTTATATAACTTTTTTAAAGTTATATTTCATACATTTTGACAGCAAATAGGTACCTGCCGAGCTGTTTATTATTCATTATTTTTCATTATGGAGGCTGTAGGAGTGATGTTCAGTGATGTCTCAGTGTGGGGATCACAAAATACCAATCATCCTCAAGCCTTCATTTACACCCTGGAGCATCGTTCCAGCTTTACACTCATGTCAATTAATGGATCGCAAAAGCTGTATTAAGTGTACAAAAGTGTTTTTCTTTTTCTTTCCTTCCCCTCACATTTATTTGGAATTTTGGCTCCATTCTCCATTTTTTTTTCTCTTGAACTGTAAGTAGTTGAATTCTATCACAGACTGAGTTTATTGGCCAAGATTGTTTTTTTTTTCTTCTTCGTTTTTTTAAATTATGATTTCCAAAATACAATTTTGGATTAGGTTCCTGGAGTGTAATTTCTGCTCTATTTCAACAAATTTGTTAGAGATTTAAAATTCCTAACCTCTCAGTTCACAACTGGAAAATAATGATCCCATCTACAGAAATGTATTAAAATACTTTTTTTTTATAATAATTGTTTTTTTAAAAGCTATTGCTTGCAACTATGATTACTATGAATATTGCAGTATACTGTATAGTCTTAAATATTGCTTAATTGTTGCTGAATAATTTGTGCTTGTCTTGCTTACATTACTGTCCTTCACTATATGTCATGCTATTTACGTCATTTTGTGTCTCTTTATCTCTTTCTCTATCTGTGTGTGTGCGTGTATGCACCGATCTTTCAGGTCCTTTGCACCATTTTGAAATATCTATCTGCTGCAGTATATACCATGCTGCAATCATTCTTTTTCTATTCTTGTTTTATTGACTCTGCTACTGTTATATCTCTTTATCTACTTTCTCAAACATCATATTGTTACTGTCAAGCCATTGGAATTTACCTCCTGATTGGGTTACGAAATGTTTATCGTATTGTGTCTTATTTAACCTGAAAACAGTCAGGTGAGAATATAAACAACAAAGAGTGTATGACCCAGTGGAGCAAGGAAAATAATCAATCCCAAAGTTAATTTCCAAATTACAGCATGCCTTGAATTCTGGTGTTTCTCTACCCACAGCAATTCAGCAGTGATTACAATTTATTGTAATTCATTACAGAATCACACATACTTTTTAAGTCGTTTAAACATTGCGGAAAGTCAACCGAAAAAGTTAATCACTTATTGTACTGCAGCTATAAACAGTGTAACGTTTTTTTTCCCCATCTTCCTTGATGGTAATAAGACAAAAAAAAAAAAGCAACCCTTCTTATTAGAGAGAAAAATGCAGAGGCTGCCATTTTGAAGACATTCTTTTTGGAAACCTAGTCCCAGCTTTATCTCTGGCTGATATAAAACACTGCCACCGAAGTATTATATTTTTAAAAAATCCTAAATGAACATCTTTTTACAAAACGATCTCATTGTATCGACAAGCAGAAACATTTTATAGGGGATATATTATTTAGAATTCTCTTTGTAGTCATTTTTTGATGTTCAGATTGGTCTCCAGTTTGCATGTCCAAACTTAAAAAACAAACTTTCCCTGCTTTTTGTCCTTTTTCTATCTATTGGACAAGCTTATTTCCCCTATTGTGAGCTCATATAAGAAGTTACCCTCCTCTGGCTTGTTGCTCAGTGCTGCAGTTGTCTGGTGGGATGTAATTTGCTAATACGTTTTTAGCTTATTTGTATGTATACTGAAATATGGAGGAGGGGTAAAATAATAGAGATTTAGGTATGAAAAGATGCATTATCTAAGGAGTATTTCAGCTGGAGCATTAACATGCACACTTTAGGGGATCTCTAAGAACTGTGTGAACATTTTTCAAGAAATGTTAAAATATGGGACCTTTAAATTAGTTTGATTGTCCAGGAAGGGCTTTTGAATAAGCTTTTGCAATAGAAATGAGCATATTCAAATATTAAATTAATGTAAACCTTCTAAACAATTAGAAACAAGCATTTTAACAGTGATGTACTGAATTTCATGGATGGATGGATCCATGTCTCTCTCTCTCTCTCTCTCTCTCTGTCTCTGATGGGAAATGCAAAAAAAATCCAAAACATTTCAGTATCTGCTGATGCACGAATAATGCTGTAAATAATGTTTGATCCAAACAATGTTTTCAGTATGTTTGGTGTTTTCCTCAGGTCATCTCCAGCGATCCGTTCTGGGTGCCCACTACTGAAGAAGAATATCTCCACTTTGGAGAAAAGGCAGATTCGGCGAATCAGGCACTGAAGTACGTAAATGCCGTTCGGAAGCGCAAAGGGCTTTATGTGGAGGAGAAGATTGTTGAACATGCTGAGAAGCAACGCACTCTAAGCAAGAACAAATAAACTCTCCTTCATTTATTACTTTAGTTTTTGAGTATTTCCTCTTACCTCACACCTCCTGCCAGCTGAAAGAGGGTTTGAAAGTCTAACATTGTCCTGAGTTCTAGATGTATCGTTTAGTAGATAGTTTATTCCAAAAAAAATCATTTGTGTATTATAACACATATATAAAGAGTAAATTGGATTATTGCAGCCATATAAATCTGGCATAAATTGTATATCAATGTATAATCTGTTTCCTTCATAAAAAAAATAAATAAATAATGTGGTGGTAATAACTGGAAGTTACATGAAATATTTTAATGTTAGAGATTTAGAGGTTTTTTTTCACAGCATCATCATATGAAAAATTGTTATAAAATATTAGGAAGCAATGACTTGACAGTTTGTGTAGCTAATACATGATAGTAGTTATGCAAATATTATTGACCAAAGTGAACTCAGCATATTGTTGGTTGAAATTTTTGATGGAAATTTGTTGTTTGGTTTGAAGTTTTACTATTAAAGTAAATAGCCTTTTCGTTAATATCTGGTGAGCCCTCATTGCCAAACAATTTATTTATTTATTTTTTTTTTTACATGAGCTTTTTTACAAACATAATTTACCCCAAAGGAAGTCAATCAAGTCCTCCATTTACTGAGCTTTCCATTAATTGTTAGCTACATTATCCTCAAAGCACCAGTACAGAACTAAAAAAAGGAAACTCTGGACACTTTATACACCTTGACTGATCAACTGTGTTTGCAGTAAGAGGAACATTGTGTAAAATTAGATATTTCACTGAACCATTTCTTTAATTTACTACAGTTCTGGAGCTGCGTTTCATCTGAGTTTCACTACATAGTGTGAAGAGCTCCCCAATGGCGAGAGGCAATTGGATAATTGACTAGCCTGCCTTCTCCTAGCGTTCCTCAATGGATTTCATCATGCAGGCTATTAAGACCCTAAATGAAGTTGTGGAAAAGAAAAAGAAACAAGTACAGTGAATTTCAAGGATTAGAAACATTGAATTATTTTAGTGGAACAAAGACTACGTATATTAAATGAAATAGAAATTATTATATTTTTTGTTCTCATTAAAACACACTGAAACACAAAACATGACAATATTCAATGGTTTGATTGAGATATGATTTACATGTGGTCTGTATCCTTAATATGGAGAAACTAGCAGCCTTTTTACTCTTCATATTCCTTTATATGACTTCTATGGACTTACTAGACAGGGCTCATCGTAGTCACAGATCCTTGTTGCCCTCGCATTACAATTTGAGGTTCTTCATAAAAGCTTCAGGAGAAATATTACTAGGGGTTTGGTCTATCAATAAAATGTTTCCTACATTTTAGATCCAAAAGTTTGTGCGCACCTGACTATATCATTCATATTTGGTTTTTGGACATCCCACTCCAGAGTTGGTCCCGACTTTGCCGAAACCAAGGTATAGCATGGGTTTAGATACAGGACGCTGAAATACTCCTTGTTCATTCTTTCCCCTTCATTTTAATTAAAGATTCTTCTTCTTCACTACTGTCTTCTTATGGATGATCAGCACAACATGCTCTGATCTCAGGTTTGATTTCTTCTCGAGTTTGTTAGACTTGGCCATCACTAATATAACACCATGAACCTCATAAATCACTAACATTATTTAGCTTGCAAGCAACATTGCCTTGCTAGCTAGAATTATTTAACTGAATGTTGTCTAGTTAGCTAGCTTATAGCATGGCAGTTAATTTAAAACATCAGTTTTATTCATGTAATTTTTATGTAATGTCTATGAAACAGGTTATTACTTTATACATCACAATATAATGGCTCGCCATGTCCTCGCTTTCGCTTGAAGCTACAGCTTTACCTCTAACTGTTACACAGCAGTAATGCCTGAGGCTCCTTCCATAAATGTAAAACATCTCCCTACAGAAAGTGTTACCACAGCAGTAAAACATTTTCTTTCTTAAACAACTTTTTTTTTTAATTCAGTTTATTATTAGCCTCAATTTTTGTAGAGAGCTATATAACACTTGAATTGGATGTTACTGTAGAAACAGTGACGTATTAGAATGAGTGCATTAACATGAAGCTGTGATTTGCCCTGCAGTCAGAGCCAATGTAAGAGCTGTGCTTGTTACAGTTATATAAATGAATCAACACCGTCTTATCAGTACATTTTGACTTTTAACAAGCACCAGCACAGGACTGTAAGAATAGATTATAAACTAAATCTGTTTTTCTTCCTTCAGTTTATGTTAGTTCACTAGATAACTGCAGGCTAATGGATAACTAATAGATAACTATACAGTGGTGTCCAAAAGTATGGATATAAAAGTGAAAATGTTTTAATGATATTCAGTTGTTGTTGTTGTTTTTTTTAATAATGGCAGTAATAGGACAACGTAATAAGGAAACTTTATTATTTTATGCAATTTTTGTGCAGGCGTGGACACCCTGGCTCCAGAAAGTAAGGATTCTGAGACATATTTGTTACATCCTTTAACTAAATCAGCTGATTCTCATGAGCACTTTTCAACTTTCCAACCAGATAGGCTTGAACTAATTAGTGACATTACTTGTTTTGTGCACAGTGGAAATGATAATGCACAGCATATGTTGTCTTAATACTTTGGCCACCACTGGCCAACGTACTACAAAGTAACTACTGCTGAGAGTAAATAAATACAGTGTAGAGCAAAAGTGCATTGCCAAAATGATACGCAAATACAGTTGCTTCCAACATATTCAAAAAGCAAGGCCAGTTTGCTACACTCTGAAGACAGTTGGGCTTGAGATCAAAAAATGAATATGAGATGACAGATCAGAATTTCTGCTTCAGGTTGTCTGGTTGAATTATGATTAAAATAAACTGTAATTCATAGTGGGGCGGCACAGTGGCTTAGTGGTTAGCATTGCACCTCACCTTGCACATCCAGGGTCCGGGTTCGAGTTTGCATGTACTGCCCATGCATGGTGGGTTTCCTCTGGGTACTCCGGTTTCCTCCCACATTCCAAAGACATGTAGGTTACTTTGATTGGCGTCCCCCAAATTGCCCGTAAATGTGTGAATGAGTGTGTGTGCCCTGCGATGGATTGGCACCCTGTCCAGGGTGTACCCCACCTCTCCTGGGATAGGCTTCAGGTCCCTCGCAACCCTGTATACAAAGTATAGACAGTGAGTGATCATTACATAGTCCTTTCAAATGACTACTAGCTTACTTAAACGATACTTTTATAAATGAATTAATGAATGAACTAACTAACTATACTCTATTCTGGGACTTCACATGTTCAACTTACCCAGTGTGGTAAGAATAAAGATGATTGGTTGGTATTTGTTTAAAAAGTTTGGCTTTTATTTCTGGAAAAAGTTCCAGCAGTTCCAGAGTGAGTGTGCTGATCTTTAGCCTCCGTGACGAAAAGCCATCTAAGATCTGTGGTTTGTTTTCCTAACCATCCAGCGTGGCGGTTCAGTGGGGAAATCCGATCCTCGATCTGCCGTACTGAGCCTGCGGAGTAATGCACAGTGATCCTCTTCTGACCTCTGTGATGTATTCAGCTAATGGAGCTAATTTAGCAGAGCTAAGGGCTTTAGACAAATCCATCAGATAAAACTCTGGTGGTTCATCTGATAACACTCTGAACTCACGCCGATCAGGGAGGTTCCTCTCCGTGATTTCATGTGCATTAGGCTCATAATCTTATTAGCGAGAGTAAGAAGTTTGTCAAGATGAAATCTGACATTATGCTGTTTAAAAGAATTTTTTTTTTAACTGATTGGTTGCAGGAGCAGAGTTTATTTTTATGGATTAAACAGTGTTGTTCTCAGCCAGCCTTTTGAGAGTTGTCAGTAATTAAATAATACCTGCCGGGCTACTAACGAGATGAAGAAGGGCCTGTTTATTTAAGCGCTGCTTTAGTTTAGAGTGAGTGAATGCCATAACAGTAAATTTGAGTACACAGCAGTAATGGTTGCAGTGCACTTCTGTCTGAATAACTACTTCTGAGAGTAAATAAATATAGTGTAGCGTAAAAAGTGCAACGCCGAAATGATACGCATATACAGTCTCCTTCCAGTATTCAAACAGCAAGGCCAGTTCCTTTCTGTTTTGCTGAAGACATTTGGGAATGAGATCAAAATCTGAATGTGAGATGACATCTGAATTTCAGTTTTCACTGAACTTATGCAAAAGTATAGGAACAGACACAATAGTTGGTTGTATCTCTCTTTTTGTTGTTGTTGCAATAACTGCAAAGTAATGTGTTCTTCTTCTGTAATGCTTTTCCAGACTTTTGTTTGTTTTAGATGGTTTCTCCTATTAGTCTTCTCTTCAGGGGGGGAAATGCATGCTCCATTGAGTTACAGTCTGGTGATTGACTTAGCCGGTCTAAAACCTTCCACTTTTTCACAAGTCCTTTATTGTATTAAGGCAGTGTGTTAAGGGTCATTGTCTTGTCGCGTGATGAAGTTCCACCCAATTATACCGGATGCATTTCTCTGTAAGTTGACAGACGGAATATTTATTCTGAATTCATTCTGCTGCTACCATTGAGTTACATCATGAATAAAGATTAGTGAAACTGTTCCAGAAGCAGCCATGCAAAGCCAAGTCGTGACACTACCTCCACCATGCTTAACTGATGAACCCTTATTTTATAACAGATCTTGTCCATCTCCACATTTTGGCCCTTCCAGCTTGGTTCCAGAACTTTTGTGGCTCTCATCTTTGTATTTCTTTGCAGATTCCAATTTGGCTTTGCAATTGTTTCTGCTCAATGGTTTGTAATTCATGGTATGGCAGTAATATTTCTACTGGCAAAGTTTCTTCAAACTACAGATTGATAATACTCTCACTCCTGCCCTGTCAGGATTGTTGTCGATGTCACTGACTGTTCCTTTTGCTTCTTCTTCTTTACAGCTCTCAGAGGGTTTGTCACCACACCGGTGGTGGGACATTTAAAATTATACTAACGACTGTACAGAATGCTTGTGCAATTGCAGCTTAAAAAAAACTTGCTCTTCTCCTATAGACAGCGCTCTGGTCTTCATGTTAGTTTATCTTTTTTAATAACACAGGTATAACAGGGCTTTAAAAAAAGAGTAGACATATAGAGCTCTCTCACTCATCGTCTATACCCGTATTCAGGGTCGCGGCAGGCCTGGAGCCTATCCCAGGAGACTTGGGGCATGAGACGGTGTACACCCTGGACAGGGTGCCAATCCATCGCAGGGTATGCACACATACACTCTCACACTATGGGCAATTTGAGAACTACAGTTAGCCTAATCTGCATGTCTTTGGACTGTGGGAGAAAACCCACCAAGCACGGGGAGAAGATGTAAACTCCATGCACACAGAGATGGGAATCGAGCCTGGACGGGAATCAAACCCGGACCCTGGCGTTTCAAGGCGACAGTGCTAACCACTACACAAGAACATGTTCCAATATTTATGAAGACTTAACAAAAGGGTGGGATTAACCATATGGTGCTTAACACATTTGATATACAGTAACTGCCAAGAAGTGAAAGCTGAAGTTCTGATCTGGTGTCTCAAAATGTCAAGGGTAGTGGTGGCTTAGTCGGTTAAGGCTGGGTTACTGATCGGAAGGTCGGGGGATTAAGCCCCAGCACGAGCATGATGCCCTTAACCCTGTCTGCTGCAGGGGTGCTGTATCCTGGCCACCCTGTGCTCTGACCCCAGCTCCCTAACTGGGATATGCAACAAAATTATTTCGCTGTGCTGTAAGGCAAATGTGGCAAATAATTATTAATTATTATTAAAATGTAGTATCGCAAAATTAAATAAATAAGAAACTGCTCTTCCAGTGTTTTCTGAGAATATAATATATACAGAGTCAGAATGTCACAACAGAAAAATGTTTGCCCCATTAAAAGGAAATTTTAGTGATGCATGTATTCAGAGTAAGACCTTGCTAACCTGTAAAAGGTTAAAAAATGTCAATATCGTTGCATTTCCACAAGTAGATTTGATTATAAATATAGAGATAGACATGCTTCATTTGCATCAGAATGCAGTCTTAATAAGAAATAAATATAAGTGATAACCAAATTTTAAAATGCTAGAGCCATGCTTGTGGAAGGACTGTGAAAGAGTAACATATTTCTGTTATTTTTATAAACATATACAGTACGAAAGGTAAAACATTTGACTATGCAAAAGATTTTTGTTGTGCACCATCACATGTCTATACGCGTGTGCCCTTATTAAGCATGTTCTGGTAATCAGTTATAGTACAATAACGTTATTGTTCACACAGAGGCACCTGGAGAAATCCAAAGTCTCCTGAGAGAATCTCACTTTTCCCCTGTGTGCAGAATAATGTCACCGCCACTTAACTTTCTGGATGGAAATGCAAACCAGGAACTCGTTCATGATCTGTGTAGTTCTCATGAAACACACTGCCTGAACAACATAGGTCATTATTATTATTATTATTATTATTCAAACACAAATGTTTTATTGATTCTAGTGCAAAAATGTACCAAAAAAAAAGGTAACAAAATGTCTTGATGTAATATATTCACCTGTGCAGTGCTCAGTGAATCAGGGTCAGTACTGATCACGCAGCTCCAAGATTGCAAGAGAAAAGACACTCCCTACACAGATCTCTATCGGCTCTTACACAAAGGGAGCAAGCAATAAGACAGCAATTCACTGAGCTGAGGGGAGAGGACGAGGAGGAGGAGGAGGATGAGGGGAAGGCCTTCTTGCACACTTAGTCATTGTGTGTAATTTGATGAGCTAGCACAAAGGACGCTAAGCCCATTAGCTTAAAGGGAGGGATGTGTGTGCTGATTGATAACGCACCATTATTAGGATCGATGGGGGACCAGGTGGACACCAGAAGGACAGAGGAACTCGAGCTGCACAAAAGGTCTAATGAGGCCGGCGCAGTTCAAGTTTACTCATGGCTAAAACGCCTAGTTCATCACCACAATTATCAGCTCAGCCTGCCTTCTGCTCATATAATAAGAGCCACATGGAGCTTGAACACCTGAAATGCTGACAGTAAGAGAACGGTAAAAGTAGCATTCCATTTACCAGTACTCATCTGCTACCACTAGTTATATTAGTATATAGAATGCCATTTATTGTGTAAATACATAACTAAGCAAATAATCACACAAATAAGTGCAATGTAAAGTATATAAATGAAAAGAAGTAAGTCTAAATTTGCACTAGCTTTAAATATGGTTGAAAAGAGATCAGATGGGTAATAACTGCTTCCGAATGTTTCAATTGTCAAAGTAATCAAATCAGTAAAAAATATTATCTGCACACACACAAACGTATATACAGTATACTTAATTCCCCTGACACACAGTGTTTCGTCATTCTCTATCCTGCATGTCAGCAATAACCAGCACCTTTTTTTCTTGTGTCTGTGTATATGAATATAAATGTGCTGGTAAATGCCCTGGGAGATCCATGATCTTTTGTGCACTCCGCGGCAGCAGGCAATCCACATATACACACACATACAGAGTACTTCGCCTCACCATGAGGTCATCTCCATCCACTGTTACAGTAAAACAGAGCAAGACTAATGCTAACAGCTACTGTGTGTTTGATTCCAAAGAGAGAAAGAATGTTAGGGGCCATGCCATTGCAACAGAGAGAGAGAAAGAGAGATAAGAGCAAGAAAGAACGAGAAGGTAAAAAAAAAAGTGTGAGCAAGAGCACGAGAGAAAGGGGGTAGAGAAGACGATGGAGAGAAAGATAAAAACAGATGCGTAACAGAGAGTGAGAAGAAAGGTAGTGAGAACCTGAGTGATAAAGGAAGAAAGGGGATAGAGATAGAGGGGAAAGATAAATGCGGGGACAAAGGAAAGGTGGGGAGGGAGGAGAACAGCAGAAGGGAAAGAAAGGTGAAAAAGAAGACATAAAGGTAGAGAGGGGACAAGAAGGTTGAAAGAACTAAAAGGGAGACAAGCAGGGAGAAAGCTGTAAAGAAACTTGAAAGGAGAAAATAGTGTATAATCAGATGGAGAAGAAAGAAGATGGAGGAGGAAAAAGGAAAGCTAGAAATGAAAGACAACACAAATGGAGGAATGGAGTAAAAATAATCGTGAAGGAGACATAGTGAGGTGTGTGCGTGCGTGCATGCGTGTGTTTTTGTGTGTGAGAGAGTGTGAGAGACTGTAAATTCTAAGCTCTTCCAGACATAGTTTCCTGATAAATGATGAACACACACACACACTTCTTTGTGTTTCTATAATTGTCAGGATGGGGAATTTATCCCTATCATCAAATAAAAAATCTGACACACTCACGCACACACACCAGGAACACAAAGCCTCTGCTGTGTGTGTCTCTGTGCTTCATCAGCACATCCGCAGTTAAAAGAATCTGAGAGAGCTCATTAATTGAACTGATCATAAACACAAAGTGGATTAAACTCAACGCTGCTTCTTGTGCTCACTCTGATTAAACCTGCCGTGACACGGTGAAGAGTTTCTTCACACATTTCCGACTTTAACAGGCTTTAATTTTCGATAATGCATATGATCTGGAGGTAAAGCAGCAACTCTGATAGCAGGAATAGTGAAAAGACAGATGATGAGAGACAATGAGAACTCGTTCTCGTCTGGCAGGAGGGAAGCGTCTTCTCCACTTCCTTTGATCAAGCTCTCAGGACTGGCGATGATTCACACACCTCATTAGCGTCCCCCGCTTCTTTCTCTAACACACCACATTCACGTTTCTCTGAGTGGAAAAATGTGCAACAGCAGTCTGGCACTTCAGCGTGTGTGTCCTTTTCAGGGACCTCCAACCAACTGGATATATGTAATGGTTGATTCACATGTACAGAATTACTGCCAAAAAAAAAAAAACACTACATCACTGAAGCGATCATTTATGTGCACAATTCTTTCAATATTGTCTATTGTCAGCAACTAACAGAAAATCAATGCAGATTTTAATTTCTGTTTTGTCAAAACTTTACATGCCTGTATTAGCACCATGAGGCTCCATATGGTGAACACAGTTTGAAGCAAATCCTCCATCTGGTCGGTCATCGGGTCATCTTCTGGATGACTGAAATTCAACATGAGGATATGTTTTGTGATTTTTGCCTCTTATAAAATTACTTTTCTATTTTAATATATAGTTGTTTCTGTAATGGGTGTTCAAGTCTAATTGGGACTTGTGATGAAATTTCTTGTGACTTCAAGAACTCTTAGCTGGAGTAAAACATTTGATTGGTGCAAACATTTTAAAGAAGACGATGTGTCCGTGAATGACGATCCCCGATGAGGTGGCTTGGAGCCCACTGCGGAGCCCTCATTAAGCAAGTGGAAATCAGTGATCCTGGATAATTTGTTACCAACTTGTGGAAGAGACGCAACTGTCTGCAGGAACTGTACACACAATCATTCACAGATGCTTGCACATTACAGGAACTCGTCTGGGAGTTATTGCCACATCGCCGTACAGTCCTGACCTTGCTCAAAGCCATTTCCATATGGTTGGGCCGTTAAAGGAGTTCCTAGAAGGCCAGCATTTCAGACATGAAGCTTTCTACCTTGATGGTATCCAAGCCCTAGTGAAACTCTGGGATAAGTTCATTAGTGTAGCAGGGATTATATAGAGAAATAAAGGTAGTTTTTACTCTGATAACTGTGTTCTGTTCTTCTGCACAATCAAATGTTTCGGTTGAACAGGCCATGTATAGTAATATACAAACTACATCATCTAAGCATAATAATAATAATAATAATAATAATAATAATAGTAAAACCATTTTAATAATATGTTGACTGAAGAAAATATGATGAGATTTTCTATGTTTATTTAAAATTCATCATAGTCTTGGGTGTCAACGTGTGTGTTCTAGCATATAAATTGTAATATGGTGCATTGTAGTATAATGTGTAATGGTTCAATTATTCAAAAAAGTATTCTATTTGCCATTATTTCAACGTGTGTATGCTTCAGCCTCAGCATTGATTAGAATCGATGGGTTTGTATTGTGGTTGGATTCCCATTGCATCAAGGTTCTGTCAGTATAAAAGTGTTCATGGATCTTCCACCATGTGACCGAGTTTACAAATATTAAAAATGATAACATATGCAATTTGATTTATTTAACCGTATTTGTCTTGATTTAGTTGTGTTTGTAAGGGCTTAATATTTTACAACAGTCAAATCCAACAAACACAATATGTTCACTTGCATTGCAGAAGTGTGTGTTGAACTGAGGCTATTAGCGACCTGGTAGAAAGAGCTAGCACACACTGACATGTTGATTTAGGAGATGTAAATTCAAGCTAAAGTGTTTAGAACTCAAAAAAAAAAAAAAAAAACTCTGACTGGATATAATCTGTGACTGAGTATAATAGGTAATTCTATTTTACTTGTAAGACACTGTGTGTAAAAACGTTACACAAGTACATAACATCATTACTTCCTACAGTATTAGCTAGGTGACTAGCAGAAAATCAACAAACAGATAACTCACTTTAAGGCTTATAAAGATGGTAACAAGCACCTAAATACATCAGATGAATATCAATGGCTATAGTTAATTGTAATATCCCATTGAGTTTGTTAAGAGTCATCATAAAGTTCTCTTTAATAGGTTAATGGTTGACAGTATTTATATTGATGTAGCTAGCATGGCCAACTCCAGCTGATAATTAAAATGTTGGTCACATTACAACACACATTAAACGTTTGGTCACATATGCCACACAACAACAGCATGCATGTTTGGCTAGCCAACTACTAGAAACTCAAGCCTCAGTTTAAGAAATGACAACCAAAAAAAGGTCATATTGTCCTCTCCATTTGATGCAATATGAGATTACTAAGATTTTATTTTAAATTAATTTTAATAATCTTTAAAAAAAAAAAAAAAAAAAAGGAGCAGGATCTCTTTACTTACTTAGATTTTCATGTTTGTATTTACCTAGCCAGCTAGCTCACTTTAGTTAGCTTTAGTAATGCCTGGCAGGATAAGCCAATTTTTAACATTGAACTTTAGGGAAAAAAATAATTAGTCAAACTATTCAAAATGTATTCATCCATTTTAGGCAATATTTAATATTGCAGCATTTCCAAAAAAAAACATTGATTGTAGTTTGCTTTTGAAAAAATAACAGGCTTGAAAGAAACACTCTTGGTGGTTTATTTATTTATTTATTTATTTATTTTTCACATAGAATTAGCAAATTACTTAACTAACACAAATACACAAATGGCATGAGGACATGAATTCTATGAAAATGATTTAATACGTTTCAGTCTATAGTATTATATTACTGTGATCTTCTGGAAATATCAGTTATCCATCTTCCTGTTGGACATGTGACTCTAAATATTTCCCAGGATGCCTGGTAACATGGTTCAGTGAATGTGAACTGAAATAAGTACTTCTTTCATTACAGATGACTTGTGTTAACAGTTTTGAGTATTTTGATTATACAGGTTTTCTGAGGTAGAAAGTATGGCTATAGTGAGCTGGGAGAGGCAAAATGCTAATAAATAATTCATTTTAATAATGCTTAAAGTTGTTTATCTGAAACATGCAAATAGGTTGATGTCTAAAACACTTTACAAATGTTTAAATGTATTTCATCTTCACACACATACTGTATGTGTGCAACTAATATTAGTGGGACGCAAATGAAATCCCAATTAATCAATTTTAGAGTTCCCTTTTGTAGTGAACTAGGGTTTTAGGGCATTTGTAGAAAATCTATCTACCTCAAATAATAGCCTGTTTTTTATGAGCAAATAAATTAATTAAGTATTTAAATATAGGTATACCCCATACCCTCTGTTGCATGAACTTACCTTCCCGCTGAATATTTTTCACAGTTCCGCCACTGTAGCAAAGGTTCATCTGCGTAATGCTAGCCGGTAATCACTTTTCGTTCATTATTAAAGGGATGCTTTGTTAGTGCTTTTGTTGCATGATTCAGTCATATACTCCTCCTCCAAACACGCACAGACAAGACCAAAGGCCAAGGCCACAGGAGTGTGTAACTCCAGCTGGCCTGTTAACGTCTACTGTAGTCCAGCTGCTTTCTCTTTCACAGTGTAAGCTCCACTCCACTCACCCAGTGGTCCCTGAAAGGAAAAAAAAAAAACAAGGGTGAGAGATCTGGGGTGGTAAAAAAAAGAAGGGGAGAAAAGATGGAGGGGGTGTAGCGGTAGGCGTCTGTGAAAGGCATTAGGCAGCGATTGCCTCAGCACGCTCCTGGCTGTGTTTAATGAATCACTGAAGGAGAGAGAGAAAGAGAGAGGGAATAATCCATATAGAGAGCTAAAGGCGGTATGGGCCCTGCTGATAGGAGGTGGGGGTCACGGCTGTGTGCTCTCAGCGCCCAAAAGAAAGGATTCATGCTAAAAAAGAAAAAAAAAGATGAAGCAAAGGAAAGGGATTTTTTAAAGGACGCTTTTGTGGCATGGAGAAAAGCAGCATCTGCTGTAACGGTGATCAGACTGCCAAGTCAGCGTGACCGCACTGTTTCATGAAGCCTGAGGCTCCATCACTCCCTGCCTTCACCCACACGCTCCCCCTCCCCCCACTCCACTCATCCGTTGATCAGGAGGCGAGATCAATGAGGTAATGCCAGAGACGGCTCAGCTTTCAGCAGCCGCCCAAACGGCCACTTCGATTCAGCCGTATCTGTTCAGCTCAGAACAATAGAAGCAAAGCACTGAGTCGCTTCTACAATTTACCCATCTGTTTCTCACTACAGAGAGGCGAGAAAAGAAAAGCGAATAGTAGCCACAACGGCCTGCTTTATTGTTCTCCTGGAAGTGCTGACTAAGCAAGGACGAGACCACTCCACATGTCAACTTTTTGAAATTATGCTCCAAAGGCAGGACATGCAGCGAAATGAGGCAGTCAGGAAATGATGATTAGCGTTCCCCGCTGAGCCAAATCAAGGCCAGAGCTGATAAACAGCACGCAGGCCGCAGCACAGCACGCGGGATCTTTAGTTAAGGTGTTTTGGGGGTATGCATCAATACATCTTCCTCTGTCACACACATGCACACACACATCAAAGACACAAGTGGTGATCTTTTTTATTTTTTATTTTTTTATTACATTAACATTTTGGTGATAATTTACAAGATTTCAGATCGGTATATGCCTCTGGTCCGAATTGTCTGTTTTCATAGTAGCTTGTATATGTGTATTCTATGTGTAATCATATGTATATATGATTATAATCATATGTATATATGATTTGTGTTCTCAAATTAATGTGTTACCCATAGTGCATTCCAAGGATAAGCCAGGTTTAACACAAACTGCCGTAAGCGTTTTTTTCATCATTTATAACATTCAAATTATTGTATAATGAAATTAAGATGAATATGTAGGTGTGGTATTTTAAATCCGACTGAAAAATTATTCTTAACATTTTACTGCTCATGGCTATGGTACACGACAACCTGCAGACACCCTTGCCTTCATGCTTAGCACCATGAGGGAAAAAAATAAAATAAAGAAATAAAATAAAATAAAATAAAGAAATAAAATCAGTATTTAGTCTTGTTACTATACAGTATGTCAGTGGGCCGAATGTAGCCAGCTACTGACTAAATAAAGCCAATGTAAAATAAATACTGAGAATAAATAATCAATTTTGTGGAATACATTAATGTATGTTTTTAGCCATTTACATTTTTTATATATGTGTATAGCCATCTTGATTTTTTTTAAGAGTAAAAAAATATAAATGACCATATATGACCTTCATGATATGTTATGCCCAGTGACAATTATGTTTTTGTTTTGTTGAACTGTATTTTTTAAAATTATTTTTAGTATTTTTTATATATATATATATATTTTGAGAACAATGCCTTGCAAAAAAACAAAACAAAAAAAAACAATAAAAATATTTCCCTCTTATCTGGGCAGGTCCAAGAAGAACAAAATCTAAATCTATAGATCTGTTTCTAGATACTTTTTATATTATTTCAAGCTTTACTTCTTTTTCTACTGGAAGATAATTTTGGTTCCTTCTTCAAAATCCTTAAACATATCTAAATTGTCCGCAGATTCTAGACACATTCAGCGATTTTCAATATCTTAGCCTGTGTCTTAGCTTGGGGGCCGGGGAAGTGGTCTACTCAGTCTTTATAAAGCTTGTGGCCCTCGCTGACTGGTGAAGGCTGAGATTTTTTGTATGAGGTGTTTCTGCTCCTTAGAACAAAATTAAATAATAAGTTTTGCTTTAGATTACCTATAAAAGAAAATAATGGTTTGATTAATTGGGTCATCAACCCTGACATTTGTATTTTGAAAGTAAAAAACCTGTCTGGAAACCAGGCAGGGTTCACAACCTGTCTAAAATTGGTCACCTTGGTCCATTTATGTAGGTAATATAAATTAGATGCAATATAACATGTAATTTGAGGTTATCTATAAAAATTAGGGTTGTGTAACAACACCTGTCTCTCATGTAAGCCCACTTGATTTGTAAGGCGTTAAGCCTGTCCTTAAATGTAAAGGTTCTCGCAAAGAATCTTGGAATAGATTGGGCCACAAAGGATCAATCTGTTTGATTCTTCGTCTTGAGGGGAAAAGAAACCCACATGCGTTTAATGGAGCCCTTGAAATGAAATGTGATCTTCAAAGGCAGCCTTTGAAGGATTTGGAGCCAAATTTGAGACACAGCTACTGTAACTTGTTAAGATCCCCCTTCCTTAATTTTGGCAAATGAGGACACAAGGCAGGAATACACTCTGGGTCAGACACCAGTTATAGCAGATACCTTTAAATGCACTATTTAATGCTTCTGAGTTGTATCTTAAGAAGTTACAAAAAGTTATTATTGTTTAAACCAGTATGATTGTATAAAAATATACAACAATATACATTTAAAATATGACATTTATAAAAAAAATCTTTTTTGCTCAGCAAAACAGTGTTATCTCTAATACCCAGTCAGAGGGACTTAATTGCATGCATTCTACAAACAAACAAACAAATAATGTTTAGATTATTACAAAGTATGCATGACATAATGAGCTCATTATTGGCATACACAATGCAGTTGCTGACCTTCATAGCCTGAGGACATTTCAGGACACTCAAACTCTGTTTCTTGTTATCCAACTGTAAAATGGGTTTATGCCCCAGTTTTTTACTTATAAAAATACCTTCATATTTTACTGCTTTCAATAATAAAGGGACAAGGACATTGCAACTGACATTTTGCTTGTTTGCAAATACCACATAAATGATACACAGCTTTATTCTCTGTGTCTTGTCCAAGCTTTTTAAAGCGCTGTGCTATAAATTAGACAGCATGTCTGAATTAGTCACACAGATATAATCCAGTTCAAGCATGCAGGGATGGTCAGTATATCGTACAGTCACATTGAGCTGATTTTTCCTTTTTTTTTGTTTCTCCTCATATACCCTGAATGTTCCTGCTTCTGACTTAAGTGCATCCTGTGTCACTGTTTGCTTTTGTCTTGTTGGAATAAGTCATGGAGGGTCAGCTTGAAGTTTAGGGTGTTTATTTTCTGTGGTATTAGTGATGAATTACCTGTTTGGGTTTCCTCTTGACCCCACAGATCCAGGCATTTGTAAACTCCCAGATGGAGGTCACGGAGAAGGAGATGGAGCTCCCGAGGAGTCCCCGGCCTCGTCTCATCTTAATGACATCATCCACTTTGCACGTCGTAAATCAGCGCAGTTGTCAGAGATAAAGCCGTAGAGAAGCTGTCTTACCCCATGCAATCCGTACACCCACCACACACACGCACTCCTTCACAAGCCGGAATGTGTGATGGTGTGACCTTGCCCTTTTTCAGCCAGGAGATGTTATGAGTTGCAGGTTTGGAATTCTGCTCTAAATAGCCAGCAAATAAACTGTAAATCTTAACAGTGGAGCAGACCCCCGATGACCAGCTTCTAACATGATGTTGTGGAATTTTAAACATTAACACAGATTAACCTGAATGAACTCATTATTAGCAGTCCAGGACTGAAAATATAGCTGATCACTTGACAGATTAGCTGCAGTTTTACCCTTTTTAATGATTTTCCTTAGGCAGCATTTAATGTGATTGAGTCTAGCTGGTGAGCTGTGTTATGAAGTGGTACAGGTTTCATTTCAAATAGCCAGAGGGTCACTTTTCCACACACTTAACTGACACAGCATCTGAACAAACAGGTTCACTGAGTCATTTTTACATTTTTTAAATGCTTTTGCATCATTTCTGCTTCCAGGTTAAGTTACACTAGATAGCTTTACAAACCTGATTAGACAAAGGACATCTATTATTTAGGTTATAAAAGCTATTATAGTTAATTCACAAAATGTGTGATCTATGGATTTCATTGCATTTAATTATGACAGTAGCAAACACTCACCAACTGCTTTATTAGGAATTCCATATTAAGACCAGACTGCTGCATCCACATCAGAATTTGGCAAGATGTGCATTTTGAGAGGTGTTTCTGCAGATGTAAATAGTGTCGGCTCAAAGCAGTCAACTCCTCTGACCTCCCTCAACAAGATGTTTCTGCTCATAAAATGTTTGCTTTTATTTAGTTATTTTTTTTATTTTTTATTACTCCATTCTGTATAAACTGAATAGCTTCGAAAATATTTCCAAATGTAGTCAATTAACTAGACACTTTTATGTATTTTTTTTCTTTTGTCCTAGAGATATGATGATAATGTACTAACTGGGTGTCTATGATACCCCAATTCTTTCTCTTTCTTTTCTATGTGCACTATATGACCAGACGTCACCTGGTTGGTCCATGGTTGGGGTTTTAAATCTCACCTCCACAGAGTTTGCATGTTCTCCTTGTGTTTGGTGAGTTTCCTCCAGATACTCCAGTTTCCTCCTTAAATTGAAGCACGTGTGGTCTAGATTGATTGCCTGTACTGTGTATTTGGGTTTGTAAATTTGTATATGCTTTTGCCCTGCAAGGGCACCCCATCCAGGTACCTCACCTTGTGCCCTGAAAGGGGCTCTAGGCCCCATCCAACCCTCCTCAGTGTAAGCCATATGGATAAGGGCTGGATGGATTAAAGGTTTGTTGAACATCCTAGTTCAGATTTAGTTCCCCTTTGCTGTTATAATAACCCCCGTGCTTCCAAGAAGGCTTTCCACTAGATCTTGAAGCATGGCTGTAGTTATGAATTGATGTATGGTGCAGAGGTCTGGGGTGCAAGCAGCGTTCCAGTTCATTTCAAAGACACTTGAATTCTTTCACCCTTCATTACTCTTAGCAAATACTATCAGGATATACCTTGCTTTGTTCACAGAGGCATTGTCATGCTGGAAGAGGTTTTGGCACATTCATTCTAGTGAAGATATTCAATAAAATTTTAGACAATTGTGTGCCTCCAACTTTAAAGCAAACATTTGGGAAAGCCACATCTCACGTATAGCCATATAGTGTATATTTCTATTTGGTTTAAACCAGAAAGTAAAATTTGTTAAATATATAAAATAGCAGAAGCTACAGTCTATATTTTGATTTGAAGTGGAAGCCCATTTTTATCTGCAGATCTTCTTTTTTTCCAGTACAATTCTGTGATTTAATTTTTGGAGGTCTGGCTTCTGTGGCAAATATTAAATGTCACTAATTCATAAACAATTGCACACACTCACTCACTCACTCACTCACTCATAGTCTATACCGCTTTATCCTGTATTCACGGTCACAGGGGGCCTGGAGCCTATTCCAGGAGACTTAGGGCACGAGGCAGGGTACACCTTGGATTGGACAGGGTGCCAATCCATCGCAGGGCACGCACACATACACTCACTCACACACTACGGGCAATTTGGGAACGACAATTAGCCTAATCTGCAGGTGGCCAGCCTGGCTGGGAATCGAACCCGGATCCTGGAGGTGCAAGGCGACACTACTACAACTGCACACATACTTTGAAATTTAAGATCTAATTTATTTAAGTTTAACATTACAGTTTCTTATTTTGTCAGCTCATAGTGTGTTAGCATACACTGTGTCTGTATTGAGCATCCAAGCACACATGCCTCTTATTGACTTCTGTGGAATTGCTCCATAATGGCAAAGCATTCAGCTACATAGTTAGGTAAGGTCTGTTTTGTACAGCTTAAATTGGGTCATAATATCTCCTAAACCACACCAGTGACTCTGCACAACATCAGTGAAGACCTGGATGAGGTTTGGGTGAGACAGATTCCATTGCTTGTTGGCTAAGATAGTCTCATAGCTCTAGTACGAAGCTATTCTTCCAGACACTTAACATCCTTTCACCAAGCAGCCTTGTTTGGAATGAGATGAAAATCTTCTTAACGTGGATTTTTTTTTCTTCAAGCTTTTTCTTTAAATACTCTCAAATCTATATGGTGTTCAAAAACCACAGTAGTTCCTGATGCACTCCACACCCTAAAGTTTCACTAATGTTACTGCTGTGCTGAGTAGAAAGCATGACCCAAAATAGTACTTGCTCAGCATTGGAGAATTTCCACTAATGGCGGTTGACAAATTATGCAGAGCAACAGATAGGATGTAATTAGGAATTAGAGATCTACAAAGTGACATTGTATATATAAGGTAGCTGTAGCTATTGCAGCACTTTGTTTTAAATGAAGGTCAGCAACTTTCAATCACTGTTTTAGTGAATGCCCTAAACGAATGTAGTATTTAGATCCCTGTCTTTAACACCTATGTAAATATATTTCAGTAGATCTGCACACTTCTTTTGCTGACCCAGTTTATGCACCTGTCTCCTCCTTTCAGATTCAATCTATGTTCCATTGGCTTTGATTCATTTTGAAACAGAAAGAAAGTTGCCTGCATTTTGTCTGCTTCTGTTTAGGCCTTTAGAGATTTCTCTAAGTGTATAGTCAGCTTGTTTTTGGTAAAATCTCTGAGCGACGATCAATAATTCATCAACGTCTTTATATTAGAGATAAAGAAACAGACCCTGCAGGGCCAGTTCTGAAGACAGCCATATTTTCCACCTGAATCATCAAGCATTTCACCATCCACTTCCTCATCATCTTTCTTTTTTTTTTTAAAAAAAAAGCCTTTTGTCTCAGAATCAGGCCTTTCTATATTTTCTTTTTCCGTTTCTTTCATTGCCGAGTGCCGTGTGTGTCCTCCCACGCGGTTGCTCTCCCGCCGGAGAGAAGAGAACGTGTTACTGACAGGGACGTTTGCATTAATGCCCATTTTCTTCTCACTAAGTGGGAGCTGTCTGCATGTTTTAAAGTGAGCTGTGACTCGCAGAGTGCCACCAGACGCTCTTTTGTTCTGAAACATCATTTGAAATTTATACATGTTGCAGATTTCCCAAATGATGATGATGGCTAGGAAACTTTACTAACAGTTGCCAAGGAAGCTGATGTACATGAGATACATGCACTAAAGTGTCCTGAAATAAAATATAAGTTAAACTTGTTATATACTGTATATATTGACATATTAAATAGAACATTATTATTGTGTATTTTTAATAATAATTATATGTTATGTATAATAATAATAATAATAATAATAATAATACATTTCTAACATGCTGTAAGAAAGAAAGGCAAGATGTTGGAAGAAAAGGTACATTTTCTATGTTTCTTAAAATGTTAAAATGTTTCTAGGAATGGCATTCTTGACTTCGTGAACAGTAGCACTAAAGGATCTGTCTATGATTGATAGTCTGATCATAGACCAGATTTGGTGGACCCAAGAGTATAAGCAGAGCTTTGAAAATAGAGACTGTACATAGTCATATATTTTCTTCAACATGGAGAACAGGGTGCATTTCTTACACTCTTCTTCTTACACTCTGTTTTGTGATTCATTGATTACCGATCTTGTTGACGTCCCTCGTCACTCAGCTATAGTTTCAGTTGAACAAGTCTGTAAATAAGTGGATATTTACCTTTATGTATTTTCCTTCGAACCTTCAAACCTTGAGTCCTATTCCAGCAGGAACCCTAACATTAGATGATCACTGTAATATAATCTTTCACAGTTGGGAAAACGCTGTTATTAAAAGTTAGAACGACATTGATAAAATGACGTTGAGATAACGATGAATGAAGGACCCAGATACAACGTTGCGAATACAGCCTTAAAAGTTTAACATTAATTTGAAGCATTTATGCCAATTAACATCCATTCACACAATGTCCGACCACATCCCTGGCCCTTTAAATTTCCAACAGTGTTTAGAATTCTGAATGGTGATTGGGACAGACACAACAGCTTACAATAGACAGCATGTTTATCTCATGTCATGCAGAAAGGTAGCATTACCTCTTTGATATATTTTCAAAAGAAAATTCAACAGAGAGGTAGCATTCCAGACCACCTACTGTTTATTTTATCCTTTTGGTTGCTCTCTCTCACTCACTGGGGGCCTGGAGCCTATCCCAGGAGACTGGGGTACACCCTGGATGGGGTGCCAATCCATCACAGGGTACACACACTCACATACTACGGGCAATTTGGAAACACCAAAATCTAATCTAGCCTAATCTGCATGTCTTTGGGAGGAAACCAGAATACCCGAAACAAACCCACCAAGAATGGAGCATGGAAACCATGTCAACTCCAAGCATGCTTACCCCGAAGTGGGAATCGAAGCCTCAACCCTGGAGGTGCAATGCGACAGTGCTAACCATTACGCCACCCTTTTGGTCGCTTTTTGATTGAATATTTCGGTTGTCCATTATTTATCCTGGTTTGATGTTATGATGTGTGCACATTTACTAGCAGCAACAGCATGTTCCCTAGCTGTCCTGTGGTAAACATTCAATGCTCTCACTGCAGTATTCAGAATTTGTGTCCCACTCAGACCATCGGTTTGGTATTAATATTGTTTTGTAATGTACGCAGGATTATGTTAGGGGCATTTGTGCATCATTATCCCATCATCATGCAGTCAACGTTGTTCCGACATCATTTCATCAACATAATACAACCTTTTAAAAACAAGCTAATACCAAAGTTGTCCCAACACCTGTAAGGTTGCCAAATTAACATCACAACAATGTTTTAACAAGCAAAAATTCCTGCTTGGATACTGTTTTGCTAAGTATTTATATGTTTATATGATCTTGTAATCTGTCTTTGCTCCCCTTCTAGTCTCATGCGTCCTGACACGAGTGATGACCGCACGACCTCTTTCACAAGCTCCTCTAATGCACCATTAAGATAGTGTACAGCTGAAAGAAAGTAGGGGCTTGGATACACTCCCATAATTTTGTTAGTTTATTTACTTGCTAGCAAAGTGTTTCTCAAACCAGTCCTCAGAGAACTCTCAAAGTTGTGATTACACAAAATGGACACCTATCAGTGCATGTGTACCACAAATGACACAGAAGTTGACATCTGGTATGTAGACTGTTCACAAACTGAATCTTTTAGGCTCCTTTCAGTTTTGTGGTGCCAGATAACCAATAATTTGATCAAAGCATTACATTAACTGCTTCTTATTTATCTGAACAAAGCAAGTTCTGAAAGTTAAACCATTTTTACACTGTTCTGGGTGGTGAAATATGTGTATATGTATTCATAAAGCATGCATTGGAAATAAAAAAAAAATGACTGTCCATTAGCCCACACTGTTTGCTATAATCCTGCCACATGGACATCGAGGGGTTTCCCCAGATCTCCACATGCCCAACACACTTTGATTAAGATTTTGATGATATTCTCAGTTTATTATGTATAGTTTGTTAGTTGTACAAGTTTTCATTGTGTTTTTAATTACATGAGCAATACTGTAAATCCACCAGAGGAATATTTTCATGAACTCTATATATATTTGCACTTGCAGAACCAGGGCTTATGGCACTTCCAGAAACCTTTTTCATTTCCGCTCCATGAAGCAGATGTTTGTGAATGTTGAAATATGTGTTATTCCAAATTATTCCAAAATACCCAAGGAACAGTTCCATTTAAGCAGAAGACTGCTGCAACTGAATGGTAGTTCAGTGAGTCCATGTGCAGTGATGATTCAGCATTAGGTGGATGAAAGAGAGGGAGAAAAAGAGAGAGCGAAAAGGGACTTTCCCAACTCTTTATTCAATCTGCTCCTCTCTCTCTCTCTCTCTCTCTCTCTCTTTCTCTCTCTCTAGCGTTCCAACGTCAGCCTCATGCTTTTGATTCCTGTCATCTGTAATTGGAGCTCTCGTTCTCCAAACTGCTTTTGCATGCTGGTGGCTGTTTCCACTTTTTCCTGACAGTCGCTGATAAACACTTCATTCCTCTGCTCCGATCTGAATTCGGCCAGGCTTGCCCTCATTTCAGCTCCAGCTCACCGATTTAGGGGGTGTTTATGCCTAACTGGCTTTAAAGCATACGTGCATTAAAGCCAGAGTGGCAAGATATATCGCCACAAATTCCTACTGAAATTGCCTGTACCAATTAGGTGCATGAAATATGAGGAAAAGATTTAATGATGCCTATAAAAACATGTAGCAGTGCTTCATAAACTCGTGATTTTTCAGGCATGTTCTTAGACTAAGGCAAAAGTCACACTTTTTTTCACTATTAATATTTTAATTGTTAATTCATTTGTTTGTTCTTTCATTTATTTAGCTGGCATGGTGGCTTAGTGTTTATCCCTGTTGCCTTGCACCTCAATGGTTTGGGGTTTAAATCTCGCACCCGGTCTCTGTGTCAAATCAAATTTAAATTCAAGTTTTATTTGTCACATACACAGTCATACACAGTACGATATGCAGTGAAATGCTTAGACGACCATCCGTGACCTTAAAATAAAAGACTATTATTAGGAAGTAAATATGAAAAAGAAAATAGAAGTAAATTTAGCTAAAAAGAATAAAATATTTATACAATGTGTGTGTGAAGTTCTCCATTTGTTTGGTGGGTTTCCTCTGGGTACTCAGGTTTCCTCCCATAGACCAAAGACCTACAGTGTAGGATGATTGGTGTTTACAAATTGTCTGTATTGTGAGAGTGTGCCCTGTGACAGGTTGGCACCCAATCCAGGGTGTATACTGCCTTGTGCCCCCATGACAATACACAGGATAAGTGGGGTAGAAGACAGATAAATGGGTAAATTTATGTATTTATTTATGCATTTATTTAAAAGGGGCAGAAAGTTTAGTGCAAGAACAACTACAGCTTAGTTCTCGCCCATGCCCTTGTTCCAAGATAGCCAGGCAAGTTTTATTAGCATTCAGTATTTTACCTGTCTGATGGATTGTGTCATTAAAGGAAAATATAGGTTTCTAATCACAATGAGCATATATCTTTTTTGCAGGAACATTTTTTTTTCAGGAACTCAGGTCGAAAAAAGCTGATTTTAATTCCTTTATAAATTTCTGCTCCTGTGTGTATTCTTAATGATTGGAGTTAATCTTGTTGTTCTGGATGGTGTTGATTGAATGGTGTGGATTCCTTGTTTTTTTGTATGAGATGATCTCAAAGAAATCTTAACTAAATTCTCTGCCAGGTGTGTAATAGCATCTCCTGTCAGATTATACTGTACAATGGGTGTTCAAGTCAAGCCAGGACTTTTGATTTTGCTGAAGAACAGAACACATACATGAAAGTAAAATCCTTATTTCTCCACATAATCCCCTCCTAACACTAATGCACTTATTCCAGTATTTCACTAGTGATTGGATACCATCAAGGTAGAAAAGTTTTTCAGTATGCTGGAGCCATGATCAGACAACCGAAATGCAAATTTCTATGCCAGTCGAAATCAGAGAGGTGTCTCAGTACCCAACATGCACTCACCTCCTAGAGAAATGCCAGTGTTCATGAATGATTGTGTGTACAGTTTCCACAGACAGATATGTCTCTTCCTGAAGTTGGTGACAAGTCTCCCATTGTTTTTCAGGTATTACGTGTTCTACTCGCTGAATGTTCACAGGAGCGACTACAGTGGGCTCTGAGTCACCTCTGTTGGGATCCTCATTCACAGACGTACGGCCTTCTTTAAAATGTTTTGCATCTTTTAAATGTTTTACTGTGGCTAATAGTCTCACCAACATACTCTGGTTGGAGTCCTCTGTAAATGCCTTCATTCTTCTGCTCATGAGATGACAAGTCATGGCCCATGTATTATGAGGATCCTCTGGAGATAGATATGGGAATAAAGGAAATGATTTTAGAAAATAGGGATGCATTAAAATAAACATTATATTATTCAGTGAGAGCAGCTTTTATTATAATTTCAACCGTAAGCATTAAGTAAAGTACACAGTAAAATGAAACTGCATCCTTCCAGGACATGGTGCTATAAACAAGAACACAGAACTTCATGAGAATACACATACTGTATCTAAAAGTGCTCAAGAGCAAGCATGTACAAGTGTGTGCAAGACAATTGGCACAGGTAAAGACCAACCCAAAGATATAGTCTGAGTAAAATCTCTTAATCTCTGACCAAAGAACGAGCAAAGAATGATTTTAATAAGTGAGATTTTTTCACCTCAAAATCAGCCTGAAAATCTACAGCATGAAATAGATTTTTTTGTGCTCTGTAAGATATAAGATGTGCTGTCTGTTATATGATGTGCTCTGTACTTATAAGCCACCGTCTTTTAGCATGCAATTTAACATTGTCTGGACATTTCCTACTGTTGAATCGAGTGTTGAATTTCGAAGTTTAAAGCCCAGAACTGCAGTTGTTGGCTGCTTCAGGAAGACATTTGTCCTGAATTCACACGCAGGGTCAATGGAAGTCATTTATTTTCAATGTAGGTTGATTTATGACAAAAAGCAGAGCGGATATTGGCAGAGTGCGCAGGGCGATGTCATAAAGTTGAGCAGAGGTTAATTTTTCAAAAGAGAAGTGAAGCAACATGGCAACCATCAGCAGGAGTAAGATTTAGGACAAATAATATTTTTTCGCACTTTAAAACAATGTCCAACAACATCTCTGATTCCTGACATTTATTACATTACTACATTAAATATTTTGCTTAATTAGTGCACATACTGTATATGTTACATATAATGACACATAAATCACTATATGGAGTATACATTGTTCCCAAGTAGCTTATTAATGACAATTATCTAATTAACACGTTTTACGGATTAAAGATAAAGTATGTACGAACAGATTTATTCAATCAGAACGGCTTTGAAGTCTCTCTGCACACATTCACGGAGGTCTATGGAACTCTACAGGACAGATAAAAACCATACTGCCTGAAGATATTCTTTCATTGGTGTTTTGATGATGGTGGTGGAGAGCACTGTGCAACACATCACTCCAAAATCTCCCACAGGGGTTCAACTAGGTGGAGGTCTGTTGACTGTCAAGACTAGTGCATATGATTTATACCATTTTCCTACTTGTCATCCTGGACGATATCACATAATAGAAATGTTTTATAGTAAGATAAAGGTAATCAGTCAGAAGGATTTCATATTGAGATTTGGATTTGGACTGACTCTTTCCTCTAAGCCTCGCCAACAGAATGTCTTCTATAGCATATAAGAGGCAGATTTCCCCCCCTTTTATTTCCTACCCATCCATAGTTGTATGGAGGATTACATTTGGTTTGGGTTGCTTTAGATTAGATTCTGCTTCATGCTGAATAAAGCATCTGCTTTACCTATATTTACTCGATCAGATTAAAGTGGGGTTGATGGAGGAACACGTCAAAATCAGGACTCATCTGATTCATCACTGTAGCGAAAGCTTTTTCAGCAAGCGCTTTGTTAAATTGTGAGCTTCCCTAACCACAGACTCCTTGTAAATTTGTAACGATCGAGGTTGAGTCATTGCAGCAGTCGCGAGATCTGTGAGATCGTGTTCAATTAGGAGCCAAGGACATCGGTTTGGGCTCATCTCTCTCTCTCCCTCCGTTTCTTTCTTTCTTGTTCTCTTGTCTCGACCACTCTTTTTTTTCCCCCATGCCAGAATGATTTCCATCTGGGCTGAGTCCCAGCCAGGCAACTTCTCAATTACCACAGAGAGTAAGAGACATGGAGAGAGAAATGGGTTGGGGGGCGGGGGGAGCGATAGAGAGAGGGGGAGAGGGAAAGAAAGAGTCCTGTCTTCTCTCTATGATGGATCCAGGCCCTCCACCCACACACCTTCTCATGGTTCCTGGCCAAATACCACAAAGAGAAAAAGAGAACGAGCGAGAGCAAGAGAATTTTCAGAAGAAGTGGAACACATGATCTCTCTCTCTCTCTCTCTCTCTCTCTCTCTCTTTCTCTCTCTCTCTCTCTCTCTCTCTCTACTTTACCTCACCCTCCTCCCCATGCTTTCTTCCTGAGGACTAATGAAAGGAGAAGAATGTTTATATATCCGAATTTGCCCTTCTCCTTCTCAGCAGCTACGATGGAGTGCTGCTCTCCAAACAACCTGGACGAGATGCATCTGAGTAGGAGGAATGGGGAGAAACAGACAAAGGGCAGTGTGTGTGTGTGTGTGTGTGTGTGTGTGTGTGTGTGTGTGTGTGTGTGTGCGTGTGTGTGTCCTATATTGCTAAAGAAGACATGCATAATCCTCAGACATAAAACATCTTCGCTTCACCACACCATCTCAGCCATCACATAATGTTCTTTTCAGAGACATAAACATTTATGGATCTTAATGTAACTCCAAGGTGCAGTGACACAAACTGTATACATTTCAGCACATATATTTCTTGGCTCTCTGGGCTGTTTAATATCTGCCCTGACCTTTTTTGATCAGCATGTCCTTATTGTTCCTAGTCGAAAAGGGTGGAGCTTGAGGGAGTGTAAAATTATTCATATGATGTCACCAGCATAGTGTATAGAGGATTATTTAACTTACCTGGGTTTAATTACAGAACAGATTACCAGCTTGATTAGCCAATTTGTGTAAAACTGGATTACCCAATGCGGCACAGTGCCTTAGTGGTTAGCACTGTCGCCTTGTACCTCCAGAGTCCGGATTTGAGTCCCACCTCGGGTCTGTGTGAATAAAGTTTTCATGTTTTCCCTGTGTTTGGAGGGTTTCCGCCCGGTACTCCGGTTTCCTCCTACAGTCCAAAGGCATGCAGATTACACTATTTGGTGTTCCCAAATTGCCCATAGTCGAAATATATACAGAAGAAAGTATGATGAGCGAGTGAGTGAGTTTTAATAGTCAAAAAATACCACCCTGATGTTAGCCAACATTCCTGGTTGAATACTTACCCCAGATATCTCCTAAGGAGGTTCTTAGCTCAAATAGTATTCCTAGACTTGTAAGAGTGAACCCAGTGTTAGCTAGTTGCAATGTGATAATATTCATTTTGTGATTAGTTAATTAGTTTATACTGGAGCTCTTCTATTTGTCACTAGGGTAACTCAAGATGTGTTTTCCGATCAGGTCTGACAATTGACTAAGCCATGCGTGTACGTGTGTATGTGAGAATTTTAATCGCTCCTCATAACAACACTGCAGATCAGCCGTGTCCATGTGGATTGTGATGAAGTCGACTAGTGCACACTCGCAGACCCGCTAGCATACACTATTGTCCTGATAATGTGCTGTTCTCTATATTTGAGTTTATTTTGGAGTGGAGGAGAGGTGAAATAGAATGAAGGAGAGAAAGAAGTGGTTTGGAGGACTGGGAGAGCTAGGTGATAAAGTGCTCAGAAAATGGTGGAAGATGTCAGGACAGATTGGGGAGATTGTTATTTGGCCATGCTTTCTGAAAGTGAATTATTACAAGACGACGATGGTAAGTCTAGCACCAAAACCACTCCGTGGCCACTTTTTACACATCCAGAGCATCTCTCTCTCTCTCCCTCTTTGTATACATCGCTATTGGTGCTTCATTTCACTTCAGCATTGTCGCTGAAATCTCTGGTTATTGATTCTGCAGTGACATGAGACATTTCTATACAGTCTTTGTAGCTGCACAACCGGTGAGTGACAATTTCATTACACACCTTGCCATAGGCCTTTTTGGCACCTCCCATTTCCTTGTCAGCAATTCCGCTACCAGTGCATTTAAATCAGGAATTGTCCTTTTTTCATTACAGTGCTGTTCGGTTGCCACCTTCAGATGGTAATTGTTTTCAGACTGACTGATTCTTGTTGCTCTCTACGTTTTCAATAATACTGCATCAATTCAGACCAGGTAGGTGATGGTAACTTAAAGGATCTAAAGGCATCTACCCTTTTTTATTTGAAGTGTATTGTTGTTTTTAAGATTATTTATAGTCACAATGTATAAAATGATCAGAATAAAATCTTGGTATATCAGATCCATAATCCATATCAGTTTATAAGATGAAGATCAATGAAAAATGTTTTGCTTATGTCATCAGGCAGTGCAATCTGGGATTATGCAGAAAATAAGCTTGCATATACAAACATTGCCTGAGGTAATGAGAATATTTTTGCCAGAATATGTTTTGGTGCCAGAACGATCCCCTGGGTTTTGCGTAATCCTATGTCATCCTCCTGTTGGTGGCTTTTAGATGAGCATTATAGCAGCGGTCAATCTCAATAAAAATTCAGACAGTGTTGAACTTTGTAATCGCTTGTTTGTGGGCCCAGTGGGGGTAAACCAGCTGTCATTTCATTCATACTTCAAAACTTATAACCAAACGATGTCTACATCATATGACCAAAAGTATGTGGACATTTATGGACAAATTGTTGTGGAACAACAAACAATTGTCTTGAAGGTCTTTGCATGCTGTAGGATTATAGTTTCACTAAGGATCCCAACCAGGGACAGTGCCTCTTTGTGAAAAGTGATCTCCATGAAGACATGGTTTGCCAAGGTTGGAGCAGAAGAACTTGATTGACCTTTACATAACCACAATCCCACTGAACTTTCGACTAAGCTCCAGACTTTCTCACATGACATCAGTGCCTGTTACAAATTAACCCAGTTTCAATTTGGTGAACAAAAAATAATCTAATTCCATATATTCAACTTTAATGTGAAAAATTGTTTCTAAGCTCGTCTGCAAGTCTCACCATTCTCTCCACATCATTCTCTATTTTCTCTTCTACTGTCAGTTCATGTCTTGAATTGTAGTTGATTTTTCCTTTAAAAAAATGAAAGACACTAAATGTCATGTAATGCCATAATTACAGCTTGGAAAACATGCACATTTACGTAAAGTCTGGATCCATAGCCTTTTTCCCTTATATGAAATTTGATATTTTCCCTTTTCTTTTAGACCCAAGATGGCATTGAAACTTGCAGTCATTGCACTAATGAAAGAAATAATTACCTCGTGTAACAACATCACTTCTGAAACACTGAGAAAAGTTCAACTTTCTTGTATTCAGCATGTAAATTTTGTCTATGGATCCAGACTTTTGGGACACCTAGTATATTTTTTCCTCTATTCAAATTTATCGCTATTTCTCCTCAAAAAAAGAAAAGAAAAAAAAAAGTTGTATGATCCTGCATCATATTCTATCATATTGAATTGCTGGCTGATTTCCATTTTTCTTCATGCATTGTAATAAAGAAAATATACACACCACTGATAAATGGACCTTGCAGTTTTTTGCTATTTGCTAGTCATGGTGTTCGAGCTGACAGCATTAAACCTCCAAACTTATACAACTAATACCATTTTCTATTACAACCTATGCAACATTTGCAATTCATTCATGGCTGAGTTGTTTGAAATATCTCACTCTCTCTGACTCACCATCATGTGCAAAAATAACAGCTCTTGGCTTTTATGCTCAAGCTATAATCATAACAGGGATTGCCTTTAATGGAGCTTCCTGGAGGATTGGCCCCCAGAGATGCTATCTGTTCCACTGTGTGAATTACTAGTGGCAATTATCGGGCCATATCTGACCATATCAGTCCAGAAACCAGCACACACATGTCCCTGTACGTAAGAGAGAAACATGTATGTTTCATATCATTGAAACAACATGGCTTCACTGCTGGTCTAACCCTGCTCATGTTTGAAGTGCAGGTTGGGCCATTAGGAGGAATGAAGAGAGCCATTCATTTGAGCAGTCACCCTGCTGTCTAAATTCAATAAATGTGAAAGAAGAGCTGCTGTAACCCACCTCCCCTTTCGTACAATTACGACAGCTTTAAGTGCTGAAAAGGCTTCTAAAACAGGCAACCTTCAAAATCCTAAAAAACATTTAAAACCATGGTTAATTTAAGGCTTGTGCTAATAGTACGGTACAGGAGAGTGACGTCCTGCTAGTGTGGGTTTTACACACTACACCAAGGAAGAACAATAATTCAAAACACATACCTGTACTGGTAACTCCAGAAATGCCTACTACGAACCTGAAATGATTCAAAAATACATGCCATATTCTATACATTCACAGTAGCCAATGATTCAATCAATATGAAATAATGTGTTTTTTTTCCACAGTTCATGATAAGATGATATTATGGAGTTAATTTTGTGCCAGTTTTGTTCTACATGCAAAATCTTACATGTCACAATATAAATATGCATTTCTAAAAATAAAAAAAAAAGCATTGGTGATCATTGCCAGTTGCAATTTAGAGCAATGAATCCTGATATTAAGCCATGCACACTAAACAATTAACACAACACACTTCTCCTTCATCTTGACCAGTCTAGTTTCAGTGAACTGCTGGCCACTATAGTCTATGGAGACCATTGTCTGTTAAAATCCCAGATCAGCGGTTTTTGAACTACTCTATCTACCTATCTGCTATCGACAATCATGCCACAGTAAAAATCACAGAGATCACACTTATTTCCTATTTCGATGTTTAAGATGGACATTCACTAAAGCTCCCCACCTGTATTTGCATGAATTTATTCATTGCACTCCTGCCTTGTGATTGGCTGATTGAATAACTGCATGAATAAACAGGTATAGAACGAATCATGCACATGCTTTGTAGGATTATGGCTTTAGCAGTCGGAGACATCAAGGAAACCCTAAAGGAACAGCTAATATTTATTTATATTAATTAAAAAGCATTAACAGCAGGCATAGTTACTTAATATCATGAACAAAACTACTAAATAATCACTTTGGAACATGAGTTCGAATGTGACTTTTTGAATTCTGAGCACAGTCACTCCATTATGTGAAGGTGTGCATGCTTATGCAACCAGGTTATTATTTATATAAGTTTTCCCCCCCCCTTTCCTTGAAAGAAACTTGCCACTTGAATTTTGTGGGACGCTATATTGGTCAGATTAATCCAAGGTTTATTTTTTACATCACAAAGACCTGCAATTTTAACATGAGAGAGAGAGAGAGAGAGAGAGAGAGAGTTTTACAGACTTCTTCAAGAACAAGCAAGTGAACTGGTTTAGATGTGTCATGTTAGTGGCTGTCTCCTCAACATCGTTCTTCTTACAGAAGTCCTAAATAACCAGCTTCTTTGTATAACAGGATTTTGATTTAAATATAAGTTCCTCTGTGCTGTTACGCAACAGCTAAACGTTCTTGCCCTACATAATGACCTTGATGAGGGAGGGAAGCACACACCTGGGAGCCAGGACCAGTAAGTGGTGACAGCAAGCTTTTCCCTCAGCAAGCATGGGCCAAGATCATATTATTTGGGGAAAAATGCTTTTGTCTTAAGCAAGATGCTTACAGCCTTTGTTCTGACTGCATGGTTACTTTGCACAGCTCCTCTTTCTGGTGGATGAGGTGTACTGCAATGACCTCATGCATTCCACTTTCAGGAATCACTCAGCTTTGTGCATAGTACTGATATTTAATACAGGTCACTAATGTACATATGAGTTATATAGAAATGTAATAATTATAGCCATGATGTCTTTTTTTCTGGTTACTTGGGTTTTATTACCCGCTGTCCATTAATATTGATTCTGGCACAAATTGTAAAGATTTTTTCTATATGTGAAAGGTATGATGTAAGACAGCACAGTCATACACCATGATATGTTATGCATAGTGCCTGGCCACTATCTCCCAAAGTGTTGCATTTCTCCAATACCACAATTTGTAGCCACTCTGAATGACACCTTGTGCATTACAACAATTTATATTACTTTTGTTGTTTTATAGATGTTCCTGTTATCAATTAACTTGTGGCCAAAACAGTCATTCACCAGCCACAATTTCTCTCTCTCTCTCTCTCTCTCTGTATATATATATATATATATACAGTATATACAGTCATGGTCAAAATTGTTGGCACTCCTGAAATTTTTCCAGAAAATCAAGTATTTCTTACAGAAAAGTATTGCATTAACACATGTTTTGCTCTACACATGTTCATTCCCTTTATTTGTATTGGGACAAAACAAAAAAAAGGGAGGAAAAAAGCAAATTGGACATAATGTCACACAAAACAAAAATTGGCTGGACAAAATTATTGGCACCCTTTCAAAATTGTGTATTAATAAGATTGTTTCAAGCATGTGATGCTCCTTTAAACTCACCTGGGGCAAGGAACAGATGTGGTCAATATAAAAATCACACCTGAAAGCAGATAAAAAGGAAAGAAGTTCACTTAGTCTTTGCATTGTGTGTCTGTGTGTGCCACACTAAGCATGGACAACAGAAAGAGGAAAGAGCCTCTCCAAACTGTGTGAGGACTTCAGAACCAAAATTGTGGAAAAATATCAACAATCTCAAGGTTACAAGTCCATCTCCAGAGAGCTAGATTTGCTTTTGTCCATAGTGCCATGGGTTGGTAGGCTTCCCAGGCTTAGGGAGCATCAGTGTCAGCGCGAAATATCCGTCGACATTTAAATGAAATGAAACGCTATGGCAGGAGACCCAGGAGGACCCCACTGCTGATACAGAGACATAAAGAAGCAAGACTACAGTTTGCCAAAATGTACTTGAGTAAGCCAAAATTGACTGTGTGCAAGGCATCATGAAATCTGAGGATTACTAAAGGATTTGGGGTCGCACTGTAGGGTCCAGTGTCAGAAAGCTGGGTTTGCGCCCGAGATCTTGGGTCTTCCAGCAGGACAATGACCCCAAACATACTTTAAAAAGCACCCAGAAATGGCAACAAAGCGCTCGAGAGTTCTGAAGCGGCCAGAAATGAGTCCAGATCTAAATCCCATTGAACACCTGTAGAGAGATCTTAAATTTGCTGTTGGGAAAAGCCGCTCTTCCAATATGAGAGACCTGGAGCAGTTTGCAAAGGAAGTGTGATCCAAAATTCCGGGTGAGAGGTGTAAGAAGCTTATTGAAGGTTATAGGAAGTGACTGTTATCAGTTAATTTTTCCAAAGGGTGTGCAACCAAATATTAAGTTAAGGGTGCCAATAATTTTGTCCTGCCCATTTTTGGAGTTTTGTGTGACATTATGTCAAATTTGCTTTTTTTTCCTCCCTTTTTTGCTTTGTTCCAATACACACAAAGAGAATAAACATGTGTATAGCAAAACATGTGTTAATGCAATACTTTTCTGTGAGAAATACTTAATTTTCTGGAAAGATTTTAGGGCTGCCAACAATTTTGGCCATGACTGTATACTGTATGTATATATGCCCTGCACTATAATGATGTACTGTGTGTTCTAACATCTTTCTATCACAACCAGCATTAACCTTTTCACAATTTGATATGCACTAGTGCTTCTTTTGGATCGGACTACACAGGCCAGCCTTTCCTCCCAATGTGCATCCCTGAGCCTTGGCCACCAAATTGTAATGGCTAGACAAATGGGTCAGAACAACTTTATAACTGCAGCTCTTGTGGGATATTCCCGGGCTGCACTGGTCAGGACATACCAAAATGTATTCAAGGAAGGAAAACCGGTGAATTGGAAACATGGTCATGGGTGGCCAAGGCTCACTGATGCACATGGGGAGTGAAGGCTGGCCCATGCAGTCTGATTCAATAGGAGAACTATTGTAGCTCAAATCGAGGAAAAGGTTAATACTGGTTGTGATAGCAAGGTGTCAGAAGTCATAGGTCATTACTGTTTGGGGGTCAAAGGGAGAGACCTCAATGTTATGGCTGATCAGTGTGTATAGATTTTTATGTAGTAATAGTGGCTGGTAAATTAACTAAAAAAAATCATGAGAAAAATACTGAGTTGTTTTCTTTTGCATTGAGTAAACCAACACTCCATGTTGTTTTATGTTTTATTATGACTATAATACTATAGGCTTGCTCTTTTTTTTCCTGTTGCCTTCAGTCTGGCAGCCTCCCAAATGGCCGATCAATGCAGGCTGGAGTCAGTGGAAGCTCATATCTGACCTGCAGGCTCTTCAAACTCTCTCAGAACACAGCCTTTGCCCTTAGTGACCATTCTCTCTCTCTTTGTCTTCATGTGTGTGTTTGTGTGTCTGTGTCTTTCTCATTTGCCAGACCTCGTAGCTAATTTGTAAAGTGTTATCTAGGGTTTATGCTTCTTCTTTTGAAATGTGAGAAAAAAAAGAAAAAAAAAAACATAACCAGCAGCCATTAAAGTGCACAGAAGCTAGCAAAACTGAAGCATCGTTCTACAGAGAATGAACTAAAAACCCACATTGGGTATATATTTTTGCACTTGCTCAAGACGCGAAGGGGCAATAAGCCAGAAAACCACGCCTGGGGGAGGATCAGTCTTCTTGGCACAAAAAACCTGTTAGCACTGCTGCTAACCTGTGATTATGTACAAGGAAGTCTTTGGAGAAAAACAACAGTCAGGGCAACTTAGTGTCAGTGTGTGCTTTTGTTTCTATGATTGGAAACCACAGCGCTTCTTTGGACTTTATTCGGACATTTATTGAGTGTTAGCACTAAGTCTGCCGCTAGCCTACAGCTAACTGAGATAATGATGTTTGTTTTGAGGAGATGTTGTTAATTATTTGCAGCTCATTTTATTAGGAGCTTCTGGGAAAAGTCGGCTGTAAACATGTTATGTCTTAAAAGCAAATCATAGTTAAGTCTGCTGTAGGACTTAGGTTCAGGAAATTAGGATTAGGATTTAGGGTCGGTCTGTAAGTGAGGTCTTGCACTGGTATGGTTTTATTAGATTTTTGGGTGCAAAATACAACAGAGATGTGATACAACTTGCTGCTTTTTAATCCTTCTTGCACAATTCTATTAACAAACTAGAAGTCTAATTTAAACTTCTGTGATCCTGACCAGGCAGTTACTAGTGATGGATGAATGCCTAATGCATCGTAAATGCATCGATCATCTATTACATTAATGAATGTAGTATTTCATTTTGTCCCGAGAGCGAATCCCACCAGTGTAGTAATCAATTAAGGTCACAATGCCACTATTTATATCTGTTTAATGCTGTAAATATTTATATTTGAATTTAAACCAGAAAAGGGTGTGAATTAAATGACCCAAAAAACATTGGTGTTTTTTTTTTTTTTTTTACCTTTTTCAAAATGTGAGTGTTAAACTAAAATTGTATTTTAATAATAATGATTTTAATAATAATAATTTTAATAATTATTATGTATAATAATAATAAAATAATATTTATTAGGAATACAGTTTGGATACAGATAGGTAAAGGTGTTGTTTTATTTTTTGGTGCTAAGTAAGGGAGTGTTTAGGTTAGGTTACTGGAGCTGACCACTTTATCTGTATTTGAATCCATTTAGTATACGTATAATTAATTTGCATTTGTTTACATCCTTAATGTCTTTCTTTGTCTCTTAGACATAAAGTATGCAAATACAGCAATCCAAATCCAACTAAGCTGAACACGATTTGGGAAGTGCTCCAGGGCCTATCAATACCTGGCAGACAGCATTGGGGAATAACTCACATCCTACAGTTCACGAAATACCTTAAATCCTACTGATATCAAAGCCATTTACACATGTTCATAGGGCACTTAACGGCAGTTTAGTGTAGAGTCAGTTTTATGCATAGTACTGTTTAAAATGAAAGTGTAAATCATCTTTAAAACAGGCAATAACACTAGACATTGTCTAGCACCTAAAAATATTTAAATAATAGAACAAAAATTAAAAGAACTTTTTCTTCAAGGGATGGGGAAGATCCCATCCCTCCTTTACCCAGTGTGAATTAAACAACTAGCACAATTACACGACTAATTCTAATCTCTGGAGAGCTTTGTGTAAAAAAAGGCCTCAGAGTTTTTCTCTGTGTGTGTGTGTGTGTGTGTGTGTGTCCATGCCGAGGAGTATTTGTCCCCTGAAGCCTAACAGCACACATACGATCGTTACATCACTTCCTTTTCCTGCTTTCCTGCGCTGGGGTTCCTCAGGGCTCTAACAGAGAGTCTATTTTTTTCCAGTCAGACAAACAAAGACAGGATTCATTCATCCCTCACTGACACTAAAGTCACTTAGTCAGCTGTAAATGCCTGACTGTGTGAATTAGCCTGTAGTTTTAATGTAATACAGAGCTGAGCTATAACACACTCCTTCTTGCTATTGTTTGTCATCATTTGTGTTCCAGGGTGGCTGAACTTGGCACGGCTGGCACTGTTTGCCCTGTGAGCCTGCAGCAAGAGTAGCACAGCTTGTCCTGCTCATTAAGAGTGTAATTAGCACTCCATTTCAGCACTTCCTGCTCTACTTGGTGAGCATCCATTGATTCTGGACTCAGCTTTCCTTTCTATACACAGGAACATAATATTTCTTCAATATTTATATGCTTATTCTTATATTTATATTTTATTCATTTGGCAGATGCTTTTTTTTCCTTTTCTTTACACATAAGGCAGAATGTCACATAAGTCCAAATATGCATAGGCCTAAGCATTAATAAAGAACAAGATGAGACATTTATTTGTTTACATTTGTGCTTGTTCTTAGTCTTAATTTTCTATCATATTTAAATAACTCTTAATTATTCATTGTAATCTTTATTGACAGCTGCAACTTTACATGATCAATGTTATTTCTTTATTTTTTCTTATTATTAGTATTATATAATATTTGCTTTCCTACTTGTCTGATTCTAATGGATAACCTTCTGGATAGATCCTATCTATCTATCTATCTATCTATCTATCTATCTATCTATCTATCTATCTATCTATCTATCTGTCTATCTATCTGTCTATCTATCTATCTGTCTATCTGTCTGTCTGTCTGTCTGTCTAGGATAAAATCACAATTTTCTAAAACATACATATACATAAATACATGTATGTGTAAGTTTATTACTCAACTCAGTATCTGCCTCATTTTGTTTGTCCATGTATCAGTTAATTCATCTGCTAGTCTAAATGATTTTGACCACTAGTTACCTCTATTTCCTATTCTCTAATATTTTTACTTGCCTCTGTGCTCCCTGATGCAGAAAATAAAGCATGTAAGCATATATTAACACAAACATGCACACTGAAAAGGAAAGAGTGAGCTGCAGCTACTTGGAAAGCAAAGGCTATGCACAGATGTAGTTTTCATCCCCCCCCCCCTCTCTCTCTCTCTCTCTCTCACTCTCTGTCTTTATTCCCCCCAGACGACCTTCCAGTCAGACTTATTCAGGGCGGATCATACAGTGATCGAAATTCTGCAGCAGCATTCATAACACGGATGAGAAGAAGAGGTAGAGGAGGAGGTGAAGTGGTGGAAGGATGGATTAGGCGGCGTAAGGTGAGGGGAGGAGGAGTGGTGCATTATGGGGGATCAGCCCCAGCTGTCCTGTCGTTCTGCTGCATGCTTCTACAGCCGTCTGGCTGGCAGCCAATAGGAGGCGGCAGATTCAGTGCCACTCCAGTTCAGTGTGTCAGTACACACACACACACACACACACACACGCCCTGCACCACTGCAGCAATGGCCTACTTTACCACTACATCTTTTCTGTCTGCAACACACACATGCACACACACACACACCAAATTACACCAACAATAATAAGCATAAAAGGCTTTAAAAAAAGAACAAGGCATTGTTGATGCTGCTCTGCTTGTGTGTGTCACAGTTATGAGAGTAGGTGACGTTTTATTACGGAGCTAACTTTTTGTTAATGGAGTGGATTACAACAGATACAAAAACACACTTTTATGCATATACACTCTAAATCCATGAATGGATGTGGATTAGAGGGCAAATAGAGCCGCAGATCTGAATGTGTTTCCCTATCCTGCCTCACACACAGACACACGCAGTCCTCAAAGGGGGAAAAAAGATGATCTCAGAGTTCACTGACTGCTGTATTTCCTTTAAACACTCCGCTACCCTGTTCCAGTGTGCATGTAGGATCCTGACAATTTTTCTTTCCTTTTTTCCCCAGACAGCCGAGGTCAAAAGATAGCAGGATCTCTGTAACCTGCTACGCTAAGGTTCCTTTTCTCAGTAAAAGAAAAGACTCAGTTACAGTCCACAGTCCATCCTCAACAGCTTAAGGTAAATGTCCTATAAAATACTGGGGATTTTTAACACATTTAATAATCACATAATAGTTTGGTGTTGGAACACTGCCTAGACACTGGATAATGCTAACTGCAAATTTAGCATCAGCAATCTTGCATTTTTCAAAAGTGTAAGATTACCACAATTTTTGTAAACACACTCTTCACGAACCCAAACTGGGATTAGCTATGTCAAAGTGTAAGATCATTATTAGCACTCTGGTGAGTAAGCTAATTAGCTACTTAGCTAATTAGCGACTTAGATAATGAATTTTCTCTGTTAATCACCCTTGTTATTTGAAAGTCTCATGATATTGTTCCAAAATGAGCTTGATTAGAGTTAGCTACTGTTGGCCTAATAGTCAAACCAGCAAGTTAGCTATTATATATTCAGCAAAAAAAGAAACGCCCCTTTTTCAGGACTGTATATTTCAACAATAATGTTGTAAAAATCCAAATAACTTTACAGATCTTCATTGTAAAGGGTTTAAACAATGTTTTCCA
>JAOVVA010000004.1:9904004-9910264 GCA_028565275.1 Leiocassis micropogon | reverse complement strand
ATATTTACACATTAAGTTTACTGAAAGTAAAAACAGTTGAAAGTCAGAGGACGTTTCTTTTTTTGCTGAGTATATCTAGCTAACTAGCTAAGACACCTTCACCTGTGCAAGTCTGCTAGATGTGTTAAGTAGATGTATGAGATAGCATGCACGTTCTTTACAATATGCTTTTTTTCTCTACATATTTAACTAGTTAATGAATCCTGGGAGTTCATTCTCCATTAAAAAAAAAAACCTACAGATTTTGAAATAGCATAAAAAATGGTCCGCATCTATAGTTCACTTTGGTAGAAGTTGTGTGAAGTTTACAGTCATAGCCAAAATTACTGAGACACAGGTGAAATTTGATATTTAGTATATAGTCATTTATTTTTCAAAAACTGCAGTCTGCAGTACTTTAGTGCATTAACTAAATCAGTTGATTCTCAATCAAATAAGCTCAAACTAATTAGTGACATCATCAATACACATTAGTGTCACTGGAAGAACTATAAATACATGACATATAGTACCAGTTAAAAGTTTGGACACACCATCTAATTCCATGGATATTTCTTTCTTTCTACATTGAAAAATTTCTTTCTACGTTCTAAAATAAAGATGAAGCAATACAAAATATTCAATAATCTCCTTTGAACAGTTGATGTTGAGATGTTTCTGGTATGTCTTTATAATGGCTCTAAATGAATTCCTTCTCTGCAGCAGAGGTAAGTTTTGGTCTTGCCTTCCTGGGATGGTCTTCATGAGAGACAGTTTCATCATGGTGCTTGATGGGTTTTACAAATGCACTTGACAATACTGTTCAAAAACTATTCCAAAACAGCTGACCTTCATGTTTCTTTAAAACAATAATTGTCTTTTGCTGCTGTTGTTGTTGCTGCTTATTAATTTCCTAATTCTATATGTGTTATTTCATTATTTTTTCAAATCTCCAGTATTGTTTTAGAATGTAGAAAATAAATTTCTAAAAAAAAAAAACATAATTGATTTAGAAGGTGCGTCCAAACCTTTGAATAGTACTCTACGCTGTCTTAATAGTTTTGATCACCACTGTATATGGTACATATAAGGAGAAATAACCGAGAGTTAATTGACAGTTCTGTCTGCCATACTAGTTCCACTTGAAATCATAAATCATTTTCTACGACCTGAAATCACTCACATGATTAATCATGCAGATTACTTGAACAGTATTTTGAAATGTTAAATATTTGCTTAAGTTTCTCCACAGCACAGCACATATGTGGAAAAAGCCAAAGATGCTCCTATGGTAGATAGCTGCTGGTAAATATGTGGCGTCATGGATTCTCAGTGTCTAGCAAATAGAGCAATTACAGTGATGTTATGTGATAGTGCAGGAAGCACGTATGCTCACATGCAGTACTCTACTGACTCTAGAGACGTATTTATGTTTGATTAGGGCTGTTTGAATAGGCTCGTTCTTACGGGCAGCTCACCTATGACAGAACAAAGAATGCAGACTGTGCTTAAAAGGTTGTGCTAATTATTTCTTATACCTGATTAAAATTACACAGCTGACAAAATGATCAATATAGATGGAAACCTATTCCCAGATATATTCTCAATAAATAATAAAAAAAAAAACACCTTTTACAATGTATTCATGTATTCATGACAGCGTAGGCGAAATCCCATCTGGTCTTTGAAGCAAGAGCAAAAAAAGGGGGGTATAGAGTGCACTTCACCATGATTTTCACAATGTAGCAGTGGAGAAAATTAACACATTCATATTATAACTGATGTTATTGTTCATTTGTGTTTCTACATTTTCCTTAATTCAGAAATGCTTGAGCTGTCCTACAGGGATTTTAGAAAGAGAATGAAAATAGTTTTAGATAACCTCTGCTCTTTGTGTGTGTGTGTGTGTGTGTGTGTGTGTTCGAGAGAGAGAAAGAGACCGAGAGAGAGGCACTGACTGGTTGAGAGGCAGTAAACCGTAACAGAGGCTGAACTCCCTTTGTTTTCCACAGACTGGGAGTGCTGCTGATTGCAATTGGATATGTAAGCTAATATTTAGAAATAGTTACATGAGAGCTAGTCTTTTGCTTTGAGTATAAAAGGATGTAATTACATAGTAATTAAATATTTAAAAAGTGCTTGTTTCAGTATTTACTTTAGAGAGAAAAAAAAGTGTGGATGAATATGAAACTATTTTGGTGGCAAATGTTGCATAACAAGTGCCCAGTAAAATATTATTCCCCTGTCTCAAAAGGACGCGCTGTAATGATGCAAATCTGGTAGCACGCAGACACTTTCCATCTCGAATCTCAAATCAGAACGGCCTTGTGTAAACAGCTTTGAGATTGTACATGTGGAGTTTGCATAATGCCCCTCCAGATGTTTTCCTATACAGCTCCAACAGAGAGAAAGAAGAAGGCAGAGGGGGTTAAAAAAGAATTTTAAAAAAAGGGGTAAGCATTAAATAAGAGAAGCTTGAAGCACATTCTCAGGTTTAGAAGGGCAGTTTGAATTAGCATAGCTATTGTTCACAGGGCTTGAGGTGACAAAGCAGCCGCTTCTCGTTTCAATGCTGCTGAATTGGTTTGAGATTTTCTTTGTGAAAGAAGAAGAGCACCCCCACACTTACGCCACCTCCTTAGGCACAAAAGGTAGCTGTGCACCCAGATGGGGAACTACTGGGAGAACCACTGACTTCTAAAACTCATATACAGGGGACGAAACACATTATGTATGTGCATTGTTGATATTTAACCGGTCAGTTCTATACTCATCATAAAGGAGTACTGATTGAAGTGACTATATTATATATTTTCACTCAAGTCTAGCCTTAGGTCACTTAATAGACAGAGTAGGCTTGTCATTTTCTTCACCTTTTAAGCTAGGATCGGTCAATATATGTCCTAATATGCTGAATGTGTTGTGTAAGGTCAGTATGTGTACAACAACAGTAAACCCTGTTTTATTTTAGGGAAATAGAAAACTGTTACACACACATATATATTGCTGCAGTTATGGCAGTGTTGTGTAGCATCACCTCGATAAAACAAAGAGAATGTTTTGCAAAGATCATGATATAGCTCTGTCATATTACCTCCCTCTAGTAATTCCAGATTGTTAATTACTAAAGGACAAAATTGTGGAAGTTGCAGCATTTTTGTTTGGTTTGTATTCAGTAACTTGAGTGACCATCATGTTAACACTGCCTCATGTCCCAGATTACCAACATCCAGTTGCAGTTACCTCGTAGGAGTCAGAGAACAAAGAAAGAGAAGGAGAGCGTACACGCTCTCTCTCTCTCTCTCACACACACACACACACACACATTGAACTCCTGGACAAAGCATGTCTGGGCATGTAGTTCCCCATCAGGCACTTTACTCAACAATTCCAAGTCACCCTAGTCAGTTTATTAAATAACAAAGCTGAGATAATGACTTTAGATTTTACAAGACAATAAAAACATGGCTGTTTAATACCGTCAGCAGAATGGAATAGTAAAAAAATCCTGACATTATCATTACAAATTCAAGCCAACGTTTTGACTTTACTAGAAAAGGTGAATAAATTGTAAGAACATGTTTATACAGACAGACAGACAGACAGATAATAGACAAAAGACTATAGAAATAAACAGGACATATTGTTACACAGTAGGCATTTAAATCCCAAATACAACATGCTCATATAGATATACTGTACGTGCAGCAGTTACAGCTGGGTTTATCTGCCAAGCATACATTAAATGTTTAGAAATATATATACGTACATACATACATATAACAAACTTAAAAAACAAATATCCTTTCAAAAAAATCTGTACAGCGATTTTGACGGGACAACAAAGGAGGGCGGGGCTATCCGACACGATCTCCGCCCCTTCCTGCGGCTCTGTCAAATGATATAGGTTTATGGAAATCACAAACCGCCGACATCCAATCGTTCGTGTTTATGCAAACTAAAACAAGCGTCGCAACTCTAATCTGGCCTTTCAAAACAAATGAAACGCCGCGTCGCTCCGCCCACAACCAAACTGCCACAGTGCGGCCCGTTCATGCAAAACAGAAGCAGCGGCTCGTCACGCGCTCTCCCACCAATCCGCTGGCTTTATGCAAAACAGCCCCCTCCTCTTTCCCCTTCGCCGCCCGGACGGTGACGTCATGCAAGCATATCCCCCCCTTCCAGTTTAGTGCCGCGGCTGCTGTGTGTCTGCAGCAAAAACTCAGAGAGAAAACAGGAAAAGAGCTGAGCGCAGGGAGGGGCACTTTCGGAGGAATTAGTACCAACGCCGGCACCGCAACAACCCCCAGTACCTTCGGAATACGCGTTCTGGGGGGATAAGATCGGGAGCTCGGATTTGCACTGCTTCTTTCTTTCCCTTGTTTTCTTTTTTACTGCCAGGACCAGAGAGGAAGAGAGCACTGATTTATTTATTTATTATTTTTTTGCATCAGGGGGCTTTTCTTTCTCTTCTCTTCCTCTCCATTCCCCACCCTTCTTTCTCTCCTTTGTCCGGTGTTGCTGATCCAAGAGAGCTGCTGAGAAAACAACAACAACAACAACAGCAGCCTCCCCCTTCTTCCCGAGATGCCTAGCTCCCTGTTCCCCGAGCTGGAGAGGAATGGCAGCGGCAGCAGTCAGGGGGTCGACGCCCTGGACGACCAAAGAGCTCTGCAGCTCGCGCTGGACCTCACCCTGCTCGACCTGGACGAGAACCCCGCGTGCGACAACGAGCCCCGGAAGAAGAGCGTGAACATGACCGAGTGCGTGCCTGTGCCCAGCTCCGAGCATGTGGCCGAGATCGTGGGCAGACAAGGTGAGCTCGTTTCTGTTGTTTGAGGCTTTATTATGAAGAATGTATAGTGTCATACATGCCAACATACACGTTGCATGTGCATGATATTATTAACATGCATTAACACACAGTGGTCTGATGCGTGGTTTATTTGGGAAGGGAGTCGCTATGCAGCCTCTCCTCTGATATAGTGGACCATGCATGGGTCTTCTCTCTCTTTGTCATGCATATTCTTTTTCCTTGCTTCTCTTAAAAAAAACTATTTCAGAATCATTATTTTTACTGATGTCCTGAGAGGGATCTGCAGTTCTGTAATTTATATTCGCAAGCATAATCATAATAATAATTGACACTATAATAATAAAAATTTTTTTTTGTTGAGACACAGTAGCCTGTTTTGAATAAGTGCACTTTGCTTTGCAACTGAAATAAAACATGATAAAACATTACTGATGTGAGGAGTAACTGAGACACAACAGACCAGAGTGATAGCCTACTTAGACTGAGATGGGTCAGACAGTGCCAGTTGTTAGTCTGTGTAGTCTTTTTTTCCTCCGGATTCCTCCCTGGCTCAGCTTAGTGTTTGGGGGAATTTATGCCCAGGTTCTAGGAACTGCAGTGTTTATTGTTTTTTATGTGATGTGTCTTGTCAGATCGTAGTCATACGGTGGACAGAAAAGCACACCCTTCTCGTCTGGTTGAAATGTAAAAGCAGGGAAAATCCGGATTTTTTTTTCCCCCTCTGTGCTATTTTTGACCTGGACCAATGTGTGTCATGTAGCTGAGCATGTGGTTTGAATTTATGCCGTGCAAAAACTAAGTGAATCATTGTTCCTAGATTTAAAAGCATACATCTGTGTGCAACCTGCAACCATTTGCATTTAGAGTGTTTCCTTTTGTTTCATCACATACTGTATAGATTATGTTTTGGATTTTTTACATTGATTGCATGTTCTGCTTGATGACTTTGTCTGTTTCTGATACTTTTTTTGTTTGTCCTGTGCTTTGTTTGGCTGCTGTAGAAAGGCGTGTTCTCTTACAGTATGCACTACAGAATTGCATGGTATACCACAATAATGTAACACAACATCTTGGAGTGTTTTGATCAAATCAGTGTGAGCCAGTCTATGCTTAATATGTTGTAACACAAAGCTTTGTGTGTGCTTCATTTCATTCTCTAATATATGTATTTTTTTGTTGTCACATCATGCAGCCTCAGTGTGGCATGCTCCAGCATCTAACTTCTTCATTACTGTTCATGATTTTTGTTTTAATGCTTTCTTTTTCTTTTTCTTTCTATGTAGGTTGCAAGATTAAAGCCCTGCGTGCCAAGACCAACACCTACATCAAAACACCGGTGCGAGGAGAGGAACCCGTGTTCGTAGTGACAGGCAGGAGGGAGGATGTAGCCATGGCGCGGAGGGAAATCATCTCAGCAGCTGAGCATTTCTCCATGATCCGAGCATCACGAAACAAAAACAGCAGC
>JAOVVA010000004.1:9894004-9899004 GCA_028565275.1 Leiocassis micropogon | reverse complement strand
TGATGATGTATTTTTTCTACAATGCAAAAATAGTACATATATGCCACAGTAAATACACTAAACACCAATACCAGTTTTTTTTTGTAAATTTAACTTATGACCGAACTGTTACTTTAAACATATTTCGACAATGTTAACAAGAAAGTAAATAAGTAAAAATAATGATTGAATGTGCGGATAAAAAGTAGAACATAGAAATATGACTCAGATAGATAGATAGAAACATGGTGTTACAGCTTTTTCACAAGAAAATTCATCAATGGTTGAAGACATACTGTAGTTAAGCAAACAATTATTACTTTCACTAAAAACAGGTTTAAAGGGGTTAATGGACGTATATTTAAGGTAGCGCAGCATAAGTAATGTAGCTCAGGAGTTATGCTCTACAGGAGCCTATCGCAGGGATTCTGGGCACAATACGGGGTACACCCTGGAGGGGGTATCAATCCATCACATGGCACGAAAGCACACACACACACACTCTCTCTCCGGAAACACCAATTAGCTGAATATATACATGTCTTTGTACTGTGGGAGGAAACCGGAGCAAACCCACCAAGCACAGGGAGAAGATGCAAACTTTACACGCACAGACCTGGGGTGGGAATCGAACCCTCGACCCTGGAGGTGTGAGGCCATAGTGATAACCACTACGTCACTGTGCTGCCTCAGTGATGTGCTAATGAATGGAAATCACAGCACACTATTAAGAGAGAGAGAGATAATCAATCTACTAGTATTGAATTCAAGGTATCAAGCTATTAAGATAAAGTGTGTGTTCCTCTAAGCTCATTTTTAATCGAGTATTAAACAGTGTCACTTTATCAGCTCAATTTGACGCTTCTGAAGGTTTTAGGGCTCCTACAAACATTGATGTGGAAAATTACCTGAAGGTAGTATAAAAAGGCTGTTTCTGCAAGCAGATAGAAAATAAATTCATATTTTAAAAATTTTTATGTTTTTATGTATCCAGATATATTTATTTATATTTATAGACTCATCTGACTTGTATGGAAAGCTCCATGAGTGTTTATTAAAAACAGAAATGAAAGGGGCAGCGATGGCAAGACTGGCACATTCATCATCACTTTTCCAAAAAACATTTCATTCCTGTAACTCTTTCTTGCATTTTTTTTAGCCATACACTGACTCTTCCATCTCACCCCCTTTTTTCCTTTTTTTTAATCATAATATCTTTATGTACTTTTCATGATGGTTTTCCTAAGGACAAAAACAAAGAAAAACAGCTGCTACATGCTATCATTGGGTTCACGTACACGACCATAGTTATGTCACAGCAGTGCCTGTAATAAAAAAAGAAACAAAACAGCGAAGTCATGATGTTGACAAACCCAAAGTGCCTACAAGTCAAAAGTATTTTCCAAGGGCTGGTTTTATATTTTAGCCTTAAGTGCAGTAGTTGAAGTGTCATGTGGTTTGAGCATGGAAAGACTGACTGCAAGAAAATTTGCCGGCGTTGCTTGATAATAACCGCACAGTGAACGGGCCTTAATGATCGGGTTCAGATGGAAACATGCAAACCGGCCCTCATAAAACCTCACTGTGAGGAAACAATTCCAGCACTCTTGCTGGAAAAGAGCTGACAAGTGCTTCGTCCAAATTCAGAACATATGCCCCTGGTCCGAGAAACTCAGCCTCCTGGATTGGAACGCTGCCCAATGCTGGAGCAAAAGATCATGCGAGATCTCTGAAGCTGAGCCAGAGGTTTATTATTATTATTATTATTATTACTTTGTGTTTTCCTATTGAGCTCAACTTCCTTTAATGTGTTGTCAGAAGTATGGAGAAAGGATGCCAGCTGTGCCACATAGCCAGTTTTAGACCGTTGCTCATTGTCTCAGTCTGGCCTGTAATGTGGATGCGTGTATCAGAGCAGGAAGCCTTGTTTGGGGTAGTGTAGTGTTTTGTTCTGCTGGGCAAAAGGCTATGAGTTCAAATCCTGTGGCTGCCACTGTTGGACCTTTATACTTTTTTATGCTGGGAGTGGATTAAACATTGCTTTTGAATAACATGCAAAATGCAAGTCTGTCCAGAATTTTGGCTAGCAAGTGTAACTTTATGCTATTTAGGCATTTTTAATTTTTTGCAGATTTCAGTGCAGGGAATTGGCTTGAGGCGGTCATAATTTTTTTTTAGAACTCGAGCTTTTTCAAATCATATTTAATGGTAACACATGTTTTGTTCATGTTACATCATGCTTGCAAGATGCATTAACTGCTTTCATTCACCCATTTTCCCCATAGGAAAAAAATACTATAGTTTACTGTAGTAGACTGTTATTTACTGCAGAATAGTATTTATTATGTTAATTGACTACACACTATACTATAGTAATTACTACACAGCGTAGTAAACTGTAATACTTACAGTAATAATTAGTACACATCATAGTAAACTGTAGTATTTACTATAGTAACTACTACACTCAATAATAAACTGTAGTATTTACTATAGTCATTACTACAAGCCATAGTAAACTGTAGTATTTACTATAGTAATTAATATTAATTGCACTTTTAACAATGGTTATTGTCACAAAGGAGCTTTACAGAATCAAAAGAAAATTATGCAAATATGTATGAAATGAGAAAATGTGAATGAATCAGAATGATCAGATGAGCAAGCTGTGAGTGACAAACAGTGGCAAGGAAAAACTCCCTGAGCTGGCAATAGGAAGAAGCCTTGAGAGAAACCAAACTCAACAGGGAACCCATCCTCATTTGGGTGATAACAGCTATCAGGAATTGTTTTGCCGTCATGCTGTGTGATAGGCAGCTGGAAGTTCAGTGGAACAGTAGATGTGTTTAAGGTAATATGGAGTCCAGTTCATTATTGGAGGCTTAAGTACAAAGTTGTAGGAAACTTTAGTCCTGAACTATTGAGCAATGGCAGTCACAAGTCCTCAGAGAACAGCTGTCTGCATCAGCCGAGGCCAGGACCGTCTTCATGGTAAAGTGGAACCGTCCCCAGTCACCACACGCATCCCAAGCAGACCACATGGGTCCTCCATGCGACAAGATCTCCAGCTAGAAGCGAGGCACCGGGATGAGTGAGACAGGTCCAGAGGGCAGACGGGGTCTTGATCACTGACGGCTCAGAAGCGGCTTGTGTAGCTCAACAGAGAGAGAGAGAGAGAGAAAGGGAGAGAACAGTAAGGTATGGTCGCAGTCACATAATGGTGAAAGTATATTTAGTGCAGAATGAAAGCAGGGACTCCGGCAAGGGGGATCCAGAAGGAAACACAGACATGACACCTCCCTGGGAAGTAAAACTGTAGTATGTACTATAGTAATTACTGCACTCTATAGTAAACTAGTGTTCATACACACACATGATCAGAGGTAACCCTGGATGTGCAACATTACCTTGCTAATTACTAAGTCACTGTCCTGTTATCAAGCAGAACAGATCCTGTAAAAAGAAACTTGTTAGCAAGTTTCTGCCCTGGGTGGATTTTGTGGTTCAGTTAAATTCATTTTAATTTATATAGCACTTTTAATGATGGACATTATCACAAAGCAGCTTTACAGAACTAACTTAAGAAACGTACAGATCAATAAATGTATATGTATCAGTTTATCCATAATGAGCAAGCCAGAAGCAAGAAAAAATAAAAAAAATTGAGACCAGACTCAAAAGGGATCCCATCCTCATTTGGATGATACCAGATAATGCGACTGTAAGTAAATTCCTTTAAAAACCATATGTTATATTGTCAAATGTGTGACTATAAAACGGGAAATGCATTTTAGTTGTGGTGCGATGGTTAGCACTGGATGTGCCACAATGCATGCTGCATTGGCAATGATGGTTTAGTGGTAGAATTCTTGAGGTTGTAGCTCAGGGTTAGAGCATTTGTTTTCTGTGATGGACTAGTGTTCCTGCTAGAGTGGTTTCCTGAGGTGAGTGTTCCTGGAATAGACTTTGGCTCCACTACAGCTCTCTATATAAAAAAGAGGCTACTGAAGATGAATAAATAAATAAGTGAATCAGTGATTGAATGACGGGATTTAGGTTTGAATGTATCTTTTTAGGTTATCAATTACATCACTACTAACAGTTCTACCTACCAGCGTTAGTATTAATGTCCTTTAGGTTCTAAGCTCCACATACTCTTTTGATACTTTATCTCATTGCATCTTCTGAATAACTATATGTAAATGCCTGAAGTGAATGAAAGAGCAGAACTCTGCAATTGAGGTTGCTTTGGGATGTGACAGTAATGGTGTGGGAGAAGGAGGTCATCCCTTCTCTATTTTTAACACCTTTAGCTTGCCCTATCAGACTCAAGAGCACCTGAACAGCACAGCAACACAGACGATTGAGATGAAAACGAGTCAGCAGATACGTATTCGCAGGTAATATATAAACTAAAGTGTGCAGAGTGACTGCTCAATCTGTCTTTGTCTCTTACTAGCACACATACTCACACTTCTTCTCTCTGTCTCTTACACACTTATATATGCGGGGAGTTCAGGTCAAACCAGGACATTTGATTGTGCAGAATAAGAGAACAGTTATGAGAGTAAAAACTGCCTTTATTTCTTTATATAATTCCCTGCTACACTAATGCATTTATCCCAGTGTTTCACTATTGCTTGGAAATGCTGGCCTCCCAGGAACTCCTGGAAACAGTGGAAATTGCTTGGTCAGGACTTGCACCATTTAAATGTTTTACTGTCTCATTACTGTACTGTGCTTCTTTAAATATCAACCTTTAAATTGCATCTTAATTCATTAGACATGTCATCACAAGTCCCTGCTTGACTTGAACACCCCTTGTACATACTCCGCCTCTGTCTATTGCACATAATAACAAGAAGTTGGACTACATACGAATTCAGGCTCATTCATTTACCTTCTTACACATATGACTCTGTGCCATTTTCTTTCTCTATCTCTCATACACACACACACACACACACACACACACACACACACACACACACACACACACACACACACACACACAAACACAC
>JAOVVA010000004.1:9869199-9886687 GCA_028565275.1 Leiocassis micropogon | reverse complement strand
TGATGATCAGAAACATTTTGTGTGACAAACATGCAAAAGAATAAGAAATCAGGAAGGGGGCAAATAGTTTTTCACATCACTGTATATGCAGTGGTAGTAAAGTAGATTTGAAATTGAATTGCATGAATCATGAGCGCCTGATCTAATTGCTACAATCTCAAATAAATTTAAAATGTTGCCTTATCTTATACACAGAGGACAATAAATTACTACAGAGTAAAATCCGCAGTGTTTATTTAACACTGTTAAAGTTCATATGAGTCCAACTGGACTGGAACCTGAAGAACAGAATCAACAACACTGAACTCTTTGCCTGCTAAGCCCCATACACGGCAGGCTGTGATGCACAGAGTGTTCTGATATCTTTCTGTTATAGCCAGCATGAACTTTTTCAGCAATTTGTGCTACGTTCGATTTTCTGTAGGATTGTACCAGACAGGTTAGCCTTTTCTCCCCGCAGGAATATACAGTATAAGCCTTGAATGCCCATGATCCTTTTCCTAGTTTACTGGTGTATAATTAATAATCAGTGTTAATGTTATGTGGTGTGAATTTTATGTCTGATCTGTGTAAAAACACTATAAGGTGTTAAATGAACATTGGGGATTTTTACTGTGATAGAAAATAAAGCACATTATAAACAAATACCAAAACAAATATATTAAAGTGTCATGGTGCAATGCAGTAGTGTTACAATAGCTTTGTGTAACACCTTCTCTTAGTGTGTATATGAGTTTATACTCATTTTGTCTTGCACTATGGTCAACTGGAAGAAGCTTTTTAGCACCAAATGCTAAAATAGGGTTTGTTCTATTTCCATATACAGGGTGGTTGAAAAGTAACTAGGCAATATTTAATGGCTATAGAACTGGTGCACCACCCCATTTTGCTCTTACTGTGCATGCGTGGTTGGACCAGCATTTTCCATGATGTTGACTGGGACAACGCAGACCTCATAAATGGCCTCCATGAAGTCCATATCTTAACTCCATGTAATTTTTTTTTCCTGTAGGGCTATGCAAATAGAGCACTTGGAGGCATGGATTCAGGAGGTTCTCAGCAATATCTCAAACAACTTCCTTCAAACTTCCTTCTGCATTCCATCTCAATGAGACCAAAGTGGAGTTGTTTGGTCTTTATGACTGGCACCATGTTTGGCAAAAAACCAAACACCATTTTATCAGAAACATATAATAAGCACTGTCAAGCAGGGTGGTGAAGGGGTGTTAATTGGGGCATGTTTTGCAGTCAAAGATCTTTGGCACCTTGGAGTCATTGAGTCGATCATGAACTCCTATGTATTCCAGAGTAGTCTAGAGGCAAATGTGAAGCCATCTGTCTGACAGCTAAAGCTTGGTCAAAATGGGGTCATGCAACAAGACAGTGATCCAAAGCACACCAGTAAATCTACATCAGAATGGCTGAAAAAGATTAGAATCAAGGTTTTGGAATGGCCTAGTCAAAGTCCACACCACAACCCAGTTGAAATGCTGTTGCAGGACCATAAATGTGCTGCCCTAAAACCTGAAAGTTGTAAAGAAGAATGGGAATTATTCCACAACGATGTGAGAGACTAATAAAGTCATAAAGTAAATTACTCCTTCAAGTTATTGCTGCTAAGGATCTACAAGCTATTGAATCAAGGGGTGGTGGGGGGTGGGGGTTCACTTAGTATTAAGCATTAGTATACAGTACATGTTTATATGTATACTAATACTATGGCCTGCTACAATCTGATTATTATTCATTAAGTTTTTACACAAAAACACATAAAATTAAAAGAGGGTTACCAACCCCTGCACATTACTGTATGTTTTATAAGAAACTTCAGAGTAAACTACTTTGTGAAGCATGAGTGAGAATCATTCTTACAGTTCATGACATCAAAGAGACAAAGCAGGAAGTTGTAAAGCAAAAACGGTATATTTTAAAGATGATTTGGAACAAGACTCACTCAGACTTTTTACTCAGATTTAAACATGCTGTACATACATGTTTCATAATTGTAGTAACGTCTTATTGTAAGTTAATATGGACAGTAATAATCAGCCGAAATGAGGCCAAGGTATAGTCTTATTCACTTCATTTAGGCCTTTGACCACCTTATTGATTTACAAGACACTTTATACTGACGGTAGCTCTGGTCTATGCAGAATGCTCAATTATAACTCAAAGATGGCTCAATAAGCCTTGAACCAAGTCCGTGCAGCTTTTGCAGACTTATGTGAAATGGAAATGCTATAAGCCAAAGATCTTGGCTTCTTTATTCGATCCATATTTCAGAGTAGATTGAATTAGACGTGGACTGGATGGAATTTGTTCTTCATGGAAACGGTCTCTCTCTTTCAATTACACATACCTTCTTCACTCGTCTTGGAAACACACACACACACACACACGCACACACACACACACACACACATACACAGTCTCTAGGCTTTGCTATTTCCCGAAAACCGCTGGCAGTCTGACCCTCACATGGCTCTGGGTTTTATGGTACAACATATGTTGAGGCTTGTTCACTGGCAAAAATGTGGTTAAGACAGTTTCGCTTCTTTGATTTACACTCTATAGACATGAAAGCATGGTTGCTTGCATAGCCTCAATCCTGTAATTTGATGTTTGAGACCTATGTTTAAGCATGATAAGGTGTGCTGGGTGCCTCTGAGTCAGAAACTTGCAGCACTAATGCTGTTTTACTGGAGTCACAATTAGTTGGTGAAAGTGGGCAACTGTGTTAAAGAAGCAATCAGATTTCTTGAAGGTTCATTTAAATTGTCTATGAGCGTGTGTGCGTGCATGTGTGTGGTTTACATTTGAAAATTTGGGGAAGAATAGAATAGGTGGTTGTATTGTGACTATGGGTTCCTGGAGCAAGGATGTGTGTATGTGTGTGTGTGTGTGTGTGTAAGTGTGTGTGCACACAGTTATGTAATGAACATATAAAACCCTAGTGTCACTTGACACTTACTCAGTGTGTTGCAGTAGTTTTATTTCTTCTTTGTCTTTCGGCTGTTCCCTTTCAGGGGTCACCACAGCGAATCATCTGCCTCCATCTAACCCTATCCTTTGCATCCTCTTCTCTTATACCAACAAACTTCATGTCTTTCGAACACGCCTTCCTCCTCTCCTTTTTCGACCACCGGTGGTGGTTGTTGTTAACCCGGGCCAGCGACCGATCCAGTATGGAAGTGATATTTGTGATTTGCATCATTGATTTGGCAAATGGTTTACGTTGGATGCCCTTCCTGACACAACCCTCTGCATTTATTCAGACTTGGGACTGGCACAAGAAGACACTGGACACTGGACCCCCCCGTGGTTGCATTGTTGCAGGAGTTTTACTTATTTCACTTATATTACAGCGTCTTTAGTGCATGTGCCTGTATATCTGGGTATACCACTATTATGTCATGATTGGCTTCAGAAAAAGCCTCTCTGTCCCCTGAAGAAACATGAATTGGACTTTAAGACTCCTAGCAGCTTTAACTCTAGCAGAAAATGTGAGATGTTTGGCTTATTTTGTTATCCCAGTGGTCCAGCACGCTTCACATTAATTGTGTTTGCTCAGTAGTGGCCGCCCAGAGGCAAGATAAGGCCCCCTAGATGGGTTTTTCCTACCAGGCTGAAGATCAGAGGCACTTAAAGATGTGGATATGGGAGCAGTTTTTCAGTGGTAAGGATTAATAGTGGGAAATGTTGGTTTAGGCAGAAAATCCTAGACCAAATAATATACCGATGGGTTGTTCTGGAAATACTGCATCTGTCTGTTTGGAAACATCACGTAGCTATATATTTTTTAACACGTTTCACGTTTATTCCAATAAACAGACAAGTGGGACAAAAGACAATCCTGGTAATCCTTGGATTTGAACTCACAACCTTCCAGTCAGTAGGACTAAATTTAGCCATGAATCCAGCACAGGCACATCAATTATATCTTATGAATAGGCATGTTTGTACACCACAGTGCTCCTGAGGCCTTTAATCTGATTGATCAGCTGATGTTGATTAACTTTCTTTAAAAACACAGTTGCCTGGGCAATCACAAGTTTATCTTAATGCCATCTTTCTAATCCGTTATCATTTTTACGATAACAACTCATCCACAAAGTCTTATGTGATGAACATGCACATAACTCAAGTTCAACTTGAGAAAAAAGTCTTATTTAACATCAAACAAGGTGAAGCTTGCTGTAAGGAAACATTTGTTTTACATTTGATAAAAATGAATTCTGCACATGTCAGCACCTTGAGGTAAAAATCAGTTCTTAAAGCTGTTCCTGAAAACCTTGTCCTTTGTGGTTTCTCACTGCATTTCCCCTCCATGAAACTGCCTTCAAGAACTTATTTTCGTGAAAATTCCACAAAATAAAATGAAGCTATAAATGGATAAAGTATCACGTCATTCGTTAAAAATTTTTTTTTTAAAGAAAAAGTATAATTAGTGTCAAATTGCTGTAACATATGCGGAAAAGAATACTTCAGGGTACACAGTTGGTGAAAAATGTTAAACTCCTGTGTGTTATCTCTATACCATGAGGTTGGCTGTTTACCTATAACAGCACACTTCAAAGTATTTTATTAATTAAGTATTCTGCACACTTGACATTGCATTATGCTTGCATTCCATTTAACAGAAGCTTGGACAGCTTTTGTGCAATCTAAATTGGTAGACAGTATAAATACAGAAGTTGCATATGTTTCATATTACTTGTTCGGGTAATTTATTTACAATGTCTGGTCATTTGAAAGCTGTACAGCTGAACATGATGTCATTTTCAAAGAATTTGATATTATGATATTATAAAGTATTTCTCTGTACTTAACTGTGCCTTCAAAAGAGTGCCTCAGCTGAAAAATTTATTAATTCATAAATCATCAGTAGCCAGTAGTCAATCCCAGTCACAGGGCACTATAGACACACACACACACACACACACACACACACACACAAACATACACTCATCGGCTACTTTAGGTACACCTGTTCAACTGCTTGTTAACACGTACTGTATATCTAATCACATCACAGCAACTTAATGCATTTAGGCATGTAGACATGGTCGAGACAATCAAGAGCTGATAGAAAGGCAACAATAACTCACAATGTCTTGTTACAACTGACATATGCCGGAGCATCTCTGAATATACAACACGTGAAACCTTAAAACAGAGGGGCTACAGTAGCAGAAGACCACACAGGGTACCACTCCTGTCAGTTAAGAACAGGAAACTGAGGCTACAATTAACAAAGGCTTACCAAAATTAGACAATAAAAGAACGCTGGTCTGATGATTCTTGATTTCTTCTGCAACATTTGGATGATGGGCTCAAAATGTTGCATAAACAACATCCATCATATCCTGCATCACGTTTCAGGCTGCTGCTGGTGATGTAATGTAACTTTGAGCCTGTTAATACCAACTGAGCATTGTTTAAATGCCACAGCATACCTGAGGATTGTTGCTGACCATGTCCATCCCTTTATGAACACAGGAGGACTCACTGTGTCACACAGCTATAATAGTCTCAAAATGGTTTCTTGAGGTCAATGAGGTCAGTGTATTCAAATGGCCTCCACAGTCACCAGATCTCAATCCAATGTACAGCTGATAAATCTGCAGCAACTCACACTATGAACTACAATCTCTAAGGAGTCTTTCATGAACCCTGAGAGACGGATGGATGGATGGATGGATGGATGGATAGATAGATAGATAGATAGATAGATAGATAGATAGATAGATAGATAGATAGATAAATTGATTTTAGACTTTTAATTTTAACCTTTTAATTTTTTCACATTTAATGTTTCACACTTGACAAAACATCTTTGGTAGCAGTGACAGCCTCAAGTCTGCTTGTGAAGGATGCTACAAGCTTGGCACACCTTTCTTTTGAAATCTTCTCCCATTCTTCCTGGCAGAATCGTTCAAGCTTAATCAGGTTGAATCGGCAGGGTCAGTTTAGAGCGACTCTACCCAGAGATCCTATATTGGGGTCAGGTGCTCTGTTGGGTTCAGGTCACACCAGGACACCAGTGGTGTTCTGAAGCAACTATTATGTTATGCTGTTATGCTTTGGGTCAAGTTTTTATTGAACTGTAAACCTTTATCGCAGCATGAGATCCAGAAGACTCTGGAGAAGGTTTTCACCCAGGATACCTCTTTATTGGATCTGCATTAATTTTCCCTTTATACTGGCTAATCTCCCAGTCACGGTCACAGAAAAACATCCACACAGCATGAAGCTGCCACCACTGGGTTTGACTATAGGGATGGTTTTAGTAAGGTCATATGTACAATACAAATGTGCAATATTTCATGATCCCAAATAGTTATTTTTTTGTTACATAAGACCAGATGATTTTGTTTATCATGATCTGAGAGTACTTCAGGTGCTTTTTGGCAAACTCCCAACAGACTGTCATGTGCCTTTTAGTAATTAATGGCTTCTGTCTGGCCACTGTACCATATAAGCCTGATTAGTGGAGTACTGCAGTGATGACTGTCCTTTTGTAAGTGCTTTCAGTGCTTCAAAAAGTTTCTTCTCTCTTTCCCTAGATATGTGTCTGGACACAATCATTTCTTGGGGTTTACAGAAATTCTCTTGACCCCAAGAGATGACCACACACTCCATTTGCAGATTATGGTAGCACACAGGCATCCGCACACGGGCGGGGTCGCAGGTAAACCCCATGTACTGTATGTGGGTGGAGCCGCAGGTAACCTCTAGTAAATTATAAGAGAAGAAATCTTTGGAAGATATCAAATGTTTTACAGATAAAAAAACTAAACATTTATTGTAAACATTTATGCAACATTTAACACTTTGGAATAAATTTTTGTATCTTCAAAACATTTTTAATGTAAGTAGGTTTTAGCATCAAACTCTTTTTGAATCCAGTTTTGATGTTTTTAAAACCACCAAACTGTGTAAATAGGAAATGAATAGAAACTAATGCTTTGCTATAGAAAATGTTAAAATTATTTTAATTCTGAAATAAAACCTCAACGACATCTGACAGTGTTGACAAAATTTCATGCTATGCTAGATAACTTCTGAAAAGTACTGTACAGTATGTGGGTATCCATTGGTTTTTGCATAATTTGCTAGATGCATATTTAATGTGCTTGAAATTAAATAATTTTACAAAACAAATACCCCAAATTTTATATCATTTAAGACATTTGGTGTTGACATGTTATGGTTGTGACCTAGGTCATGACCTGAAGAGGTCCTTGGAGTTTTATTTGACCACAAGATTATCTGACATTTTTAGAAATGTCTGACAGAAACTCACTAATCCATGAGTGCAAATATCTAATAACATCAGGTCTAATAATGATTATATAATGAATTAGAAATGAATATATAATGAACATCATGGTGTATCATAAAAGTAATGATCAGCACATGTCTAGCTGGGACAGAGCTGAGACCAGATGCGCATTATATTAAATCAAATAAAGCAATTAGCATGATGCGTTTCTATGATATGGGGCAATATGATTTAATAAACATCAGACTTCCGCTACTTATCACTCCATGTGATCAGCCAGGAAGATATGTTATATTTTGCAAGCACTCAAGTTTTTGAAGTAGCTTCTTCTCAAGGAATATAATTAGATCTGAGTACATGTAGCTGGCGGCACCTTGCTTGAGAGCTTATAAAAGACCAAAACTGTTTGCTCTCAGGGCTTGTGGCAGAAAGGAGGGTTAATAACAGGGGATGAGCTACAAGAAGACAAAGGAGGCCTAATGAAAGATGAAACTGTCTGCTGGATGCACTGCCAAACTCTCTTGTCTTGCTTGCCAAGGGAATGTTATGCAAAAAAGTGTCATTTGGTAGGCGGTCCTAACTCTTCACATTAGTAATTATGACCTCATTTGTTGGAAATGAAAGAAAACATATATTCCTTCCAACATATGTCCCTCCGGCACGGTGGTGTAGTGGTTAGCACTGTTGCCTTACACCTCCAGGGTCCGGGTTCGATTCTTGGCCAGGCTCAATTCCCGTCTCTGTGTGCATGGAGTTTGCATTTTCTCCCCGTGCTTAGTGGGTTTCCTCCAGGTACTCCGGTTTCCTCCCACAGTCCAAAGATATGCAGGTTAGGCTAATTGGCATTCCCAAATTGCCCATAGTGTGTGAATGGGTGGATGTGTGAGTGTGTGTATGTGTGTGGATTGCGATGGATTGGCACCCTGTCCAGGGTGTACCCTCATGCCCTAAGTCTCCTGGGATAGGCTCCAGGTCCCTGCGACCCTGAATACAGGATTAAGCGGTATAGAAGATGAGTGAGAGTGAGTGAGATATGTCCCTCCAGGCTATTGGAGTTTTTCTTTTGATATGATGTATAATGAGGGTGTTACAATAATACTAACCATTATCCCGCTGACACCAGCATACGTACTGTAACACACAACCATATAATGCCTTACTTGACTAGCATAACAAAGATGGTACCAAATAGGCTGGTTTGATTGCTTCAGAAACTGATAATCTCTTTGGATTTTAAGGCGCAATGATATTTACAGCTTATACAAAATAGTGGGAGAAAGAAAAATAGGTATCAAGTATCAGGGGCAGCAATAGCTCAGAGGTTTAAGGCTCTGGGTTACTGACCAGATGGTCAGTGGTTCAAGCCCCAGTTCCACCCGGTTGCCGCTGTTGGGCCCTTCACTTCAGTTTCATTTATCTGGAGGGCAGAGCGGGTATGGAAGATCTTCTGAGAGAACAGTCAGGTATGCTAACAGTCAAATAGCGTATAAGGTGAATGTTAGCGCAGAGTGCAAGCAGGGACTTCGGCCTGATTATAAGGGAAATGTAGCTTAGTGGTTAAAGTGTTGGACTACTCATTGGAAGGTACTAAGTTCAAGCCCCACCACCACCAAGTTGGCGCTGTTGGGCCCTTGAGCAAGGCCCTTAACCCTCAGCTGCTCAGATGTAAACTGAGAAAAATGTAAGATGCTCCGGATAAGGGCATCTACGATATGCCATAAATGTAAGGTAATGTGATGTAATGAGAGCATAACTAAAAGTGAGAGCCAGAAGTAAGCATAAAATTTGGGTTCACTGGGAAGCAATCAGTCACTTCACCATCACCAAACCTGGAAAGAAATCATTTCACTTCACAGTTTTAACTTAGTTAGTAGACCAAACTGATTAATAACTGTTTTTATTAATTAATTATTATTTTTTTATTTTATTTGTCATACTGTTTCTTTAGCCACTACACTGTATGCTCACCAGCTGGCTAAAATAGCCAACCAGCTTGAGCAGCTCGGTCTGTGTTTCTAAGCTAGATTTTTCCGCAGTAGTAATGTTAACGTTGTTTAGTTCAATCTAAAACTCACTCGATTACCCTGCATTGCTCTTAGGATTCAAAAAAGCTAACACTTATATCCAACTGCTTCCACTTCATGAGATGTTTACTCTGGTAAACCTTTAAAGCAATACAAAAAAATTAACAATTAGTTGTATGCTGTTTACTGCAGGAAATTGCATGCACATTTTTACTGTATTGTTCAAAATAGGCAGCACGATGGTGTAGTGATTAGCATTGTCACTTTGCATGGTTTCTTCCATGTACTCTAGTTTCCTCCCACAGTCCAAAGACACGCAGATCAGGCTAATTCGCGTTCCCAAATTGTCTGTTCATACTAAATGTACATATAGTATTTATGGGTTCCATGTATGGGCTGCAAGTTATAATTGCATTATTGTATGTAGTAAGAAAAGGCATACATCAATATGATCAAGGGCTTGTGCAATTATGTGTAAAAATGGATAAATGTATATAAAGCTCACTACAGCAGAGTGTGAAAAATGATCTCTTTAAAACTGAAGGTCAAAGGCCAGTTTTGTAGACTCAATACACTTGCCTGCAGTGAATAATGCTTAATTTTCATTTAGTTGAACAGATCGGGCTTTGAGTCATCACTCCCACACACAGGTTCCAGACAAAACAGTTCACTTCTAACTTTTCTCTCACAGACAAAGAAATCATATCTCTCTCTCTCTCTCTTTCCTCCATCATCTCTCTTCTTCTCTTCTTAGGACTCCCTACAATTGTATCAAGTTCCTAACAGTTAAAACAAACCTTGAAAGTAAAACAAAAAAAGGAATGTACTTTTGAGACTTTAGCATTACCTGGTTATTGAGCTTTACAAATATAACTGTCTGAACGCCTGGGTAATGAGACCTAAACATTCTAAAACATTGTTAGCTAGTTAGAAAAAAAACCAAAAAAAACCTCCTGAGCTAAAAATAAACCTCATGCATTCTCACTGAAAGCAAATTTTTTTTTAGATAAGCTGCCTGCATACTATACATTACATTCTACAGTAGAACAGTACAAACTACAGAAGAAAATGATGACGATTGCTAATCATATGAAAAATCTTGACTCGTTTGAATTTATTTTAGATCACAATGATTGCTTTAACAAACATCAATGCTGATCATATGCTCAATTCTCCACTAACTCTGGATAAATAGTTGAGCTATTTAGAAGAAAGAGAGAGAGAGAGAGAGAGAGAGAGAGAACCCACAAGACTGATAACAGACAGAATGTGAACGTATCAGTGCTGTTACTGCTGTTACTGTCTCTCCCCCCCCCCCCCTCTCTCTCTGTGTGTAGGATTCACACCTCCAGCTGTCATCAGCTCACTGTAGTCCTTTAGATCAGAGACAGACTGCATATGGCACTGTCTGGAATGCACTCATCTTTACATACTTACATGAAGGTAAGAGCTGCACACTGTTAAAAATGCATCTACAGTACAGTGCAAAAGTCTTAAGCCAACCTCAATTTCTTCATATTAAATGAAATGAAATCGAATCAATTAAATTAAAGAAATGTGAACAAATGTTTTCCTGTGACAGGCTGCAGAGTTACTAAAGATACAATAAAAAAAGTCTGTGTTTATGTAACAACCTTTGCAGTAACCTCATTTCCCCTCTCGTCTTTTCCAATCACTCAGCATTCAGCATCAGCCATGTACTAATCACCAGCCGGGTCATCATCTGCTCCTGTCTCTCATTAGTTCATGCCTTAAGTTAGATGGGTTTTATACCTTATTGATTTACCGGTTACTGTGTGGCTTAACAAATAATATATATTTCTTTGAAACTGCTCAAGTACATGGACTGGACTAATAATAAGAGCCCAAACAGTCCTTCAGGAAGCCTGGAGAACTATTCCTCAAAAGTACATTAAAAATATACAAGAAAATCTGGAAATAAAATCTGAAGTAATGAAGGGTGGCTCACGACTTTTGCCATTACTGGACATCTACATATATATATAGTATAAATCAGTGAGAATGCTGTAGGTGTACTGAAAGGGGATATTTTGGACAGAAATAAAATAATGAATATAAAAATACATAAATTATTTAAAATATCATCATTTGCATTGCCTATCTATATCCCCCTTCATGGGTATAAACGATGCGTACATGTAGGTATCATGTGGCTGCGTTCAACCTTCTCTAAAAGATTTGTGTTCTAAGTGTACTGAAGCTGTCTATTATTTAGAACACAGACTCTAAACTTTTGAGTGATGTACATTAAGGAAGACTAAAAAAATTTTCTGAGGCAAAAGTTTCAGTCAAAACTGTCAAAACAACTGATTAATTTAAAAAGCAGATATTGGTAGTGTAGCTGAATGTACTTCATCTCACTTGTATGCATCATAGAAACTAACAGAGTTTATTAAAAATAAACAACAACAACAAGACCATCTGGTTACCTTGGTGATATCAATCTGCTATTTAAAACACAGCAGATTTGGACATTTGGGGCTTTTTTTCATGTTTATCTTCAGCTGAAACTATTGTATGAATCTCTGATATGTCTCAAATGGAAAAAACACACTATATAAAGAGGGAATAATACTACTAATAATAATATAATAATAAAAATAATAATAATAATAATAATAATAATATTAATAATAATAATAATTATTATTATTATTATAATTATTAATCCAGGTTGTTTCATAACTGAGTATACAAGAAAATATTAATCATTAGTTTGATCAAAGGCTGTTCAAGCCAGGAAAAGCATGATGAATAATGACAGGGTGAAGAAATTCTGTCAATCTGTCTATCTGATACCTTCTTAACTGATGAATACATTTCTTAAATTTAAACAAGAATTCCCTGATTGTCTGTTAAAAAGATTTATACAACAGCACTATTTTACTCTAATATCTAATGCTGTTGATTAATAATGTATAATGACATGGGCCTGAAAGATGTTATGACTGTAATTCAAATGGTTTACATTCATATATTTATTAGATCTATAGTTACTAATACAGTGCATCCGGAACGTATTCACAGCGCTTCACTTTTTCCACATTTTGCTGTGTTACAGCCTTATTTCAAAATGGATTACGTTTATTATTTTACTACAAATTCTACAAACAATACCTGATCATGACAATGTGTTTCTCCACAGAGAAACACTGGAGCTCTTTTAGAGTGACCATCGGGTTCTCCTCCCTGACTTTGGAGTCAGTCCCCTAGTCGCTCACTTTGGCCAGGCGGCCTGCTCTAGGAAGAGTCCTGGTGGTTCCAAACTTCTTGTATTTTGGATGATGGATGCCACTGTGTTCATCTGTGCCTCGATACAATCCTAACTTGAAGGTCTACAAACAATTCCTTGGACTTCATGGCTTGGTTTGTGCTCCGACATGCGCTGTTAATTGTGGGACCTCATATAGACAGGCGTGTGTGTTTTGAAAAATGTTGTCATTATGGGGTGTTGTTTGTATAATTTTGAGAAAAATAATGAATTTAATCCATTTTGTAGTAAGTCTGTAACATAGTAAAATGTGGAAAAAGTGAAGTGCTGTAAATATTTCATAGATGCACTGTCTATTAATGTTTATTACTGTATCAGTTATTTCTTACATTTCTTTCTACTTTTATTTCTCTGTAAAATCCCCTTTACTCTAATGCACTTATTTTAGCTTTTCACCAGTGCTTGGATACCACCAAGGTAGAAAGTTTCTCAGTTCGCCAGAGCCATGATCAGACTGCTTGCTTCACGTCTGAAACGCCGGCCTCTCTGGAACTCCTTTAGACAAAGTCATACATTGTCCTGCAAAAACAGAATGCCTTTGGTTATTTTTTTTCCTTTTCTGAGAGCATTCCAGTGGGCTGTGAGCAACCTTGACCGGGATTATCAATCATGGATGTGTAGGCTTCTGTAGAACATTTGCACCATTCAAATATTTTACTATGGCTAAGACTCATAATCTCACTGTGCTTTATACCACCATTAATGTGAAATTCCATTACACCCTATATTTTATGAGTTTTATCCAAAATCTACCCTAAGCTTAGTGTAAGGAGAAATAAAAGGAACTTTTTTCTCAGTTAGGAAAAATCTGTAAAATACAGTTGCAAGCTGTTTATTGAACAAATAAGAAATTGTGAGTCAGAATCATAATCAGGAGAGACAAAGATCAACAGCCAGTAGGCTAATGTATGCAGGAAATTAAACAAATATAAAAGCTATTGATACTGGAAAAGAACAACGAATAATGCAAGATTTCATATAGTGAGCTAATAAGAGTGGGTGTGATCAGGTGTGCGCTGGGTATGAGTATAAATAAATTTGTCACTTATAATACGTTGGTGCTATGCCACCTTGCAGCTCCAAGGTCCCTAAGCCAACTGTGGATGATTAAAGAATGTATACCTATCCGGTTAGCATTGGACTCCAAAGATACCAGCAGAATAAATGAAATAAACATAAATAGCATTCAACATGATTTTTTTCCCTTAAAACTCATGATCAAATATTTTTGTTCTGTGTTTACTCATATTAATGATCAAATGTAATAATTACCCCTATCATGTTGTGCAAGTTCTCCAGAAACTTTGGATTAATTTGTGAGCCATGGGTAGACATTTATTAAAACTACACTGTGATGTGCTTGGCTGGGCCTAACAAATCGCAAAGATATGACGTTTGTTAATGAAAAGTGGTACATGTAATGAGGACATTTCTTTTTAACAAACAGCCTCTGCTTTAGCAGCACTACCTCTGGTGTAAATGAAGAACTCAGTGATCTCAGTGAGACTCCCTTTGAGAAGCTTGCTAATTAGGGAAATGCAGGAATTTATTTAAAGCATATTGAGAGAAGGGTGGGTAGCCTACATGCATGTGTGTGTTAAAGAAAGAAGGAAACCCACACCCCTTTAAAAAGAACATGAGCGGAGTTATGTCCTGGTCTTACTCTTGACATTTACACTGCTGTAGCTCTCAGTGATGAATAATTCAACACTCATAATTAGTGCAAATTCCCCTGCTTCCTAACATCTGAATGCTGTTATAAAAGATACATCTGACTTGGCAGAGTTTGTTGAAAAAAGTGTCTCAGTTAAAGCAGCAGGTCAAAGGTCATATCATTATGTCTTTGATTAAGGAAGGAGGTCATGTTTAAAACAAGAGGGTGTATTTGATTCTGTTTGCGGTGGAATAAATCCAACATTTAGTAAAGGAACTGTGGTTAAACACATGGAAATGTGTGCTTTGAAGGGCAGGGACCTCTGAACCTGTACTCGGCATGGTTACCAGATCTTTTTTATGTGGAAAAGTAGAAAAATGATTATCAAACGAAATTAGTCTTGTTAGGCTTTTACATCAGGTGAAATATAGGCTTTAAACAAACCACCTTCTACCTATAGTGGACTGATACTGTCATCATGTCATAATACAAAAAATACATGGTTGTTTTGGTTGTCCTATGGAAATAAAAATTACTATTATTTAATAATAATAATAATAATAAAAAAATAATAATGTGTACTATACACATTCCCCATGTAAGTTGTTATTATAGAAACAATAATACAAGCGGTGTTCAAGTCAAAGGGGGACTTTTTTTTATTGTGCTGAAGAACAGATTGCAGTTATGAGTTATGAGAATAATAAACACCTTTTTTCTTGATATTGTGGCGTAGGCGGGGTTTCGGCTGGCGACCATCATGCCTTGCGGGAGGGGTTGCTGTGTGTTCACCCTGTTGGGGAAGGGTGTTTGGGTTAGTGGCTTCGGCCATGTTGTGTGTGTATGACCTGTTAAATGTGCTCCAGTTTATGCTAATGCTAAATTGAATGTAGGTTCTAGGGTGAATGTGCTATACTTGCTATATATATATATACAGTGTTGTGCTAAATAAAGTACTCCCAGCCATTTGCATTGGGCAGCAAGTAAACTCACTCGTCTCTCCCAGTCTCGTCGGGCGGTAAAACGCTACAATATAATCCCTTACCACTAATACCAGAATTTCACTAGTGCTTGTATACGATTAAGGTAGAAAGTTTTCCTCGTGAACTGCCTGCATCACGTCTGAAACACTGGCCTTCCATGAACTCCTTTAATGGCCCAAACATGTGGAAACAGCTGGGAGGGAGGTAAGAACTGTACCAGCCAAGTTTCTGTAATGTGCAAATGGTGTTAGTGAATGATTGTGTGTACAGCTCCCACAGATATGTCTTTTCAGCAAGTGTGACAAGTTATCCATAGATTTTTATAGGAATGTTCATAAGAATGACTACAGTGGGCTCTGGCCAGGATTGTTATTCATGGATGTACAGCTGCCTTTAAAATGTTTGCGCTATTCAAATGTTTTACTGCAGCTCATGAGCTGTACTTGTCTTTTGTAAATGTCAATCGATTTTACACCTTTATTTACAAGAAATTTAGTCAGTTTAACTTGAACGGCCCTCGTATATTAGAATGAGCACATTAATATAAACCTGCGATTTGCCTTGCAGGCGGAATTCTTGTCAGACCTGCTTTTAATTGGAAAATGAATGAATACATTTTAGTCATTAAAAAATACATATTTAACAGTGTTGTATATAATAAAAATGAACACATACTCCCATGTTCAATTCCCATTTTTATCCCTTTATTATCTTTTTTTTTTACCTCTTTCCCCTCAGTTCCTCTCCCTGTTCTTTTGTTCTCAATTTCTCATTAGCGTTCACCGTTTTCTTCTCTTCCTTTTCCTTCCTATTTCTTTTTGATTTACACGTACTAATGTATCTCCTGTCATTCATAACTATTATTTTCTCCTCTTCTCATATTTTCTATGCCTCTCATTTTGTTAGCTTTTTATTTCTCTCGCTTCATTATAATTTTCTCATGTTCTCTTCTCTTGTTCTTTTTTCTTCTCTTATCTTCATTATGTTACTTTCCAAATTATTTTTCTCTCACACACAGCACTTTTCTCTCTCTTTTTTTTTTAACTTTTTCGTTCTTATTTCCATTCTTTCCTTTCCCTCCTGTCTCTCTCTCTATCTTATTTTTTTCTTTTTTCTCTGCTCCATACAATTTATGAACATTTTCAAGTTTTTCTTTGTTGCCAGCCTGCTCCATCTCATCTCATCTCATCTCATCTCATCTCATCTCATCGCATCTCATCTCATTTAATCTCATCTTATTTCCCTCTTGCTTGGTCTCCTTACTTTCCTTTTTCTCACTTCCATTTCACCATCTGTTCTTAACTTCCCCTCATCCATCCCTGACACGCCATCCCCCTCCATTAAAAGGATCCTGTTTGGTGCTAAAAGCTGCATTAACATGACAATGCTCTTGGACATCCTCTCTACCCTGTCTCTCTCTCGCTCTCTCTGTGACCTCACTGCAGGATCCTCTTCATTCACCAACTTTCTTTACACATTCATGACCTCAGAGAACAGATTAACCAAAAGTAACTACTGTGGGTTTTTTTTATCTGTATGAATGCGCATTTACACTTGTTTATGAACAGATTATCTCTCAAAGTAATAAAAAGGGAATGAGGTGGGGGGTTTTCGAAGTATTCATAGCTGACTTAGCATAACTGTCTGGTTATGCGTGAGTGTGGTGTAGACAGATGTGCACTTGAAGGCACTCCTGCATGTATCCTGCACTGACAGAAGGTGTGTGTGTGTGAGTTGGCACATACATTATGTAACAGCAAGTACATTTGTGATTGCATATTAGTGCCTGATGTGTGGGCCTCACAACTGGCTTTAATCATTATGTATGCAAATGCAGGGTTTGTCGGAAAATAGTTTTTTTTTTCACTAGTAGGAAATTGGATTTTGTAATTTTCTGCCTAAAAAAGCCAGTGAAAAAGCTACATCAACATGCAGTTTTAACTTGGGATTATACTTCCATTTCCTTCCTCGGTTACAGAGTGATGTCAAATTAACAGGGCATCATTAACATTGTGGCTAATGCTATTATCCATTGGCTAGTTTACTGCTAAGCTACATGCTATTTTCTGTTGTTGCTGCAGTCCAAAATGTCACATGAAGGTTTGCAATAGTACATTACCAACAACCACTTGGGCCTTTAACTATTAGGCCTTGTTCACACGGGCGTAAAATATTTGGATAAACGAACGCGCTCTGAACGTCCTAGACGTTTATGTTGCGTTTTGTAGTGGCGCTCGATTGACTTCTACA
>JAOVVA010000004.1:9850711-9861752 GCA_028565275.1 Leiocassis micropogon | reverse complement strand
GCGCAGCCGGACAAACGCACGTCACCAAAGCCCGTGTGAACACTCTCATTGACTCCTATGTGTAGAAAACACTCAGCACTTGATCCGCGCTCACCGGACGCTACGAACCCAAGAAAAACGCTCGATTTTAACGCCCGTGTGAACAAGGCCTCATACAGCATACTGTACTACTAAAAGATTAAGTGGCAGTACACAGTCGTAAAAAGAGGGGAGAGCAACTGCCAGCCAAATCCCATAAGTAGCCCTTTCAGCAAGAAAACACATGATAATATTATGTCATCTTAAACAACACGTTGTCTCATTAGTTATTTCTTCTAAGTCATTCCAGATTGCCTCTGTTCTTTGATCTTTCATTACTGCTAATTAATGTAAATGCAAGCTTCTGCCAATGCGCTGACAGGATCATGACACACCTCAACACGTTGTTCTCGGCTAACGCATGCTACAAAGCTAACTACAGTACCTCCTAATCAAGGCTGAATCCCTAATCCCTCTCTAACTGAATAAATGAATGAAGGAACTACTTGGTGAGTGGAACAAGAGATTCTACACCATACATAATGTACTAGCTTTGCTTTTTAATCTATTTGGGATTCAACCACAGAATAGTTATTTAGCTTAGCTTTTTCTCAAGTGGAATATTTTGAATCATAAAGAGAAACTTTAGAGATTTCCATGACTGTCTACCACCTCCATGTTTTATTCTCCTCACCTTTTGACTACATAGTACCGGTAAGAATAAAAAAATTGCTTTCCTCCTGGTTAAAGTAGATTCGACCTTTTTATCTGTTTAACATAGAAAAGAAAGACACACTTTCAGGTGTACCCATCATTAATACGTAAAAATATAACCAGGGGTGATTTTAGGAAAAGATCTTTAGGGGGCTCAATTTTTTTGATTAATAAAAAAAATATTACTTTTTCATTAGCCTGAAAAATTGAATATGGACTGTTACTATATGGTTTTTTAACAATGGTTCTTCTTGGCCATACCTCTATTTTCTGCTGTCTCCATCCTGCTTCTCTGTCTCTTTGTGCTGTCAATCAAAATGTTACAACAAAATAGAGAACAATATATTTTCATAATTATAAACAGGTATCCGGCGGCACGGTGGCGTAGTGGTTAGCACTGTCGCCTTGCACCTCCAGGGTCCAGGTTTGATTCCTGGCCGGCTCGATTCCCGTCTCAGTGGGTGGGTTTCCTCCCACAGTCCAAAGTCCCACAGACCTGCAGATTAGGCTAATTGGTGTTCCCAAATTGCCTGTAGTGTGTGAATGAATGTGTGAGTGTATGTATTGGTGTGTGCCCTGCGATGGATTGGCACCCTGTTCAGGGTGTACCCCACCTCGTGCCCTAAGTCTCCTGGGATAGACTCCAGGCCCACGCGACCCTGAATACAGGATAAAGCAGTATAGAAGATGAGTGACTGAGTGAGTAAAAGGTATCCATGCAGTTGGTCCATATAAATGCATAGCTTTTCTTGACATCTGGTAACATGCGTCTTCCAGCTTTGATGCAGAGCTTAATTACTCCCTCTCCCCTCTCCTCCCACAGATGCTGAGTGCAAGTAAAGTTCCACTCTGTAACTGTCTAAATCTGTCTGATGCTTTGCTATGAAGCACCTCTACTTCAATGTGAAAATGTTTGGGGCTAAGCTTAAAATATTTAGGGCTAAAGCCACAAACGATTGGACCTAAGGACACCACTGGTCACGTCTCTAAGCAGATTAAACAGAAACAGGAGAGTGGTAAAAATATTTTTAGAAGTAATGGTGCATTATTCGTTCGGGGTGCTAAAACACATTTCAAACACGGCATTACACTTGTGTGATGAATGAATACACTTTTGCTTTGGTAGCTCCCAGGTTGTTGAGAGTAACAAAACATGAAGCAATGAGACAGAAAAGATGCACACACTAATATCCATACTCATATACAGATACGGATGAATTGCAGCCAATGAAAAGTTTATAAGGTGTTATCATTTTTGAGTGGTATTAGTGCTCCAGTATGATGTTGCAATTATGGAATCCAATACCAGTACCCAGTGATGACATGGCTAAACTAACACTTGATAAGAGAAAAAGGGATGATATGCTTTATGCTGTGAGAAAGTTTGAGGAGTGAAATTTAAACCATGGTTCTATAAACTCAAACCAAAAACATATTATGATTGTACCAGTTGGCTGTGGTTATGATTATAATAGTTTATAGTAGAACAAAATATTGTAAGTGTGATCGGGGTAAGCGTAACAACAAAAGTTAAAGTATTGTGAAAAAGTAAGTTATTGTATATTTATTGTGTTATGTACAGTATATCACTTACGAATGCAAATGGAATGAAGCCAAACAGATGAGAGATCACTGCAGAATGCTTTCTCTCTCAAACACAAACAGAGACACTGACACACACCATCTCATTTCATTCTACGTGTTCATCGTTCATCGATTTTTCTCCCCTTTCCATCATTACATAACCCAGGTTGCCATATAGCTCGAGGCAGAGTCACTGGTGTAAATATAAACTAATTCTTTCCCTGAAAACGAGGCAAGAGAAAGTGAGCTGTAATCATGACCTTTAACACACTATGCGGCTACAGGTTCCATATGGTTGCATCCAAACACACACACACATGCATGCACACACACACACACACACAAACATGTACACACACCCTCTCAGGGCTAATGCAGGTGAAATAATTGTAGCTTAGCGCCTGTGGTGAGGGAGTTTCAAGCTTGGTGAAAGAAATTTGGAGAGTTTGTATAGAAGCTGCAAGAAGTGTGTGTTCTTGCTGTTCAGGGGCACTGAGACTGCAGGCGATGGATGTTCTCAACTCTGTGCATCTCACACACATGCACTCTTCCCTAGAGAGTCATGTACTGATAGTGTTATTTGCTTTCCTTGCACACATATACTTTTTGAATTCTCTTGCAAAGTGTACAAACACCTTTCTTTGTTTGGTTGTCGGTTGGCTGGTTTGGTTGGTTGGTTGGTTTCAAATGCCATATTGCTTCAACCTAAATCTTATGCTGCATTGCTCATACCCCAAACTGAGTTGATCAACCAAGATATTTGTAATGGAGCTATGAAATATTGTAGTAAACTCAAGCAGCAGCTTGGCTGTAGTAAGGCAATTGCCTGAAGTAATGTATCGACTTTTGAGACATTGGTATTATCCAATGACACATCATCTACCTTGTCAGCATACTTTTTAAACCAGCTCTGCACTATATTCCCTTTAAAACTCTATCTAACACCTTTCAAGGTACAAGGAAGGCTCTTTTTTAATTTCTTTTTATTTTTACTCAAAGTAAAGATCTATGTACTAAATGCTGTAAATGTAAATGTACTTAACTTTCACACACACTTGTATAACCAGACTTTTGTCATGTTTATGGATGTTGAATTGATATTGAAATCACTGAGGCCGCAGGACGGATTAGTGATTAGCATGTCCCCCTCGCAGCTACACCGTTGGGGGTTAAAAACTTGTCTCTGGTCTGTCTGTGGTGACTTTAAAATGTATGGATGGGTTACTGAATAACTCAGGGTGTGTTAATGCAGGTCTGCTATACGCTTCACTATTAATGGTAGCCATGTAACTTTGTAGGTTGAGTGCAAACACCAGATACCAAACATGTCTTAACTTATCGACTGCCTATGGGGTAAGATGGGCAAAAAGAAAAAATAATGTAATAGTTTGCAGAATATTTATTCGTCATTCTCAAGTGTTTGCTTGACACCATCATTTTTGGCATAAATAATGCAAGTGTAAAGTGTATTGTGGATGGAAAAGTTGTTGACACCAATTGGAAAATCCATAATTCATTGTGACAAGACTGTGAGGTTAGATTGGGTGACTCAACAGCAAGTTTCTCTGATTTTATCCACAACCCTTTGTAATATGGTACAGAGCAAATAAGACAAAAGGAATGAATATTGTGGGGCATATTTTTTGTGGCCTGAGCAATTCCTTATATGGATATTTGAACTAAGTTTGCAAAAAATATCATGTGGTAACCAAGCTAAGCTAACATTAGTGAGCATTAGTGTATGGTGCATATGGTGGTCTCATACTAAATTGAACAAAATAATGTGTCTATGTTGCATGATCTACTCACTCACTCACTCAGTCATCGTCTATAACGCTTTATCCTGTATTCAGGGTCGTGGGGACCTGAAGCCTATTCCAGGAGGCTTAGGGCACGAGGCAGGGTACACCTAGCCAGGGTGCCAATCCATCGCAGGGCACACACACATACACACATACACTCACAAGCTTATTTACACTCTGTGGGCAATTTGGGAACACCAATTAGCCTAACCAACATATCTTTGGACTGTGGGAGGAAACCGGAGTACCCGGAGGAAACCCACCAAGCACGGGGAGAAGATGCAAACTCCATGCACACAGAGACGGGAATCGAGCCTGGCTGGGAATCAAACCCGGACCCTGGGGGTGCAAGGCGACAGTGCTGCATGATCTACAGTGGAATCAATTTTAAATACTTTTAATGTGATATTTGAAAAGATGACATGTGATGAACTTGGGGTTGAGGAGGCTTTCCCAACTTGCAGAGGAAATTTTTCATGTCAAGGGAGTTTTTTTTTTTATTATTATTATTTATGTATTGCAATGATCCATCATAGGTTATCACAAAAGTTGTGGTTTTTCACTACATCTCAAACTCTCTTTGTCATTTCAATTTCTTTGTACAAGCTAACTTGGTGAGAACAATTTTCCCATGAATTCAAGTCAGTTTTTCAAATTCTTAGAAATGAACAGCCTGTAATTCACAGTATGTGTGCATAAATAAAGCTACATTTACTTCACATTCAGTTCATTCATTCTGCAGCATTGTGCTTGGGTGAAAGCCTTTGATCAATTATTAAAGGATCTGTGTCTTAACTTGTGGCACAGCTGCATTTTCCTATAATGCTCTTCTACTTTTCCTCTCCCTGGTTCCTCTCACCCCTCACCCCCTGCTCATACTCCAATTATCATATTTCCAACACCTTGACTCCAGTAAAATGCTTCATGCAGATGATGTGTGGGCTGAGTGATATGGTGGTCTGCTGTTGTTAAGAGTGATAGAGGGAAAGAGAGAAAGGGAAAGAGAGAGACAGTGTGAGAGGAGAGAGAGAGAGAGAGCTTGTCAAATGTGCAATTAGAAGAGGGCTTTTTCAGTGCTTTTCTGGCATTTCACAGAATATGATATCACCCACAGAGAATTTCCTGCTGCCTGTATTTTTGGACACCATGTACCCAGGAGAGTGGAGCAGACTCACAATTGAAATGCTGGCTTTTATGAGATGACTTTCTCTCTTTGAGCTGCTCTGGAGCTCATTCACAGAGCTATCCTAACCCATGATGTAGTCTAGTCTGGAATAGCAGGGATGCTTTAATGCTGTTATCCTGTACACCTGCCATACATGTCACAGTGTGAACCAGAATACAAACTTTATATCTGATTATTTGAAAAAAGAGGCATAATTATTGCATGTTTAAAAAAAAAAAGAAAAAGAAAAATTTGGTAGATCAGTCACACATTTTGTCACTTTTGTATTTGCAGATTTTCAAAATGAAAAGCGTTAAAATTTCTTTAAAAAAAAATTAAAATCAACACTCAAGTGCTTTTAAGATACACAAAATGTCATCATGCAAGAATATGTGAATATGAGAAGCCGTTCTCATATAAGATTATTTTTAACATTTTAGCCATGCAGGCAGGCAAGCAAGAGATGTGATGCTCTCAGTGCAAGCACTGGCAGACCTTAAAGGTCTTGGGTTATAACGGTCTGGTTTTATATATCAACAAGGTGTTTTTTTTTTTGTGTCACCTCCTCTGACCAAAACACTTCCCACACCATCCCAAAACTCACATCACGTTACTCAAAAAACACAACGTGATGTAATGCCTTGTTCAGAGTCCAGGCGAATCCAATTTGTTTCACAAATCTGATCTTTAGGACAGACTGTCTACACTTATTTGCAAGTGATCAGATTTGGCTCTGTTCAAACTGGCATTTTATATTGCAACACATTATCAATCTATCCGCAGTGGTTGCTGTGGTAATTATGCCAGAGGTGTGGGTACACTCTAGTGCGTGATGTGTGACATCAAATGATGGTAACTTAAAGAAACAACCAGAAAACATTGTCTTCCTGCCCCTTTTTTAACCATGTGATGCGAATTTCCACCTGTGATGTAATAGTCAGTTTGACCTCTGATTTGAGTGGATAGAGCATTCAGACTGAGACACATTTTTAGGAATCCGATTTGAATCTAATTTCAAACTACCTCTGGAAGTGGTTTAAATTGGATTAGCAAAATCAGATTCACTGCATTTTTTATTGTTCAGATTACAAGATAGCAATCAGATTCCAAACGGAATCCAATCTGGACATAGCAAAAATCAGATTTGGCGGGAACAAAGGCCTAACAGTCTTCCAAACCTGATAAAAAGCATACCCCACTTCCATGGAATCATCATTTTCAAGAGGACCAGGGAACTGTTCTCTATAATGGGAACAGGTTCACCAAACCTAGACAAGATGGACTTACATAGTCTGTTTTTACATAGTGTTCTCTCTCTCTTTCACACTCTCTCTTTCCTTAACTCTGACACTGTCACCTATCACTGTCTTCTTACCTCTGTGTTATCTCTTGCTCTCTAATGTCCTGGTCTATAATTTCGTCCTCTCTTTCATTATCTCTTATTTTATCTCTATTTTTTACTCTCCCCATCTTCCTCTTTCCCCTTTTCTTTTTGTCTCTGCTTTTATCCTCTACCTCTCTCTCCCTCTCTTACATCATCCCAGTTTTTCTTCACTCTATCATTCACTGTATCTCCATCCAGTTCTCCTCTTTCTCTTGTTTTGCTGCTTTGAAAGAATTTAATCCACCTCTTTCCATCTGTGTCCCCTGTTATCCCTCATTCTATCATTCTCTGTCTCCCTTATTTCCTTTACTCCTGTCTTGCTTTTATTTCATTCACTCTGTCTCTCCCCTCTCAGTCTCTCCATCTCTTATGTGACGGATTCGAATATGGAATCCACCCACTCATGTTCTTTTTTATCGTCTGAGTCCTTTCAGTGTGTTGAGCACTGCTTGTCAAAGACCCACAGGCCACAGAGACTCAGCGGCAGTGCAGAAGCCAGCATTAACAACACAGCACAGGATATGAAAGTGTTCATTTTATTCAGCAATTCCGAGCCATGTGATTATCACAATCGCCCATCTCTGATCTCTGATTTGAAACGGACCGTTTGGTTTTAACCAAAGGCCTGATCTACCACCGGTTTTAGGGTCTCAGTCCTGCTGGATAGGGGAAACCGAGTGTGATCAGGAGCCAAGAAGGCAGAGCGTGTCCAGGCATGGCTCAGAGAGCAGGTGTCAGAGTTGCTTCAGCTTCCTTTCATTACTGGGGCTTTTTTGCACCTGCCAAAACATTCACAGCTTCATCCTACACTCTGTCAATCACATCACAGTCCCTCACATCAGACTATATACAGATCACAAAATATAAAAGTGTGTCTGAGTTTATATTTAGAACTGTGGGTGGAAATTACATTAAGTCAAAATTTTTAAATCTTACTAAAAGTGAGAATTAGTAGGAAATTCATTGCTGTTCATGCTAGCTGCGCATAACTGGAAAAAGTTTTTTAAACATTTTTTTAAACAACACAATATTATAGAATATAATAGAAATTAAACTTTAAGCAGTTACTCTAATCCACAACAATAAATATACATGAATTAAATTAAACTTAACTTCTTCTTATTGTTATAAATAACAAAGTATAAATAACAACGAGATATCGTTAGAGTATCATCTTCCCGGCATGTAATATAATAAAGTGCGACCATAGTGTAGCAGTGCAGTAACCATAAAGGGAGAAGGCGGACACGAACCAAAAAAACAAAAAACGTTTGTCTATTGTATGTGCTGCAGCAATGCAAAGTCCAGTTTTTTGTAATAGTGATGTACGATATGTAAGAGTAGGCAGGGGCAAGGGCAGAGAGTGAGGAACCTGCTCGTTCAACAGCCTCACAGCTGTTTGAAAAAGTCTGTGGGACAGTCTGGTGGTTCTACCACATATGGACCTATACCGTCTGCCTGAGGGCAGTGGCTGGAACAGGTAAAGTACACAGTGATGCTGATCATGTAGGATACCGTGCAGTCTTTGAAGGCAGTGTGTGGTGTAAATGGTGCTAACCTCCGGGAGATATACATGAAAAGATGCAACAGAAACAAACAGTCACTTTTTTTTGTTATTTTTTAAGTTTTTTGTCCTTAGTAGTCAGATAGAGAGCATTATACTTTTTTATTATCAAATCACAAAATAAATCTCTCAAAAGTAGCACTGCCACACAGTCAGTGATAAAAGTATAGTTTTCCCGAGTTGAAAACATTCGTTGACTGGGAATTAACAGTCAATTTTCTTTCTTAAATTAGGCTAGGTTGATGTGCGGTCTCCTACATGATTCTTGATATCAACTTACATCAACCTGAGTGGCTTTCTTAGGTATAACGTCTCAGCTCATTGCCACATGTAGCTCAAACCTGTCAGTTCCCAGATCTGATTTAGGACAGATCACAATGTCATAAGCCAAAAGACAGAGCCATGTCCAGTTTCAATAATTTTAATTTCAATAATAATTTCCTGGCCAAGTGTACAGCTTTCTGTACAGCTGTATTACAGCTCAGAAGACTGTGGTTTTATATTCAGCCCGGGAACACATTATAACATGACACCGCCGTCTATACAGTAAATCATTGCTGTGATGAACAAAATATATGTTTTTAAACACTACATTTTGATAATTGATAATTATTTTGACCAATATTTTCCTCTTGAACATACTAGAACACATAATATACAGCAAAAATAAATAAATTCACTCACGTAAAATATGTAAGTGGAACAAAATCAAATAATGGTACAAATTGTACGTTTATGTTAAACTCATTAAACTGAATTAAGTACAAGTGAAATTTTATTTATTTGAGTGAAGATGACATCATAACAATATGTAAAACGATATATAAATAATACACACATACTTGCTGTGGCAGCTGGGGCTGAGGAAGTGCAGCCATGTGCCAGAAATGCACATGACAGCTCAGCGTTTCTCAATGGCAGTCACAGCCCAAAATTAACAGAGCATTAGAGTACAGAGTCTGCTTCTCATGTTTCATCTGAAGTTGATTTTGGTGTGTCATTCTTTCACTGCCAGTTAGATGACAGTAGAGCTGACTAAACTGATTATGCTGTTACTTCTGGGATATTTGTTCCAAATACTGCGAGTGTTATTCAAGACTTGCTTCTGGTAAAAATCTTACTTAAAAAGTAAAAAAAAAAAAAAACTTGGTGAATAAAATGGCACAGTGGATTGCAACAGAGGAGTCAGGATATAGCACAGGTTATATGTTAATTGTATAATGTGTACATAGACTATATACATTTAGTTTTTTCTCTAAAATTATTTTGGGTGTAACAAAAATATGGAATGGCAATATAGGATGAAAAATAGGATGAGTAATGATCCACTTGGATCAAATTGATTACACTGCATTTCACACACTCCTTTTAAATCATTAGGTTGGCCACCACCTAAACTAAAGGATTGAATATTCATTCAAATTTAGTTATGTTCATGCATATTTGGGGAATGTTATGCATTGCAATATTATAATGCAATGCATTGTATGTAATGTTATGCATTTAAGGTAATAATGATATGCATTGTACGCATTGCTTTTCTGGATTCCACATGAAGATTATCTAAAGTATGTAAATTAACTGCATTTAATTAACAGGTCGAAGATTGACAGGGTTTTCTTTTAAAAAAAGTCATTGCCTTTAAACATAACTCTTTGCCATCATGCCCACAAAAATGATAGATAAAAAATGCAGACTGAAAAAAATGAAAAGTGTGATTGTGCAATTCCAATGAACTTCATGGCATTTAGTCAACTGATTAAAAAACACAGATGTAACAGGTGCAGAGGAACACAAGAGCTCACATCTTAAATTTTTTTGATGTAGCTGGTGTGTGAAATGTACTTTAAAATGGAAACATAATTGTGGTGTGAGACGAACATCTCATACCCACTGATAAATATCATGAGGAATGCATCAAATATGAGTTGAATGAAGCAAGAGGACCACATGACATGGCCTTGGAATGAATCAAATACTCAAACCACAACAACAAACCACATGGACCAGCAAGCAAGTGCACTCATAGCACTTTGAAGTATAATGTTTTCATGTTTTTTAAACACTGGCAGTTTTAATCCGTCATTCATAATTATAGAATTTCGCTAAAATAACATTATACAACAGTTGGGTGAAAGCAGGTTGGTACAGTCCGCAGTATTGGAAAGTGGGGAAAGCAGCCGCCTGCCAAAACCCATATTCAACACCGGTCACGGAAGCACTTTCAGCAAGAAAACACATCTGATAACATCATGTCTTCTTAAACAACAATTTGTTTCCTTAGTGATTCCTTCGTAAAAAAAAGTAAAGCTCCTAACTTAAGGCTCACAAATCCTAATTTATACCCAGTACAAGGGCACTACTTGGTGTGTGAAACAAGAGAACAAAGCGCACTGGCTTTCCATTTAATTTTATTTGGGATTCAACCCAGAAACCCTAGAAATTTAGACAATTGTCTAAAGAGAAATAAGTAAATGTAAAGAGAACATTAAGATATTTACAGGACTGTCCACCACCTCCATGGTTTATTCTCCCACTTTTTGGCTACATAGTATCAGTACGAAATTAAAACTACATTCACCCCTGCTAATTATACATTTGTCAGTCGCCAGCTTCGCCAGTTGCAGTTGATTTCACCAGTTAATGCAGGATATGTGTTGGTGTTGCAAAGTAACTGATTAAATAAACAAACAAATCATAATCAGTTGATAACAGTTCGATAGTTCAGGACTGGAACTTCCTACAAGTCTACCTGAGTCTCCAATAACTACCTGGACTCCATATTAACATCAATTAACATCAACTGTTAT
>JAOVVA010000004.1:9839965-9850611 GCA_028565275.1 Leiocassis micropogon | reverse complement strand
TGATTGTGTAAAGCTGCTTTGGGACAATGCCAATTGTTAAAAGCGCTATACAAATAAAATTGAATTGAATTGAATAACAAATGGCATTTGTGGGACTACTGCATAACAGCAAATTCAAATTTTATTTGTCACATACGCAGTCATACACAGTGCGATGTGCAGTGAAATGCAATATCACACTCAAGTTTGTAAACTACTAAACATCTGCACAGTGACATTTTTGCCACATGGGCTGTAGCACAGCCATGCTAATATTCAATACAACAGCACTCCTAGTGGTGTGCTTTTGCTTAAGTATAGTTCTTACAGTACAATATAGTACATTAACAAAAAGAGAAGTGATGTGAGACACTTTTTATCCCATTACAATTATGATGGTTTAGGGCCAGTGTTTAAATATTTAAAATCATGAGAACACTCGAGACTTGTGAACTACGGATACCCAGTATACATTAGCTAATTAGTTTAAAAATAAAACTATTTTAATACACTTTAAACAAACAATGTGGGATTAAACAAACAAAAAGGGATGTGGACATTTGTGGGTTCAACACATCAAGAATGATTGGTATAACATCCCAAGTCATGAACTCCATGCTACCATAAAATTATGATTGTTGAACTCAAACACTACATAAGTGGTCCAATGATATTAAATCTTCTCTTAAACACAGTGAACAAGTCTATGTTTAAAATGCAGCATGACTTTTATAATTGTGAAATTAGATCACACTGGAACTTTCCAGGAGTACAAAAAAGAACAGATATAAATAGTCTGGTGTAGAGATAGTCACTTATGCAAGTACACTATACACCCCTGACCATCAGAATTTTCTGAATAATATTGCAAAACTGGTGTTGATGCTTGTGCTTTTTCATCTGAATGGATATAGATATAAGAGTGACTGTCTGAGACCTGCAAATGTTCTAGACACTGTCTATTTTCCTTCAGGTGACTCAGCCCGGTGCTTAGAGAGCGACAACTCTCTGTGGGCGGTGACCTCTGACCTTGAGAAAGCAGCATTCAGAAAGACTGGTTTAAAAGAAAGTTTAAAGCTTTCAAGTCTGGCTGATGCGTTCAGGTCCAGAATCTCCCACAGAGGAAAAGAAAAGCCAGAGAACAGGAGTGAAATTGGAACACAGCCTGACCTGACCTCATCTGGTGCACACGTGTGTGCATATGTCTGAGAATTCACACATTGCCTCCCTTTATTGAAGCACAATCCAGTTGTACTCTTTCTTAGCACATCATTCACTCACACCAAGTCTTTTAAGTGTCACCTGAAACGTAGACTCGCCCTGACCTTGCCATAACTTTTGCTTTGATCTCCTCGATTTACACTTCCTCGTGGATTTAATATAATAGTTGCTCACTTTTTTTTTTTTTTTTAAAAGGAAGAAACGTATCAACTTTGTCTTTCCTCATATAACCTGCAGTTTATTCTCCAGGGCTTGTTGCGAGGGTTGACTTATTGTACTAATGAAATCGGATCAAACACACTTACGCTTTAATCACTTCTGTCTACTTTTTAATAGAGGGGAGTTAGAGACCATTTTGGGTGTCAAAGCCGCTTTGTGACCTCTGACCTCCGGCAAGCCTCAGGATAATGAGTGTGTAGGAGAATTAAGCTGGCTAATTTGTGACTCAAAGGCTTATTTAGAGTCTAGGCTCCACCACTTGGATCATACCCATTAATTGGATTAATTATGGAAACTGATAATGCCCTGATACGTGATGCATGACATACACTAATTGCAATATATCCAGTGTTGAAGCTGCTTCACTGATTTGTGGCTGTGACAATAAGAACCAGAGTCAGAACACATTTGTGCTTTCTACTTGTTTTGTGCATTTATATTCAGCAGGGTCAGTAAATCACCAGAAATTTAAATACAGGATGGGTGTCAAAATTTGAAGAAAAACAAAGGCTGAAATACAACCAGGACAATTAATGAATACAAACAACCTGTGAGTTACAGTGGTAGCACAATTGTAAAGGCAATAGGGTACTGATTAAAAAGATTTTTGAGCAAGGTCCATATTCCCTAAACTGCTGAGTTGTGACCCACATTTAGCAATACGATAAACAGTATGTGCATGACACAGAGCCACAAATTCAGAAATAGTAGGCAGCTTCAACGCAAAAGGATCAAACAAACTGTGCAACATTTAATTTAAGATTTAAATTTAATCCAAATTATGTATTACTTGTAAACTGGCGAATTCAAGTGTCTGGATCAAATGATCCCTCATACGACTCATATGGTGTGTGTGTGTGTGTGTGTGTGTGTGTGTGTGGACAGACATTTATTTGGTTCTGCATTAACAACTTTAGTTCCTACCAGCAAGTAGTTCCTGTTTATTGCTTGATGCACAAAAATGGAAGTAAAATCTATAACCATGGTTTCATCTCATTCTATTATGTATAGGCTGTCATTGAATTAAACGTATACTATACTGTATATAGAGATATTGCAATGAAACGTTACGCTTGGATGGAAGCAGCAAAGTTTCTCATCTCTGGTGGTTGTATATACAAGTAGCATGTTAAATTTAGATTTTTTACAATAAATGAAAAGCTTCCATGGAGCATGTAAATGTAAACAAAAAATTGTCACTCTAATGAGCCCATTAATTAATTTGTGTTAAATTAGTTAACATTTTAGCTTTTATATAACTACTACCATTTCTTATTGGAAAAATAACCCACAGTGCATATGCCTAAGTAAAAACAATAGTGATTGCAATATTAGTGACACAAGGAACTAGGAACGAGAGGACCAGAGTCAGGAACACATATTACTCACTCACTCAGTCATCGTCTATACTGCTTTATCCTGTATTCAGGGTCACAGGGACCTGGAGCCTATCCCAGGAGTCTTAGCGCACAAGGAAGGGTACACCCTGCCAATCCATCGCAGGGCACACACACATACACTCTCACACACTCATTGGAACACATATTAACACTAGAAAAACTTAATGTTAATGACTATGTAGGGCGCTTTCAGGAAATAATGCTCACAGCAAACATTTGTAGAGTTTTGAAGTGTCAAACAATGATGCTCAAATGGACTTTTCTAAATATACAGTACTTTGAAAATGGATTGAGCCACCCCTTATTTCGTCATTTTTTTGCTTACTAAGATCCAGACTTTCTTGTATTTTTATTGAAGTCTTCTGTCTGACCAGTTTCAACTTAAGTTCAATGAACTTAAGGCACGAACCAGTGAGAAACAGGTGCAGGTGATGACAGATGATCAGACCTGTGATTAGTAACTGGTGATGCTGAATGCTGAGTGTTTGGAACACAAAGAGTTAAAATGAGGTTGCTGCTGAGGTTGTTACATAAATTACCAGTTTTTAAATTTTAAAATCTTTATGCAGTTTGCCACCTGTCTCAGTAAAACATCTGTTCTCATTTCTTTAATTTACTCACTCACCATCTATACTGCTTTATCCTGTATATGGGGCCTGGACCCCATCCCAGGAGGCTTGGAGCATGAGGCAGTGTACACCCTGGATGGGGTGTCAATCCAATGCAGGTCACACACACATGCACACCCTCATTCACACAATACTGTATGTGCCAAAGTAAACTATGCCAGTTAACCTATCCGGCATTTCTTTGGACTGTGGGAGGAAACTGGAGGACATGGAGGAAACCCACCAAGCACAGGGAGAATATGCAAACTCCATGCACACAGACCCCAAAGCAGGAATCGAACCTAGACCCTGGAGGTACAAGGTGACACTGCTAAAAACGAACCCACCGTTCTGCCTTTTCTTTAATTTAATTCACATAATTTACTTTTATATAATATGAAAAAATGAGGGGTGATTAAAAAATTTTGCACAGTGCTGTAGGTCATACATACTTTAAATTTGCATATCATAGTGAATTTAATGTATCAGCAGAAAAAGGCAAATGTCAATATTCTGAACCGAGGCATCTAAATCGACTGTATACATGTAGGTTGGAAATGTCTGTTGTGACAAACATTAAATATATATTCATGTAATTTTTTAAAGAAATTTAAAGAATCACACTTAATACACAGAAATTTTTTATTCCAGTTTTGAGAAACGATGCGAAAGTGCATCCTTAAATGACCATTATTTTTGACCCCCACAGAGAGTGACCCTTAAGAGAAGGGCATGGTTATGATCAAACAAGTGCTATATATACACACCCAGACTTATAGGCACTAATGAGACAAAACTACAGACAGGTGCAAACTATAATCGAGTTTATAACGAAAGTGAAGCCTTTTAATTCCTTAAATTATACTTAAATTCTTTTTACTATGGAACTTAGGTAAAATCTGGATAAAATGCACTGTAACGGTAAGCACTCTGGACTTTGAATCCAATGATGTAAGTTTAAATCTCGGTGGAACCTGCGTGTTTGTGCTTGAGAGGGGAGATGTCCAACTTCACAACAGAAATAAAAGATTTTTTTACTGGTCTAGTTAGATTTTGTGACGCATCAGATAAACACATCAAATAAAACTATGTTAAGCCATAAAATTATACATACTTAGAGGCAAGAAATATAGTTGACACCAGATGACGTGTGGGATATTCAATCAAATGCAAAGTAACGTTTGCATATAAATTAATGTTATTTTATATCATATCATTATCATTACTATATCATTCTTGTTCCCATCACCAAGACCTTATGATATGTTGCATTGCTCAAACTTAACACTTGTAAATACTGTTGCATTACTGACAGATATTTTACTTTTCATGTCATATCATAAACGGCAATCACTGCCTACAACTATACACAACATAATACAAACCCTCTGCAAGAAAGGACCTTTAGTACCTAGCCATCTGGACAGTTGGTTATTATTTGCCTCCTGAAACTCAATGTAGCTTCAAAAGAGCAATCTCGTACCTACCTCAACACCTCCCCACACACACTGACACCTTTACCCACATCTGTTCTTACTCTCTTGCCCACATGACTGCACAGCAATCCTACCACGGGCTCTGTTTTATTTCCATGATGGAGCAAATTTCCGGAGAGGGGCCCTGACGTTCATGGGTCTTAGGAGTAACGGCTCACCTGCATCAGCTTTTAGAACAGTGCAGCACGCATGTGGCTCTGATCAAAAGGTGGTAAAAGTTGACATCGAAGTAACAACTTTATTTGGAAGTGGCCTTTGCGGTGCTCTTAAAAAAAGCTGTGAAGGTTGAGTGCCATGAACACAGGTTCACGCTAAATAGCTGCACCTTGTAATGGTGTGACTTTGCTTTAGCAGATGTCAGGAAAATCCACATACATAGCAAACAAGGAGGAAGAGCGGCTGAGCGAGAACATAGACAGCTTGATTGATTTTTGTAACTTTACATAGGTCACATATTAATATGTTTTTGTTTAATTATTTCATAATCATGACGTATTAATTTTCATTAAAAATGTTATTAGCCAGTTTGGAAATAATTGACATTAATTTACCCAATAATCGCCTAATCATGAACAAACCAACCAGAGTCTATTCTAGTTAAACTTCTTTATGCCACTAAGAATGAGGATAATAGAGTAGCCCTTAACCCAAAAACGCTTTTTTAAATTTGTTTAAAGGTCTCCATACCTAGATTTTATGTTCATGACAAACTGTACAGGAGGTGGATTTTTACGTAACTCATCAGTTAAAATTATGTTAAACCATAAAATTATACATAAATAGGAGTGTGGCTAGTTTTAGTGACAGCTGCTAGCTGTCTGCTATGCATCACTTTAGCTAAACAGCTAACTGGAATTAGTGTAGTTTAACTTACCACTAGAAATGTAGGAGCTCACATGGGATAATGTGGTGATTCTCGGGTATGGATGATGGAGTCAAAGCAAACGCAAGTTATGTTAGCATATACATTAATGATAGCTACCGTATCATTTTAGCTAAGCTAAAGCTAAACTAGCTAGCTTTTGATAACTGAGATAAGTTGATGTGTTCCAAGTAACAGCCAGGTGCTGTTTGCTCTGCCCTTTTGTTCATTTATGGATTAACCAGGATTTAGGTGTCTATGGGTGATGTCCCAGAGGGTTCATTAAGTTCGTAAAGTTGTGTGCTCGAGGTACCTTCAAGGTGAACTATTTTACAAGAATATATTAAATGTAAGCTGCATGAATTGTGGATACGGTGGCTAAGGCTCTATGTTGTTGATTTTCAGATCTGAAGATCCAGGTTCGAGTCCTGTTGTTGGTTGGTTACCCCCACCCCATACTATTCAGCTACTGCATGCAGTGCTGATCACATTTGAGAAATTTTAATTGAACATTTAAATGTTAATGTTTGAGATATTATAAAACTGCATAATCTGTTTCCTCTAACCAGTTTGTCATTCATTTCTTTATTACAACATTGCACATTTATAATACAAGTAAATCTGAATATTTTAAAATTGTGATTAAACGTGGAATTAATCAAGACTATGACTGTGATTAACTGCATAAAAACATTTTAATAAGTTGACAGCACTACTTTATACAGTCTATACTATATGTAAATTGACTCAGTTATGTATCGCAATGATTTTCTTTTGTGACTTGCGTTTGAAGTATTGCCATTCCTTAATAATCCAACTGGCCCCTAGGTATTGTGAGTATGAATATCTATCTATTTATCTGTCTGTCTGTCTGTCCTGTAGTTCAACTTCTATGAGGCCGTGTGATGGTATCTATCTACAAATTATCATTAGAGCTGTAGATGGAGATGTATATTCTTTGCTGAATATCATAAAGCAAGCAGGGAACTGACGCTTGCCATCATTATTTTTTCAAGTGATCAAAGCTGCAGAACTGTGCAAAGTCATTCTGTGAGACAAAAAGACATAAGATCTCCTCAGTGCAAAGTGGAACAGATAATTACAAACCAAATTACAAATTCTCTCAGATCTCTGATGTATCTGATATATTAAACTGTGATTTTTGCTACAAATAGGACACAGCCAGAAGTTAAAGTGATTACAATGCAGTAATTAGTCTTGCATGGCTTGAGGAGCTCATTAAAGCATGTGTTTTCTTAAGTGTTGTGGTGTGTTTAATTTTTAATTTGTAAGCCACTTTTACTTACAGTCACTAACAAGTAAGTCATGTTGTAATCTTAGCCCTGAACAGATCACTAGAAACGCCGTATTACATCCCCTACCTGGCCAAAAAAAAAAAAAGTTTTTTTTCAGAAGGGTGAGATTGTTGGTTGGCATTAAGCAAAGAAAACAACTAAAGAGATTTGAAATGACTGGAATTGGGCAAAAACCCTTTAACATGTTATCAAAACCTGGAAGGGTAGTGCTGAACTCTCACCATTGTGAAAGAAATGTGGAAAATCATGAATGGAGAACACTTACAAACTTAATTAATTAAAAAAATAAACAAGAAAGACCATAGGTATGTTTAATAGTACGGAAAAGTAAGATCATTTCCATATGCACAGTTTGTGGTGGAACTCAGAGAGGATTAGAACTAAACAGCTGCATGGCCATAACCACTTATTAGTGAGAATAATCAATAAAGGCATGAATGTGGGAAAGGGGGCTAAATTATTGGATGTTGGAAAAAAGTCCACATGACAAGTCTGATGTTTTCAGATTGACCGTATTCCAGGGTGATGGGTGTGTCAGGCTAAGATGGGAAGCGCATGCAGTGACGCACCCATCATGCATAGTGCCCGCTGTATTATCCTCTGGAGGCAGTATTATGATATGGGGTTGCTTCACTTGGTCAGATCTTGGCTTAGCTATGTTATGTGGCTGACAACCTGAATGTGCTGAATGACCAGAGTATCACATCTTCCCTGATGCAACAGGTACAGTATATTCTAGGACTTGTTAAAGAGTGGTTCTGGGCGAATGAGGAATCATTTTCACACATGAACTGGCCACCACATTGTGTGCTGTAATCAATGCTAAAGGTGACTAAATGAAATCACAGAGTACTTTCACCATATATTTTTTTTCTTTTATGTGTTTAATACATATTGCGAACATTTAAAATTATAAACATGTAAATGAATTTCACAAATATGTAGGCAAATTCCTCTGGCCAGTAGTTCTACATGAAACAAGAGGATTCTTAACATGTTCTTCAAAAGCAGAAATTTCCAGATTGATGAAACTCATAGATGGGTAAATGGTTGGTTTTTACACACTCTGTGATGTGTGAGAATGTTTGCGTGCTTCATCTCTGAATGTCAGTGTGGTAATGCAGATGCCAAACTCATGCTGTGAATCAATGCAAGTCCAGTGACCGGGCCTTTCACAGCCACCACAAACAGCTCAATAATATTGAGCGAATGTTGTCTCTGTGTTGTAGCAATCGGTTATGTCTCTCTCACTCTCTCTCTCTCTCTCTCTCTCTCTCTCTCTCAAATACACAAATACATTTGTCTTATTATCCTTTTAAGGACCATCCATTATAATCTAATGTTTATATATCAGTAGCCAAAAGGAAATATTTGGGCAATAAAAAGTTGCAGAGACAATTTACACAAAGTGCAATATTTAACAAGTGCCATACACTGTCCAGTATATATATATAAAAAAAAGTGCAATTAATTGAACAAGTGACATAACTGTGCATTAATGTGCATGTAAATGATTACATGCATGGGTATATTGTGTGTGTGTAGTGTTCTGGGTTTAGAGATTACGGTTGGTTTGTAGTTTGAATATTGTCAGGTTTTAACCATGTCTATAATCATACTATCTAATCATACATATCTCCAATTGACTATGCCTCAGGTGCTAATTTAAGTCACTCTTGCAGGCTGAATTCTATTTTTTTTCCACCCTTAGTTTCCTTAATTTGCTCTGATGATCTTAGAATTATGGATACACACATTAGAGTTTAACTATGACTATGTAAATCTGACCCCCCAGTAGGTCTTGTAAATGATGATAGAAAAAAATGTTCATTACAAAAATCGTGCATGTTTTCAAATGACTTTCTACCTGTTCCAACTCACCTGTTAAAACAACTACCCTCTTGTGCCAAGAATATCCTTTTAAAATATAATTTTATAAATAAAACAAAAGGCCAAAAACCAGGATTTGTGATGTTACTTCCCTTCAGAGCCCATTGCTCTGGAATAGGGTCAATCTAAATAATCAAACCATGTGATCTTTTTTCATTGCCATTCCCATTTCCATCTTTATGCTCCCTAGAAATTTTAATCCATTGTTCTGATTAGCCGTCCTAACAAGTAGTTTTCTTGTGTACACAGCTGTTTTGTCCCAATCCTCTGAGTTCACTGTGCATGTGGAAGTGATCTTATTTTGACTATTAAAAATAGCTGTGCTTTCTACTGTCTACTTTTTCTTTTGTTTGCAGTGGAACTTCCCCAAGCATAGAAGTGACCTCTGATCACAGTCAATCATTTTTTCCCCCAACAATGTTCTCCTGCAAAGTTGATGATTCAGCACTACTTTTTCTAGGTTTTAATAAATAATTGGAGAGTTCTTAACCAAATTCCAGTAATTTAAATGTTTTCTTTCCTTGTTGCAGGCCAATAGTTTGCTCCTTCTAAAACTGTGACTCTTTTTTTGGCCATCACATCACACAAAATTTAACATCACACTAAATACTCTTGATTATAATATATATGTGGCAATACTTAGACTCAATAGCTATTTAATCAGGAGACACAAAATAAATAATATAATTAAGGTGGACGGAAAATTTCATTATGCTTTGTGGCTATTGACCTGTTAAACCTTGATAATAAAAGCAAGCAATCCAATGTAGTAGGAAAGATTACTACTGTTATCCTGGTTAGCCAGTTTGGCATGAACTCTAACCCTATGATTTAAAAAAGTGAGTAGGTTTGAGCCATTTAAGAATGATGGTTTACCAGCTTGACCACTGGCTTGGCAGGTGGTGGCTTATGCTATTAAACTGGATTTTTTTTTAATAACAGGGCAACACAACTTTAATCAAAAGTTTCAGAAATTCTAAAGCCTTTACCACACACTTTACGGCAGGTGACAACTTGTTCTCCCAGTGTGTGGCAAGGTATGCACTATGAGAAAAATGCAAGCTGGCACGACCTAAACACAGTTGTTGTCCAAATTCACCCCTTCATAGAAACAATTTTTTGAGGAACACAACAATGGGTTCAAGGTGTTGACTTGGCCTCAAGATTCTCCAGATTTCAATCCAATCAAGCATCCCTGGGTGGTATTGGAAAAACCTGAACCATGGAGACCCTTACAGACGTTACTGTAAATGATCTGCTCCTGAGGGCCTGGTGCCAGGTACCACAGCATACCTTATAATGGTTATAATGTTATGGCTGAGTCATGTGTGTGTATGTGTGTGCCCTGTGTGTGTATGTGTGTGCCCTGTGTGCATGAAGTTTGCATGTTCTGGTGCTGTTTGTGGAGTGTGCATGTTCTTCTTCTTGGTGAGTTTCTCCTCTGGGTACTCCTCTGGTTTTCTTATACAGCCCAAAGACATGCATACAAGGTTAACTGGCATTCCCAAATTGCCCATTGTGTGTGTGTGTGTGTGTGTGTGTGTGTGTGTGTGTGTGTGTGTGTGTGAACTACCGTTGAAAAGTTTGGGGTCACTTGCAAATTTCTTTGTTTTTGTTTAGTGATTTATTTGCTACATTCTACAACAATACTGGGG
>JAOVVA010000004.1:9822435-9829935 GCA_028565275.1 Leiocassis micropogon | reverse complement strand
TTATATCATGCACTGTATTTAACTTGAATACCTACTATTTCTTACCTTAGGTTAGATAACTAACATAATTTTAGCATGCATTCCTTTTTAATTTTCAAGTTGTACTCTGTTAGTACAGAAAGTAAAAATTTGACCTTATTTATTAGCAATTAGAACACTGTAGTAATGTCTGTAGAATTATTGCACGAATTGTCTACCCATGCTTTGTGGAACCTTTTTTGGCATTTCCCCTTAAAAAGAATTACAACTTTTGCTCCCACAAGTTTTTATGTCTCACCCCCACAAACACTCTGCATCTACATGACAGTCATCACATTTCATTCTCAGTATGTGACATTGTTTCTGAATGCACACTGACAAGGATTGTCCACCCATTAGCTGATAATTAAAGCCCCCACTTCAGTGTCAATCGTCTCCCACCCTCACACAGACATTATGCTAAGTATCTCAGAATCTTCCCTCAGCTGGACGTTTTTCTCTGCTGGAGGAGCACTCCATTGTGCCCTCCATGCCATGAACAATGTCCTTCTCTTTTTCTCTCTGCATCCCAATAGGCCACAGAACAGCAGACCTGCTGTGTGTGTGTGTGTGTGTGTGTGTGTGTGTGCGCGCGTTTGTTGGACAGCTCTGACCTGTCACCACAGGATTCTGAGACAACCAGTCAGATGTCAGTGAAGCACGACTCCTTCAGATTCCTCTCACTGTCTCCCAGTCAATGCAATTCATTTCAATTCCATTCAAGGTGCTCTACTGGCATGGCAATTATGTCTGTGTTGGCTCAGGTTAGATGTAACCTATAAATATTTATGAACAATTTAAGAAATGAAACCATCGGGAATTTTGATTAATTGTAAATCTAGAGATCAACCATGGTTTTGTGAAGCTCGCTTCATTAGCTGTGAACTAGATTAGGGCTGCAACTAATGACTATTTTGATAGTTGAATAATCTATAGATTTTTGAAATTAATAATTAATAATTCATATTATGAGTTGTACAATTATTCAATACCCATTATTTAGCCATGAGAATTTAAATTTAGTGTAAGGTATGTGCTAAATAAAAATGAAGACAATAAAGATGAACACTTCATTTAAAATACAACTTTTGATGAGCTCTGTTTCTGAAACAAAAGGCAACTAAAAATTCCAATATTCTTTCAATGCCGACAGGAGTGGCACCCGGTGTGTACCTCGGGTGCTGTAGCCATTCTGTCCATTCTCCTCTGACCTCCGGCATCAACAAAATATGGTTGTGCATGAAAATCCCAGTAGATCAGCAGTTTTTGGAAATACTCAGACCAGCCTGTCTGGCACCATCAACCATACTATGTTCAAAGTCATTTAAATCACATTTCTTCCGCATTATGATGCTCGGTTTAAAATTCAGCAGATGGTCTTAACCACATAGAAATGCCTGACTGCAGATTGGCAGATTAAATATTTGTTATACAGGAAGGGTGGAAAGTAACTAGGCATTCAAAATTGGCAATAAAGTCCATATTTCTTATACAAATTTGTTGCAACAAATTGTACATGTATTTTATTACATAGGAACATGAAAGCAAACATTTAAATTTGAATGTATGCACCGGTCGCGGAACGTCAACATCCTGAAAAAATGCTGGTCTAACCATGCATGCACAGTAAGAGCAAAATGGGCTGGTGAACCATGGGGTGGTGCTCCAGTGTTACTACAATTTCTATAACCATTAAATATTGCCTAGTTAACTTTCACCCACCCTGTATATGTGTGCATGTATGGGGTTTTGTGGAGGTCAGGGGAAGCTCTGTGGTTAAGGTGTTTGACTATGGTCCAGAAGGTCCCAGATTCATATCCCAGCACCACAAGTTGACACTGTTGGGCCCTTGAGCATGGCCCTTAACCCTCACCTGCCTTAGATGTATAGTGAGATAAAAATGTAAGTCGCTCTGGATAAGGTCATCTGCCAAATGCTGTAAAGTAGTAGGAGGTCTTGATTATTTTCTGGTTGAGCCAGTGTCACTGCAAATCACAACTCAACACTGTTTATCTTTATCTTGCTGAAACATTTCTGTCCTGATGGAAGTTGTGTCTTCCGGGATGACTCTGTTCCATGTGTTAGACACCAGCTGAGGTAATAATTTTGTTGTTTGTGTTCAACAGTGTAGTTCCCAACAGTTGTAGAATCTATGCCAAGGTGAATTGAAGCGCTTCTGACATTTTCTCAGAGTATTTGTACAAGAAAGTTTGGATGGGAATGCAGCCTGTCTCTCTTTTCATTGCTTCCCACCGTCTTTCATGTATGGTAATGCACGTGACAGGTCTAAAACCTAAACCACAATAACAAATAACTTCTCCATACTACCCAGGATGCACTGGGGTCCATTGTATCACCACTCATTGTTATGCAGCCTTTTGAAGGATGGTGAACCTTAAGGATGGCCCCTGGTCTCCTTTGATTGATGGCAATAGGGTTTAGGGCTAGACTATTCAAGACCTTGGGGAGTAATATAGGTGTCATGAGAGGGTGTTTGCGGGGGAGTGTGCAAAGGCAATACTGCTTTTTTTGTAAGAAAGATTAGGAGTGTTTTTTTACTCAATCAACTATTAGCTTTTTCCCTTTATTTACATGACAAAATATATCTACCTTGCTATTAAGTTAGCCAACAAGGACTACATAAAATTTTGACATTTGAAATTTGGAATATTTTTGTTTTTTGCCACAATTTGTCAGTCTAAAATATTAACAGCAATTACATCACTATATAATTTTTTTTATTATTTAATGATAATAAAAATAAAAATTAATATCAGTCCCAGCTGAAGGAAATATGCTTAGACTCAAATGTGGAATATATGTAAAATCTTAGTATCAAATTTCCAAATAATTTTTTTGGGAAAATAAAAATGTTACTAAACCATGAATAAAATGCTGAGTTTAACAGCAAAAATATAGTTAATATGTTTAGAAGTCAATCTAAATTTCTTTAATATTTTTGGAATGCTCATATTAAATTTGTACTCCACCCAAAAAGAAAAAAAATCAAAGTGTTATTTTTCTTGTGACACCAATCCTAAAAAAAAATCATGTGCTGGGAAAACACCAATGAATTGGTGAAAAAAGCACTTTTACTGTTGTGTAGAAGTGTATATTGGTGCAATGTTAACCAACAATCTAACATAGACTGTGTGTGCGTTCCACTATGGTCCTTAACTTTTCTCTATATTGTAAACCTTTAAAATGGCAGTCAGATTCAAAGACTGTGGGCCAAGCATGGCTTGTTGCCTGGTTTCATTGATCCAGCCATATGAATAATAAAGATATGCATAGACATGCAGTGAATAATACTGAACTGTCTAATAATACCAACTACTCATCATTCTCACTCTGTTTCCACTATTCATTTTCACAGCAGGTCCGTAGTATAGCGACCGCCTCCTGTCCAGTGCACATAAAGTTGTATCCCACATCTCAGCTTTTAAACACCTGTCTGCTGTGATTTGAAGTTTTAGCCCCATCTAAAAAGATACATGTACATCTTATGTTAGATTCATTATTTGTGAAGTGTAAATCAAATCTAAAAATCTGTCTCACATTGATGTCTAAAATATGCTTTCAAAAAAGAAATATTTCCATATATATATGTTATCAAATGTTTTTGTAAATAAACTGCTTTAAATTTAACTTTTGGTTAATGGTTCACAGGAGTGCTAATTAGGATCAATAAACTAAGATGTTCTCAAGTGAAAATGTTCTCAAGTATGTTGAAGGATCAGGAAGATAAGGTATTTATCAACCAATTTTTGATATTTGCTGGTTTTCACCTACTGCACAATATTGACCATAGTGCAAAACTAACCCGTGCGTCTTAATACTTGAATTGATATGACAGGTCACATTTCTGAAAGCTTAACTAATAAATCATACCGTAGTATACAATGTGTATGTGCATGATTTATTGTTTTGTTCCTGAGGAAAGTCTCTGGATTCATCGAGAACCTGAGAAGGATGGTTACTAAACATGAATGAACGTAGTACAGAAAAGAGATTAGTATTTACAGTACAGTCTGTATGTATCAGCTGTTTTATTCTGTAACTTAAGGACTGGATGTAAAGTGCAGTATGTTGTGTGAGATTCTGGGTGTCTATGATTATGAATACACATGTTTCATGTTAAAAGAGACCAGAAATTATAACTAATAAAAATAGTCTAAATTCAATGAATTTATTAACTGTTCATTTTGCTTCTTGTAAGAACTTTATTCTTCTTTTTATTTTCAATAAGACTTAACTTTCACATCACTACCTGTCTCCTACAATAGCTTGTCAATCAACACATTGTCTCAGGCTAGACGCGTATTAGCAGCTCCTCCACTCCTGGGTGATTAGCCATGCTTTGAAGACTCTCAATAATGGTTGCCACTGTACTAAAATAGCATTAGCATAATGTAGAGCTTTACATAAGTGTAATAATTGTGTTGCATAAATTTCCAGTTGGTCAAGAGGATTCTCTGTAGACAAGATTGCTTCCAGACTGCACCACTAGAGAATAATTATAGGATATGCGGCAGTTGGCAGGGATGCCCTTGCTTTGAACATGTAGAGTGCATTCTAATGAAACACAGCCCTATCAGTTCATGCACAGGCTAAAAGAAAAATAAGTCCCCACAAAGATATGTTGATTATAGAATTGAAACTGGGATGCACACTGCAAAGTATAAGCATTTAAATTGAATTACATTATTTAGCATTTAATGCATATGTTAATAGTCTAATACTCACTGAAGTTTGGCATCCCATGGAATAAATATGTTATGATAACTTTTGTACATCATAAACAAGTTTGAGAATCAAAGGCTTTCACCTTTTATGGCCTATAATTCCTTCAATTGATGTTTTGATGATGGTCGTAGTGACTGCTGTCTAACACATCTGTCCATGTGGCGTTAAATTTGGTTGTGATCTGGTGACCTGTGACAGCAACAGTGTGTAATTTAAATAATTTTTGAACTCATCAAACCATTTAGTGAACCCTCATGCTCTATGGATAAAGACATTGTTATTCTGGAACAGACCCCTCTCACTGAGATAAAAAAAAAAGAAAAAAGTTTTATCCTAAGATAAAGGTGATCAGTCAGAATAACTTTATATTTATTATGCAGTGATTCTTCGACAGGATGACAGAGCAATAAGGGCAGTTACACTTCACACTGAAGTGAGTGCATGGACGTGTGTGCTTTTCTCCCAGCACAAGGATGAACAATGATAAATGGACATATTAGTGCTAATTCTCTGGAGGATAATTTCATTATGCTGCCCATAAAAAGGACAGATTAGCGTGAGGGCGAGACACTCCCATGTGTTCCCAAATTGCATCTTCACCCGTCTTCCTCTTAAAACTGTCGCCTGCTCTATACAGACTGAAAGATGTGTGTTGTGGAAAATTTGCACAAATAATTTGTCAGTCTTGTCTTCTACAGCTGATATAAAACTACTTATTTATACACTCATTCATCAATAGTATCAGTTATAAAGACTTTGCAATTTGGTCCTTATTAGATTTTAAAATTCGAAATCGCAGTTATGAATAAAGAGCATTTTTATGTATTCAAAATTTTAGGTCAATAAATTATGTATGGTGCCTTAATTCAAAATTTTGGCAGACTGTTTTTGAAATATTTTCTCATGTTGTCAGCATGAATGCTAATGTTATGTTAAAATCTTGTTATGGTTTCTGATGAACTACTGTGTAAATCTTCAGCCATTTCTTCATGTTTATAAAGTAGCCTTTTTGATATGAGCCCTATTAAGCATATACACTGTTAAAAAAAAAAACTGTGATATTTTCATCTTACCTAAAAACTTATGAAACACTACTTGGGGAATTAATGCTATTTGGAATTAAATAAGCCAATATTTAAGACCCTTAAGTTAGATAATTACTGCAGCCATGGATTAATGGGTCAAAATATTGGCCTGCGTCAAGCAAAGAAAACATTGGTTGCAAAGAAGGAAATTGGTTACAGTTATTACAGTTACTGGAATTCGGTTATGAACTGTCCAAAACATTATTAAGACCTGGAAGGATAGCGTTGAACCGTCAACTTTGCAGAACATATGTCATAGAAATAAAAATAAAAATGACCCTGATTGGAAAATCAAATATACAGAAAATCACAGAAAATCAATAATAGAAATCACAGCTATATATAATTGTGAAAGTAAGTACGTTTCCTCATGTTATTGAGGCTAATCAGCAAAAATGGCTTCAATTTGCTAAAATGTGACTTTGTAGGAATGGAAAAAAGTCAGATGGGCTGATGAGTCCAGACTGACCCTATTTCATAGTGATGGATGTTTATGAAGAGCAGTACAAGAAGTGAGGTACATAATCATGCATAGTGCCCACTGTCCAAGCCTCTAGATGCAGTGTTATGATCTGGTGTTGCTTAGTTGTTCAGGTCTAGGCTCAGCAACATTATGTGGCAATAAAATGAAGTCAGCTAACTGAATGTACTGAATAACCAGGTTATCATCTATGGTTTTTATTTATACTCTGATGGCATGGACAAGTTCTAGAACAACAATGGAAATCTTTTTTGGCTTCAAATTGTAAAACAGTGTTCCTAGGGGCATGAGGAATGTTATTTTCACACATGAATTGACCTCATCTTAACCCAACTGAAAGTCTTTGGGACGTGCTGGAGAAGACTTTATGGAGTGGTTTGATTCTCCCGTCATTGATAATAGATCTCAGTCAAACACTTCATAGAACAGAACTCTGGACAGAAATTAATTAATGTTATATTAACTACTGCAGTTGGCTCTAAGTCACCACGACTGGGATCGTCATTGATGATTTTGCACCATTCAAATGTTTTAGAGTCTCATCACCATGCTGTGCTTGAATTCTCCTGTAAATGTCAATTGATTTTGTACCTTTATGCATAAAGAATTTGTCACAAGTCTCAGTTTGACTTGAATGTCCCTTATAAATTTGTGCTTATGCTTTCATTCATTTTTCATATTCATTACAATTTGTATAGCATTCCTTATGTGTATTCCTTTTAAGGGCACAAATCAGGTGACACCTTGGATGAGGTGCCAACTAATTCCAGAGAACAGGTGTACACATCTGCGACCCTGCCTCGTGCCCTAAGCCTCCTGGGATAGGCTCCAGGTCCCCGTGACATTGAATACAGGATAAAGCGGTATAGAAGGTGAGTGAGTGAGTGAGTGAGTGAGTGAGGTGTACACATACTAACACACAAAATTATACTTTACAGACAATACAGAAGGCAATCAACCTCCATCACATGTCTCTGGACTGTGGGGGAAACTGGAATACCTGGTGGAAATCCACAAAGCAGAGGGTTGGTTGGATGACAATACATGTCAAAATGGTGGGTATTTAATCAAGTTATAAAATAGGGAAAGCAAGTACACTACCGTTCAAAAGTTTGGGGTCACTTGCAAATTTCTTTGTTTTTGTTTAGTGATTAATTTTCTACATTCTAC
>JAOVVA010000004.1:9756518-9787955 GCA_028565275.1 Leiocassis micropogon | reverse complement strand
TAAATAGAAGCAAAAATAGAATTAAATATAGCACACTTTTTACATATTGCACTAAAAATATAATCTGTATACTGATAAAATAATATTGCACAAATGTACTGATAAGATACATAGGAAAGGCAAAGAAGTTGCTTGAGGTCCAGTATAAAGTTTGGACAGTCAGTGGTGGTTTGGGGAGCCTTGTCATCTGCTGGTGTTGGTCCACTGTGGACCACTGTTGGTCCACTTTATTGGTCTTGGGTAAAGGAGCAGATCTAGAGGACTCATGGATGTAGAGTATTATGGTGAACTAGTATGTTTGGATCCTGTCTTTTCCACTCAGGTTTGTTAACGGTAAAGTGACTGGTTGTTTTACTTCCCCATGGAGCCCTCATGTCTGTGTTTCCTTCTGGCTCTCCCTTTTAGTTATGATCATAATTATTTCTGCCAGAGTCAATGTTTGAACTCTGCACTAAAAATACAGTACTTTCACCTTTTACATTATGTGACTATGACCATACCTAACTGTTATCTCTCTTTCTCTTCTTTTCTCTTTGTTCCTTTCCTTCTCTCTCTGTCGAGCTACAGATGCCACTCCTGAGTTCCCAGTGATACAGACCTCCTATGCCCTTCGGACCTGTTTGACTTGTCCTGGTGCCCCATTTCTGGTTGGAGATCTCTTCACATGGAGGCCCATGTGGTCTGCTTGGGCTGCAGTGGTATGGGGTGGTGACTGGAGACTGTTCTTCTTTACCATGAAGACGGGCCTGTTCTCTAAGTGTGACTGTAGTTGGTCAATAGTTTAGGACTGACATTCCTACAGTTTTATACCTAAGCCTCCAGAGAACATTTGAAAACATTACTGTTATTATAAGTAAAATTTTCAAAAGATGTTAAGCAATAAAAACTGTTGCATTTGGCAAATTACTGCAGTTAAAGAAGAATAGTATGCTGTTATTGGAAAATAATCAGCTTTGGGTGATAACTGTAATTTGTGCCACACGTCACACCACCCTGTTGATTTTTATGTTTTGTTTTAAATGATCATTTATCAAATTATCACTTTTTTTTTAGAGCTACAAGAGTCAAGAGCAGACAGACAATCAGACATACCAACATATAAAGACCTCCAAAAATATTGGAACTGCTACGAAACCTTTATCTTTGCTATACACTAAAAATTGTGGCTTTAAGATCAAAAGATGAACATGTGATGATAGACTGGAATTTCAGCGTTCATTCCCTGATATTAGCATATAGTGTGTCAAACATAGAACATTGGTATATGTGACTAACAGGTGTTGCCTGACAAGGTTTTGTCTTTGCCATTCCAGTTCTTCTGTAGGGCACAGACAGACAGACAGATAGATAGATAGATAGATAGATAGATAGATAGATAGATAGATAGATAGATAGATAGACTTGGTGACTCAACCTCATCCTTGCTATATTATGTCGTGTGGCAACTTAGTGAATTCACAGACCTGCAGTAACCCACTCTCTGATGATCAGGGTTCTCACACACTGCCTGCTCGAACACTCTTCTTTGACCTTATAACACGAGAGAGAAAAGGATTTTAAGCGGCTGCACTGCCCCTCTAAGCATTTATCTTTAAAATCCATTGTGCGGTGAACAAAGGGGTGACTCCAGTTTTGAAATTCAACAGACTTGGTTGCAGAGGGGTATTAATGCTGACAGATTTTCTCCCACGCTCCCTCTTTCCCTTATGCCTGTGTGTTTGTTTGTGTTTTTGTGTGGGTATGTCTATGCTTTCCCACTGGGCACAGGCATGAGCTAGTGTCAAAGGTCACAGTGGGCCTATAGTGTGACATCAGAATCGTGAAAAGGTCAAAAGGTCATGTGAGAGTAGGAGGAGAAGTGACAATGCCACTAAATTCCATTACATGAAGGGTCCAAAAAAAAAGGAATTGCACAAACTTTAATCATTTTTTCATACATCAATCATTGTTAATTATAATTAATTATTATATTTAATTAAACTTTCTGGATTTTGGTGACCTTGTGTCAAAATATATTGACTGTAAATATTTGTGAATCTGAAGTGTTCTGAAAGTAGGAAGACGTCATTTTACTTAGAAACTGTAGGGCTGTAGGGTTTTAAAAATAAAATTTTATTTTGATCCAAAATTTGCAAAATATTTAAATTTTATTAATAATATCGTCAAAAATTACTTAGGTTTTTAAATCATTAAGGGATTCACTGTTAAGGGCACTGGTGGCTCAGTGGTAGGTGTTTTGCCTGCCAATGCGGAAGGCCCGGGTTCGATTCCCAGCCAGTGCCCAAACCCCCAGCCACTGGATGCATGTGGGAAGGTTGCGTCATGAATGGCATCTGGCGTAAAACCTGTGCCAGGTTATTGTGCGGACTGGATATTCCGCTGTGGCAGCCTCTTGCCGGAAGCAGCCGAAAGACCAACAACAAAGGGATTCACTGTTAATTGTATGCTATATAAATACCATTAAGAGGAACTTTGGTGAACCTTTTTTTTATATTGTTTATATTGCAGTTAAACAAAATAAACATAAGGAATACAACAATGTGGTATTTTATGCACAAAATTTTGCCAAGTACCAGTTCAGTAAATAAGGCAATTTACCCAATGTTCCCTTTTTACCCAAACAGATTTATGCTTGTCTTTTGGTATTTACTTTGCACTGTAGCTATAAGACTTAATGGAGCTAACAAGTAATAAGTCCTGTGTACATTTTATACCCAGCCACCCCTTTAAAAATATCTTTGGATCTTTGAATTTTAATCAAAACTGTGTGGCAGTTTTAGATATTGAAAGCAGCGTCTGGGGAGTTTGTGCATTCTGGAGCCTTAAGCTTTTTGTTATTATTACCGGTGGTCAATGCTGGAAGAAATTCCAATTATTTTTATTCTGCTGTGTAAAAGTCTTTTAAGGGCAGGGTAAAAAGTGCAGATTTAAAGTTGGCTTCCTGCGAGGTGAAGTGCTCCTGTATGAGTGTTTATTGCTCTTTCAGCTCGCTCTAAATTATATTATTTATAGAACAGAAGAGAATAGCTTTTTAAATTTTTTGCACTAAAAAGTATTTTCACATGAACTTCTTCTCACCCTTAAAACTTAAGGTCAGAGTGCATGATCAGTCTCTCAGGTGCCCCTGGGGTAGTTCAGGGTTAAGTATCTCACTCAAGAGCCAAGCAACAGGACACAAGAATGGCAGCGGTTCTCTTCAGTGCACACCCATCCACCCAGTGGAAGATAAATAAATAAAGAAAAGAAAGATAGAAATAAGGAAAAAGGGAAACGGTTGACATGACATGAGAAGAGAAGTGTTAATTACGGTTGTGCATTTTTACCATCTTCACTTCAATATACAAATTTCCTCTGATAGTAGCTACTAGGGGTGACAGGCTTCATCCCTGATTAATGGCTAACAATTAAAAATACTTCAACAATAAATATTTTTAAACAGCAAGGACAAAGGGAAAATATATAGCAAGTTAAGATTTTATCAAAATCCCTGTAAGATTTACTTATGCAATATCACACAAGAGTGAGTGTTGTTGTGCTGGGTATCAGCACTGCTGTGATGCAGCTGTAGGCATGAGGGACCTTTTCATTTACCCTGGCAATTCACCAGTATGCTCACAGTCATAGTATACATTTCCACCAGCATTAATGCTAAGGAAGGGCTCACCACTATGAACTGTTTATTAATTTTTTTAATCATGGGAATCTTGTCTGTGCTCCCAATTCCATCAACATGTACAGTCGTAGATCTTGCAAGGAGGGGAGCGAATGTGTTGAATCTTTTTTTACACAAACATTTTGAAGATGAGTAAATTTGATGTTTTCACTGATTTACACTGTAGATTTGTATTTTATTAGATAAGCTGATAGCCAGTACCGTTACCTGGTATATATTTGCAATTATGCAGCAATCTAAATAGCGCTAATCCCATTGCTAGCAAACTTTAGTTTGTTGTCTATGCGCCCATAATCCCCTTCGCAAATATTATACAGACAAATAACATGATCTAATGTTAGCCCAAACAACATGGCAAGTAATGTTAGCTAACTATGTTGCAGGCTATCATGTCAAGTAGAAATCTTCATGTATTTTTTTGCTCACAGAGGTCTTTCCACTGTTGAAACCTTTGTACACATAGTGTTTATTGATGAGTATGTTCTTATGCACTGTAATGTTAGTTTCCTAAAATTGATAAAAGCAACTATTTTGTTAATTATATAACTGTCAATTTTGTTAACTGTCAATTTTACATTTGAAATAATACTTACAAATATGTCCTAGTTGTGTGATGCTGAATGTAAATATTTCAAATATTCAATTAGATTTTGGAACGACTTAAAAAAATTTTCAAAATTGGCTTGTAGAGATTACAATATCTAAATACTATATGTATATGTTTTTGATGCCAATCTATACAAAAGGCTCCTCAAATTGCTTCTTGGTATATATTCATTCTGGCCTTAGGAGTGAAACAAATAAATCATAAGGGATGACAAGTTATTATTTATGTATGTCAATTTATTTAAGATAACCCTACATCTCCTGTTGGAGACACTCCAAAACCCTGCATCATTTAAACCAAGGAGGAATAAACCAACTTTAATATTACAGATGGAATCATTTTTATGGCATTTTTACTCCACAAAAAATAAATTATAACTTGTCTGTTGACAGATTCCTTCAGGCACTGTTCAAATTACAAGTAGGGTAGCTGGGGTGTTAGGGAAGCTATGTTTAGTTTTATCCATCAGAAACAGTGTCCACTTCTGTCATATTTATGTTGGGAAATACTGTATGTTCTTTCAAGGAAATTAGAAATGTATATATTTTTTTCTTGAATGTGTTTAACAGTTTCTATAGCCATATCAATATAACATCAGTTTTATATTGTATGATGTTTGTAACAAGTGAAGTATGTAGTGTAGTAAGTTACTGTTTATTTTATAAATATAAAAAATATAGAGAAATGCCATCCTTAAATGTAATCAAACCACATTTTCCAATGCCATTTTAAGTGTTTTGCTTTTCATTTGAACATGATTTTACTGATAAATTTATGTTATGGATCCGAGACTATGTTTGATTCAAGATACCTCCTTACAAGATACTTTCTTCTCTTGTTTTTTTTAAATGATCGTTTTCTATATCCTACATACACTGATCATCCACAACATTAACGCCACCATCAATGTGAATTGAATAACATTGATTATCAATTATGTATATACCAGTAAACTTGTGACAGCATCATGGGCATTCAAGGTAAAGGGCTTTTTTTTTTTACAGGGCTTTTCAGGTAAAGAGTTTAAGGTTGTTGAAGGTCAGCAGAGAAAGCTGAACCAGCAGGGGTGCCACTGCTATGGGGGCAACCTAACTAAAGTCCAAATTACCTTACCTTATCAAAAATATGTCATCAGGGTCAGACTAAAGGTCAGCACTTTTTAATTCAAATAGAAAGATCTATCATAATCTGAAAAAAATCTTCTATAAATCTTAATAGATCAAATCTTTAGACCTATAATGTCAGACAGTGAAAAAACATGCTTGTAGTTATGCCCTACCTTTCTAGCCATGCTGATTCTGTTTACTAATGTGAGACTACTTACATGCATGTATGAAAACATAGACTTCAAAGGTAAAGTCAGATCTGAGCTGGAATTTTACATGCTTGTAATGCAATACCAGTGTGGACAACAATTATTTTGAAAATTGACCTGAATGAGGAATTAATGCATTGTCTCATTTAACACTGCACATGACATAACTCTGGAAATTCATTTAGCTGTAACATAGTGTTATGTCAGCTCAGTCACTGACCCCCTAGGGACCAATAAGTTTCCTTCAGAAACTTGTTCTAAAGGATAATGTGAACACCCCTATTGGTTCTCTTTTTGATTTCGTTTCTCTAATAGTATTTAATCATGGTAACTAGACTGTGCTCATCTTCATTCGTTCTACTGATCACAGCATGACTGACTCATAAAAGTCACTCCTCACTGCGCTTGCCTGCCCACTTACAGTTAGCAAAGATAACCAACACCTTGGTGCATCTATGAAATGAAATGCAGAAGAATCCCCCTCTTCGTCTTCTTTTCCTTCTAGGCAAACATTAATAAATGAGCGAAAGCGAGACGCCCACTGACTCCATCTGCGTTCTGTCTGGCGCTTCCCTGTGACACACTGCCATCATCTTCAGCCCTGACTCAGTGCCCTCACAGGAAAAACACTTCAGTGGATGAGAAGATTTTAGTTCATTCAGCCAATAAATTATTTCACACATTACACACGCATACACACAAGACTGATTTAGCTGCATATTTGCATGCTCACTTGCATATCTTCCAGAAAATATGTTACCTTGGAGTATGGGATGCAGTGAGTTGGACATTTATTAGTTATATCATTCTGTACTTATTTTCCTTGGTGAAAGACAGCCACGAATCAATAAAGGTAGAAATAAAGTTAAAAATTGATGATATAACAGAAAACTTTGCACTTCCTCAGCTGTATAGCATAGAATGTTGCTTATAGTTACACCTCATGGCCTTCAGTGAAGGCATTGTATTTCTTAAAATAATAAAAAAAAAAATTCTAATTATTGAATTGCTTATGGAAATTTCCAATCTCAAAACCCCTTTACCTTTGCAATATCTATATCTTTAGGACCCATGGAAGTGCAACCTGTAATTCAGAGAATATTAGTGGTAGCACTGTTGCCTTGCACCTCCAGGGTCCGGGTTCGAGTCCCACCTCAGGTCTGTGTGCATGGAGTTTGCATGTTCTCCCAGTACTTGGTGGGTTTCCTCTGGGTACTTCAGTATACTTCCACAGTCCAAAGTCCAAACATGCAGGCTAAATTTTGTTCCCAAATTAACCATATTGTGTGAATGAGCATGTGAGTGTATGTGTGTGTGCTCTGCGATGGATTGGCACCATGCCCAGTATGTACCCCGCCTCATGCCCCAAATCTCCTGGGACATGGTCCAGGCTCCCTGTGACCCTGTATAAAGAAAAAAGCGGTATAGATGGTGAGTGAGTGAGTGAGTACGGATTCATTCTGTATCATTCTGCCCCATTCTTGTCTCATTCTGTAAAAATTCTGTTTTCTCATTATACCAAACCAAACAAATTACAGTGGGATCAACCTTTTGCTTGTATATTTCTAAGCACATATCATCTTAGGTCTGTGTTTGCACATGATGCGTGTGTGTGTGTGTGTGTGTGTGTGTGTGTGTGTGTGTGTGTGTGTGTGTGTGTGAAAGAGAAAGAGAGAAAATGTGTGCCTGTGGTTATGTCTGTTCCTGTTTATACCGAGTCCTGAGTTTTTGTGATATCCTTCAAAATGAATTTGGAATGGAATGAAAGAAAGAATGAAAGCATGAAGAAATGGTGGGCTGGAGGGAGGGAAGGTGTTTTGAATGGAGAATGGAGACAGGTAAGGAGTGCTGAAGTGTGACAGAAGAAAAGGGGAAAAAGGTCTTGAGGGAAGCAACCTAAGCTGGAAGAATAAAAGGGAGGGATGGATGAAGTCATGAAAGGATTGATGTGAGATGATATGTCAGACATTCTTTTCTTAGAGAAAAGCAGATAGGTATATGCATTAACATTAGATGTGCTATGCTAGGGATTGTGGTAATTTGCCTGTTGTTTTTTTTACTGAAAAGTTTTAGCAAGGATGCATCTACCAACATTAGTCTTACTTATAGTAATAGTCTCCACTGGGAGAGAATGAGTTTCCACATATATACAAAGGGGAGTAAAATAAAAAAAAGTATCCGTACTCTGGCTGTAGAATGTATTTTAATTAACTTTTAGAAAAGCCAAATACATCATTTTTAAACATAATCTCCTTGCTTTTCAATACACTTTGTCCATCTGTTAACAATCTTTTTTTTTTTTTTTTTTTACATCTTTATTAAAAAAATGTTTTAGGATGGGCTGAAAGCCATGAATGCACCGCTGTCTTCACTTCTTCATCAGAGGTTAATCTTTGTCCTCGTAGGGCTGCTTTCAGGAGACCAAATGTGTAAAAAGTCTGACGGAGCTAGATCATGACAATAGTGAGGATGCATTAACTCCACAAAACAACAACAGTGTGAGCAGACCAAAACGTCCTTGGATAGCAGTCTTCTGCATTTAATCCGGTATCCGAGCACTGTTGATTGTTGAACCTGTTGTCTGGATAATGTTCTAATACTGGCCTTTGGGAATCCCATAAAACTGCATGCATCAATTTTACAGCTGAAGGTTGACTTTTAAACTGTTTCTTGGTCATCGATTCCATTCCATACTCTGCCGGCAGGGTAGTGATGAATCCATATCTCATCACAGTAATGATTCTCTTAAAAAAAACATTGACCGTCCAAATTTTGTTTGAAGATATCCAAACACTTCTGTATATGCTCTTCTGTTAGTTGTATCATCACAAAGTACACCCTCATACCATACCAAAAAAAAAAAAAAAAAAAACAAGAACCACTGCAGGCTGGAAGTCTTTCTTGCAAATCACAAGTGGGGCATCTATTTTTGTTTGCATCGCAGTTACAAATGAAATGATGCAACATGTTTACACCTGCACAGCAGTGACTGGGGAGACAGTAGCCTTAAATGGAAAGCGCTGATAAGACAACAAGTGCAGCCAACACAAGTTTTAATATAACTGGAGTGCAGATCATTTTTGACTCACCCTTGTATAGTCATGCCATTTCTCTCTCGCTCTCTCTCTCTCTCTCTGAGGACAAGGTCAAGCAGAAGAAGAAGCAGCCGCTGGTGAGTTTTACGTTAATGTCTGTACTGTCAAGGGGCACAAGTACCAATAAAAAGCTTCTGTTTGTTTACTCTGTGTCTGATAGAATTCATATAAAAAAGTCCATCTTACAGCCCTGCAGTAGCAGATTGGCTGGTTCTCCTCATGAGCACAGTTAATCAAAGTTAATTGACTAATAATGGGTTCCTGTCTGGCTCTTTCTAAAGCCCTTGAAATATGATTTGACAAAAACGTATGCATTTTTATTTCCACTAGTGACAGCTACTGTATGATGCTGATCACAAGCTGTATCAAATTAGACATGCCTCATTTTGCTTAATATTGGACTTGTTTGTCTTACCTGATACACTCAGACAGTTGTCTAACAAGTTAATCTTTGCTGATTTCACTGTATTTCATTATACTTTACAGACAATGGTCATTGTTGTTATTGTTGTTGCACTTGTATAGATTAGACAAATTCATGCAATCTCCTTAGTTGTTTTCTTTGCTTAATACAGGCCAATAATTTGTCCCTTCTGAAATGTCACTTCTTTATTTTTTTTTTGGCCAAGCAGTATATGTAGGAAGTCTGCTAGAGGGGTTCAATATAGAGATGTAATGAGTGTCTTATAATTAGTTTGCAAAGGACATGCAGATTATAGCTTAAACTGGTTGGTGCTGACCCATTTTAAAGGAACTAGGACACACTCATACACACATACCAATTCATATGTGGTTTATGGGTGCTCTGCTCTAAGACAATATATGCTGGAAGTGAAGTCGTGTAATTATATACCGTATCCTGAATATTAGCAATATAGGGAAGGCTCTGTAGAAAACTAGAAGACTGTGAATAAGTTTGAATAAGGGTCCTGTCAACTAATATAGCATCACTACAGCTACAGTATGCACACACACTCCATTTGTTCAAATATGGGTGATCTTCATCTCTCCAAAGCATCTTTCACTCTTCTTGTGTTACACTGTCTTCAACATCATCAATCACACACACTTCGTCTTGGAAGCATCCAAATTCAGAGTGTTTGGTAGAAAGTACTGTAAGGGGGCTTCGCAAGTCAATGTGTGTCTCGCATATTTAGCCCTGAGCTCTGGGAATAGCAGGCAGGCTGGTGGCTACAGCACAGCAGATGGAGCTAAGAGGGAAAAAGAGATTGAGGAAGGAATGGAGAGATAGGGGAGGTGTGAATGGTGGCTAAGCTCCAGGTTTCGGAGTTGCAGAAGAACCAAAGAAAAATCAGGAGCCAAAACCATCACCAAATAGGGTAAGGGCATAGAAGCGATACCAGAGTAATACATGATAGAAGGAAAATATGAATGGAAGAGGCGAGATGAAGGAAAGGTTGTTGGAGGGAGGAATTGAAGTGATGGGAAATTAAAGGTGTGGATTAAAAAAAGAATCCATAAGGGGATAGAAAAAAGGTTTTGAAGAGAGACAGGTTGGCGGAGGTAAAGGGAAAGGTTGCTGGGAGGAAAGCTGGCATACAGGAAAAATAGAGGAAGCATGGCTAAGAGGGATGGAGTTAAGGTTGGATGGTCTTCAAGGGGATGGCAGAAGGGGTGTAAAGAGGTATGGGAGAGTTAAAGGATATGGGAGAGTTAAAGGAAGGGTAGAGGTTTTTGAGGGAGGTGTGGAGGGAGATGAGAACAGTTAAAAAGGGGGATGTAGGTATAGAGAGTTAGATGCAAGGAAGATAGGAGAAATATATAGAGGAATAAACAAATAAAGGAATATAGATATCAAAGTTGGGATTATGGGAAAGAGGAGGAAGGATGGATGAAGCTAGAAAAGGAGAGATGGAAAGAGGGAGAGATGGAAAGGGGGGAAAATGGAAAGAGGAAAGCATGGTGGGAGAGTTTGGGGAAGAGAAGCATGGATGGTGGGATCGTTCAAAATAGAGATGAAGGTATGAATGATTAGAAGTAAGGGCAGAGAGAGGGATAGAGGGATGTCATTTAAACGATATAGAGACTGAATTAATGGTAGTAAGTGTGAAAATAAGAAAATGGCAATGAAGAGAAAGATGAGAAGAGGTATGAAAGGAGGTATGAAGAAAGGAAGAAAGGGACATGATAGGTTGTACAATAATATGTTTAGAAATAATAAATAATAAATTACTCTCCAAGAAAATTATAGGGAACACATGACTAAAAGGTGTTTAAAAATTTCTTCACATACTGTGCTTATGTGTGTGTGTGTGTAAGAGAGAGAGAGTGAGTAAGAGGACGGCTGTAGGAGGTCTGATATCTCAGACGATGCGTGAGCAGCATAGATAAAATTCCACCAGCAGACTGCTGTTTGTGTGTGAGTGTGTGTATGTGTGTGCACTTTCAGTGGTATCCCTGAAGGCATCTAGGGATTCTCACTGCCTTGTTTTCATGTACTGTCCAAACAACACAAACCTGTTAGTCCTTTAAACAACATTAATCCCTCAGTGTGTCTTTCTTGGGTTTGATGTGCCCTATTTGTAAGTGTGAGAGTGCTCGAGTCAGATCAGGTGTCTGATGGGTGCTAATGTGAAAAGGCGTCCTCCAACATCACCTTGTTTCCCTTCCCTCTGACTATCCCACCTGCTCAGCCACCTGCCACTCTCTCTGATCTGCTTAGCCATTTCTGACCCTTGCTGCTACTGCATGCCCATAAAACCCTGTAATGCAATCTGACAGGATCACACTCCTGTACAGGAAGCAGGTTTATTTCTAGTCATTCTATTAGACCAGCAAGGGAAAACAGACATAATAGCCATCCAATATAAATTAATAAATGATTCAATCTTGGTTAATAATTTTTTGTGGATTGTATCATTTCTTTATATTAGGATTTACGGGAATTCCCGATTAATGAAGTAACATCAATAGAAAATTTACTCATTAACCTCAAATAATTCTTATACTATTTCCAATAACTGTTAGACCTATTGCCATGCGATGGACTGGCACCCTGTCCAGAGTGTACCATATGTGTGCCATAACTCTCCTGAAATAGGCTCCAGGCCCCCTGCGATTCTGTACACAGAATAAGGGGTATAGACGATGAATGAATGAATAAATGTTGAACCTACTCAAAAAAAAGGGGCAACAATGATGAGGGGAATACAATTTCCCCATGACACCATAACACACAATCATATGCTCATTCAAACTAAAGGGAAGCTCAGAGTAGCTGGTCTGTTTGCTGGCATGGCATGTTTTTGGAAGAATATTTCCTCACAAATGCTTCTTTAAATTACCTCTGTGTGTGTGTGTGTGTGTGAGAGAGAGAGAGAGAGAGAGAGAGAGACCGAGAGAGAGATGAGTATGATGACACTCAGAACAGAAATAAATGGATGTTTGCATTTAATTAAAAATATATTTTTTAAACCTGTCAATCATTGTGTTACATGAAAAGTATTGTTTTTTTTTTGTTTTTGTTTTTTTTTACAAAAAATAATGTTTTAATTTTTAACTATATGTACAGATATGTTCAAAAGTTAGTACCCCCTCATTTAATTCTATGTGTTTTTATGTAAAAATCATCTGATTGTAGCAGATCTCAGTATTAGGCAAATACTACCCCAGACTAAGATAAAAAAAAATTTATAGCTCCGTTATTTATTCAACAAAATGAAGCCAAAAAGATAAACACGTGGGTAATATTAAGTATGACCATGATTCCATAGCTTTCAGATCCACCTTTAGCAGCAATAACTTTATGTAATCCTTTCCTGTATGACTTTATCTGTCTCTTGCATCATTTTGGTTCTTTTGCCCTTAGAACATTGCTGCAGTTCATTGAGCCTTTTCATTATTGGGAGTTCACTTATGCACAGCTCTGTTAAGCTCCTGCCACAGCATTTCTGTTGTGTTGAGGTTTGGACAACCTTGATTTTTTTAGTTTTTCAGCCATCCTGATGTAGATTTACTGGTGTTCATATGTTTGTTGTCCTGTTGCGTGACCCAATTTCGACCCAGTGACTGCAAGGTTCCCAGGTCCTGTGGCTGCAAAACAAGCCCAATCATCACCTCTCCACTACTGTGTTTGACAGGGGGTATAAGGTGTTTCTGCTGAAATACCCTTTGGTTTACATCATCCAACTCCACTTTGGACTCATCTGTCCATAGGGCAATGGTTTCAGTTGTCTTGTGGTTTGTTCTGATGCAGTTTTGCGAACCTCAGTCCTGCGTCTGGGTTCTTTTTATACGGAAGAGTTTCCTCCTGGCAATCCTTCCAAAAAATTGTTTTATTTTTTCAGTGTTGTTCTGATTCATCTGTTGTGGACTTTAACATTTAACATGCTCTGTGATGCATGTAGGGTCTGTGATATAGCTCTTGTTTTTTTCTTTTTTTGCATTTTTATGAGGTCTGACCTTGGGGTGAATGTGCTGGGACGTCCACTCCTGGGATGATTGGCAACTGTAAAATGCTCCCCACTTGTTAATAATTTCTCTGACTAGAATGTTGAACTCAAAACTGTTTGGAAATAGCTTTACAAGCCTTTCAAGATGGATGTGCAGCTACAATTGCTTCTCTAAACCACTACTTTTTCCCTCTTGGCATTGTGTTAACACACATCTGAATGCTCCACACCAGCAAACCCAATTAAATTCTGTGGAACCAGTAAGGGTACTTAGCATTACCCACATAATTTCTGTTTTGGTGAAAAACGTAATATATTGTTCATGTGAGGTTGTATTTGACTAATATGTAAAATATGCTATGATCAAATTATTTTTATATGTTTTTTACAAAAATCATAGAACTATAGTCATGTTTCAAAGTTAGCACCCATACTTTTTTGAAAACCATAATCTAAAAATCATCTGATTCTACTTTTAATTTGGGGACAATGTGAGTACAGTGACTTTGTGACAGTGATTGTTGGTACCTGAGAGATACTGCTAACCCTATGAGATTTTCTTGCACATCACTGGAGTTTGCACGGAATGGCAATAAATAAATAAATAACTCTAGTGGGCAGCAGTTCTTTGGGAGAAATGCATTTTTCAGATTAGGAAATATGTGGAGGTTTACAGGACAGTGCTAAAGTTGCCAATGGAACTACCCATTTGCCCTCTTTTGGATGAGCTGTTTTAATATTGATGATGTGGCATACAGTACATATAGATAGTGCATAACTGCCAAATATAAATAAAAGTTAATCCTTTTCCAGGTTAAAGCAATGGCCCCTCAAAATATCTGTTCACGTCTCTGAAAAGATCAGGGAGAATGTTGAGCTAAGAGCAAGGCAACAGTAAACACAATACTATGGTAAGCAGGAAAGCTTCTCAAAACTCACAGCATATAAAACTTTGAAGTAGGTATTCTACAGCAGCAAAAGACTACACTGAGTTCTCCTTCTGTCAGTCAAGAACAGGGATCTGAAGTTACAGTGGGCACAGACTCTCCGGAACTGGACAGTTGAAGTTTAGAAAAACATCACCTGATCTTTTGCCAGTCTTTAACTGCCAATCAACATCACTATTTCATCACTCAACAGAGAATGTCTGGTTCTCTTCATTTCATAACTCTGTAGAGTCAAGCAAAGGTCTGACTGATTAGGAAACATTCATTGAAGCAGTACTGCTGGATAGGATTCAAATAAATCAGTCATCTTTTCATGAATTATTCTTTAGACCCCATTTCAACAAGAACAAAGGGGATATTCATTCAACAATTTTTTTGCACATCTGGCAAGGCAGTCACAAAGGCACTGTGGTGTTCGTTGATATGTGTTTCACTTACCATTGTTTAGAAACATGTGTAACAGATAGAATAATTCATCTAAAGTGAGGGATATCAGATCTAACCTTTATGAGCCACCATGTAAACAAACACACTGAAAATGGTTCAGTTATTCTCTGTTCGTTTATCCGGTTCAGAGTCAAAGGACGCCTGTCCCATTAAACTTGGGGCTCTAGGCAGGGTACACCCTGAATGGGATGCCAGTAAATTGCAAGTCACAAGCAATTTAGAAACACCAATTAGCCAGAGGTCCCAAAACTCACCAAACATGAAGAGAACATCATAACCCCATGCACATAGACCCAATGCGGGTACCTTGAGGTGCTTAACATTATGCCACTGTGCCACCTCAAATTCGAACAAATATATATATTTTTTATCCTTTGTTCATTGTCAGGCACAAGCAATCAGCTACGCCCAATTCCAGCAACGTAAATCAGCATACAAATATGGAGGCTAAGGACTACAACTCCCAACACACTTCACCAGCATCCTAACAAAACACACCTAAAGCAAATGTTTAAACAGACATCCTTTTCCATGCATTTGCATCCTCTTGTCCTTGTGTTGTGAAATGCATATGCATACATACAATAATAATGGGTTTCAAATACTATAATAAAATTAAATAATCATAGGCTCACCAGTTATGCTTCTCACTCACCTGGGGTTCCCTAGACCCAACACTGAATATAATGGGCATCAGTAACCAAAATTTCCATTTAAACCTGTATAAAACTATTGAACACTTTGACAGAAAAATTAGACTCCAATTTTTTGGTAGTTTAAAAAAAAAAAGTTTTTTTTTAAATGAAACAAGTGTTATAAAATGATAAATAATACATTTTGTTTTCTTCGAGTCACAAGAATGTTAAAAAGACCAAACACCAAAATATATTGTTTATGAAGCAATTGTTATAAAAGTAGGAATTGTGTATGATTAGTTAAAAAGAATCTATAACTACAGTACCACAGTTTTGTTAGATAAATCATTCTGATAAATCAGCCTGCATGTGTTTTTATGGTCAATTAATTATGTAAATTAGTATCAATAATATGTTCGTTGAGTTTTAATAAAAACTATATATATTTTTTATAGTGGCAGCAAATTATAGCATGGGAAAGGGTTGAGTTTTGTTGCACAGAAAATATTTTTAATTACAATGATTGTTGAAAGTCATACGAAACATTATAAACAATACAAAGACTTCAGTTTACAGCATTGTCCTCTCTCAGTTTCAGTTTTACTTCGACAACAAAAACTTTAAAACAAAAGCTGATTCAAGGCTTGGCCATTTTACTACAGCATTATATTTTATTGCAGATAAATTCTAATAATACATCAGCAAACACCTTGATCATTGGGGCTGCATTGTTAAAGACTAATGAAATAATAAATGTATCCTATTAAAGTATTTCAAGATCATTCGTGGAACAATTTACTATAAGCATGAATCTTTCAGGTCCTGACAAAAAAGTCATAGAACCAGGAACTTCTTTTTGCTCTAATGGAATGCAAATGGGGACATATTAACAGATAAGACAGATTTGATATTAACATGAGTATATTGGACTAATTCAATTTACTGCATCTGCTGTTAATTTCCATTTACTCATTGATTGATTGATTGGATGAATGCATAAATGAATGAATGAATAATTTAATCAGCTTTAGTGACTTTTTATAACCATCATTTCTGTGGATTCATTTTGAATTTCACATTATTTTGTTTGGATTCAAGAAGATTGTTGAAATGGGGTTGGAATGGGATGGATTGGTCAGACCTAAAACAAAAGAAATTTAAAAAGCCATTTTGCTTTCTTTGTAATTGCATTCTTTACTGTATACCTAGGAGTTACTTTTTTTTACTTCTCTGCGAAGTCATCATCCACACAGCAGCAGTCACTGTATTAGCAGGCTACTGCATGCATGCTGTCTTACTGGGTGGAAGAAAGAATTTTCCCAAATCTCCCTCTTAAAAATTTATTAATTGATATAGGCACTGGAGATCTCATTTAAACAAAAATTTTTATACAATAAAACTTGTATGATACCTTCCTTTCCCATCACTTTTTCGTTATTTCTGTCATGTGACACCAACTTTGTCAATATTTTATTTCAAATTTTAAAATGGACGCATCTGTATACCATGTGGCCTTGGAAACATCGGGAGGTTTACATGTCAACCTAGCAGGATAGAATTGGAAAACAGCACACCTGCTGAGGATGTGATTATGTTCAAATTGGTCATTCAGGGAGGTGTTTAAAAGGTGCAACCTTTAAAAAGGTAAGTAAAGGCAAGGTCTGAAGGCTAGACTTTCTTGAACAAAAAAAGTTTTTGGATGTAGAAAGCAACTGAAGCAAGTGTACAGCCTCCAATTTAGCCTTGCACAAACTTCATACCTAAATTGTTGAACATTAAATTATTGTATGTTGCATCATATTTATTATGCGTTTACATTAATATGATGGTTGGTTGGTTGTTTGGTTGGAGGGTCCAAGCACAGGTAGCATGTAAAATACTATTAAGTATGGTTAGTTTATACAGAAGTAAGTAGTGAGATTACATGATAATCAATTAAGGTGGAATCATGTGGCAAATCTACAATAATTAACCGTGGCCTGTTCAACCCACCTACTAGAGAAGCCACACTAACACGCAGAGAACATGTGAAGCTTCAAACAGACAGGATCCTGAGGTCACGTTTTAATCTAGAGACCCTGGAACGGTAAGGCAAAAACACTACACATTGTAGCATCATTCCATGTTAATGAAATTTAAAATGTATAATTCCCTAATGTGAGATATAATGACGCATTAATGACATGTACATAATTACTGTTAGCATGCATCTCCGGCTACACATATCACTTTATGGTATTGCATCAGTCGCCTTTTTGTTCTTTTACCCTGATGTTATGCTTAGAGAATGCAATTTTGCATAAAATGATTGCTTATGCTCCCAGAACGAGTCTTTCACAATTTGAGTCCTGGAATATACCTGTGCCATCAGGGAAGGAAAACTCCACTGATAGCTAAGAGCAGTTCAGGCTATTCAGTCCTCAGCTGACTTCATCTGGTAAATTAATCTTAATTTACCAGAGCACTTTAACTTTTTCCATTGCCAGTTCTTGTGCTCCCTAGCAAATTAAATCCTTTTTATGATTTGTTACAATAAGAAGTGGTTTCTTATGGTCAAACAGCTGTTTACTCCTAGTCCTGTGAATTCTCACTGCTTGGTGTGTGAATGCAAATGCTTATCATCTCTTATTATCACTATTAATAAGTATTATATCACTATGTTTTTATCATGCAACTTTGCAATGTGTTTTTTTTTTTCCCGACCACATTTCTTTCACCAGGTTCCCAGTTCGGCACTATCCTTCCAAGTTTTGATAATGTGTTGAAGGGTTCTTTACCGAGTTCCAGTACTTTCAAATCTCCTTAGCAGCCTAATACTTTCTGAACATGGTGACTTCATTTCAGTTTAATAATTAATAAATAAATGTATTTATTTTTAGCAAGCCAGTGTATAACACTGTGTTAGAGTTAGCCAGCTAAACGGGTAATTGAGCTAACATCAGAATGTGTTCTTGTAAGCCCAAAGAAGCCATGACCATCACACTCACATGTGTTTTTGAAATGTTACATTCCAGCACCCTTATTGCTGTTGTAATAACCTAGCTAGCTAACAGCAGGACTGTTAAGAAATGTATGTATTTTCTGCCAAGTGTCAATTAGTCAAAGCCTAAAAGTTAAAAGAAAGACTACAAGATGTTATCAGTTTTCTGAACAAATTTGAAGATTAAAAGTACACTGTGAACTCTTTGACCAAAGAATGCATTTCATAAAAAAAATCGAGAAATCCATACAGTACATGATGTGCCTGATGAAGGTATAACCCAATCGCAGTAAAACAAACTTCCAGATACACATTTTTCATTATTTTCCCCATCTGTCCTCGCATGCGTGAGGTCTTCATGGGCTTTCAAGACTGATAAATATTCGTGTGATTTATACGGGCTGAGAGCTCAGCACTGCTGGGGTCCATATCACGTTCTGCTGTGCTGGACGTTTCGATGTTGACCTCCTTCTTTTGATGCTCGGCCAGACAAAATTCTTTTATCCATTTATTTATCCTGGAATCACCTTTGTATACAGTTCAAATGAGGAGGGAATTAGCAATGCGTATCAGGTTGCCAAGCAGACATGCCTTTTTAAAATGTTCCCTTTTGCAGGGCAATCCATCAGGAATTCATACTTTTTTTTCTTTCAGCACCAAGGGAAAGCAATCTTGTATGTCCACCAGTTTCTTTATAGTTTTTTTAGATGAAAGAACAAATGCACATAAGATGTACAGTACTATGCCATTATGATGGTATTAGGTTTTTAAAAGCCAAATCGTATCCACTCTTTCTAACATGTCATCTGATGTGTGGAGCATCCATTATTTTATTTTATTCCATGGTCTGCATGTTTAGGAAAAAAAATTACAATATCAACTCTTTTAGGATCCTCAAATATAAGAGTTTAAAATCTATAAACAGGATGATCATCCATATTTTGAAATACAATCATAATTGATCCATTATCCAGGTGTCAAGGCTAATCTTTTTGTGTGGAAAATGGGCAGTTGTATTTCCCACAAATAAGTGGTTCAACAGAAAAGAATCCAACCAATCATCAGAAGATCAACAGCTCAAATCTCAACAAAGCCACAGCAATCCATTGCCAGAATACAACGGAGCATTTGCTCATGCTCTCTTGGTGGACGAGGGGGCACATATGTCCTGTCACTCACAGCCACATCAGGTAATCATGGGCATTTGTGAGCTCATGCATGCAGAAGCGACTGTGGAGACCTGGGTAGTGGGTGGTAATTGGAAGGTAAACAATGGGTTTCACTGTGTATGACAACTTTATAAATCATGGATAAATCATATTTTTTTCTCCTTATTGATTGATTGATTGCCAATTCCCACCTACCAGTCAGCTCTCCCCTATCATTAGACTATGAAGTTTATCGCATGCTTCCTCCGAGACACATCTTGCTGCTCATGCTGTGGCACAATAATGCATTACACACTTGAAAGTGCTATTAAATTGTGTATCAATCAGATATTAAATTATGTAAAAGTTTGACAATATGACAGGATATAGTATATATTTTCACCAAGATAGTGGTTGTGACTGAATTTCAGATGTGTCAGAAAATATTATTGAATGTCATGAAGTGTGAGCAGTCACAATCCAATATAAATATTAGAAGCCTCACATGCATATGGCACGGTTGTTCAGTGGCCATTTTCACACATGGCTACAAATGACTGGCTTGTTTCAGTTAGAAAAGAATATTCACAGTTTATAACACGCAGCATGGATCTAACAATACCCCATATCTTCAACTATTGACCTCTCTGTTCTTTTTGAAGTTTCAGGCAATAAAATATACAAACTGTGCTGCATTGATTTTTTTTTTTCAACATCGATTTATTTGAATAGTGCCAACTCCTGATTTTTGAGGAATCATGTGCAATGTGACGTCCTTTCCGTTGAACTTTTCAATGCATATTGAGAGATGCAATTGAACAGTGTAATCCTGGGTTAAATGTAGAAGTGAGGAAACAAAAGGACAAAGAGCTTATATGCAATTTCTTTTTTTTTTTAAACCCCATTAAATATCTGATATTACACGATTAAACTCTCGGAATCAACTTGTTTCACCTCCCATGCCCTCAGAAGCACTTTGCTCGCACAGCTAATGGATGACTTTAAAAAAACAAAAAAACATCCTGTTTCTCAGGAAACTTTATCAGGCAGGAGACATATCTTCAAAAATATATCCTTTCATGGAAACTGACTGACCCTGAAGCCTGGAAAGACAGACCTAGCAGTGCATGTCTGTGGGTGTTGTTATTATCCCAGTTTTTTTTCCTTATATCTGATGGACACTTTTTTACCATCATATTTTCAGGTGCACACAAACACTCAAGAGCAGAGTATACAATTAGAACAGAAAGTGAACTAGATTTTATTAGCATTCACACACACACACACACACACACACACACACACACACACACACACACACACACACACACACACACACACACACACACGGTGTATCACCCATTCACATCTCCGCTGCTGAACCCAGACAGAGAGAGATGAATGCTGTATTCTTAAGGTCATGTTCTATATATGTGTGTGTCTGTCTGTCTGGCTGTAAAAATTCAGAGTCTTTGTATAAGGTATGTCATCACTTATATGTTGGACAGAGAGAGAGAGAATGAAGAAAATAATGGGGGAAATAATGTATAGAGGAGAGTCAGGCAATGACAGGTAAATTGAAGGAAAATGAAGGAAGGAATGTATGTAAATTAAAGAAAGAGACAAGGAAATGGAAAAACAAGGTAGGTGTAAGTGAGGGTAAGAGACAGAAAGAAAAAGGAAGCAAAGACAGATAAAACACAGAGAGAGAGAGAGAGAGAGAGAGGAAAGGCAAAAATAAAGACAAGTGCATGAATAGGATGCGTGTGTAAAGACCAACAGACAGGGAATATTAAAATAGTGTGATGTTGGATTTGAATAAGAAAAAAAAGAAAAATAGTACAAGCACAGAACGGATGTGAATGAGACATGACCCATTGGAGTGTCTGTAATAAGAGTTGAATGTCTTGGTAATATTAATAAATCCTCATACACACATTCAGTACAAGATAAAAAAGGAATCACAATAATGCTTAAATGCTGCAAGCATGAGGAAGTTGGAAAGATGTCATGTTTTATAAGCAGCTTGCCTTTATGAAAAGTGTGTCTATTTGTGTATAAAATGAAAGCAGGGTTTTCTCATATTTACAATTTGTTTTGATATATTGTATATTGCTTTAATTTTGCTCAAACTATGAAAATTATTTGTGTATTGTGAAATGTTCCTGGTAGTCATTCAGTCATGACACATCTTAAGGATTGAAAACAGGAACATTAACTTGTGACATGAATTAGGAACTAACAGAAGAAAACAACAACAGGACAGTGAGACAGGACACAGGACAGTGAGACACTGCCAAGCAGACCTTGTACACAGGGAAAATCTGGGGGAAACTCAGAACAGGTGGGTGTGTTTAAGTGACATTAGGGAGGATAACCAGTGACATGAAATGGATGAAGACATAATGTGAACCAAATGTAAAAGCCTGAGGCAGCAGAAACAAAACATAGGAAAACATGGAAGTGAGCTCGCACTGGCACTGTGAGAGCATCCTGAGAGATGTGACAGAGTGGTCAGATGGAGGGGAAAACCATGACAAACCATGACACGACCAACATGTTTAATATAACACTGGTACTGTAACATGAATCTCTCTGGTACAAATTCAGTCTAGGGAAGTGGATCGCATCACACACTGGCATCATAATTCTGCTCCTGTTTTCCTGCTGTATCCATTTAAGAGTTTTGCGACCTGTCAGGATAAAGGAGGTGAAGGCGGATACAAGTGAAATTTTTTTCTTTCTTAATTCTGGAAGGAACATATAAATAATGCCAAGGCTTGAAAACAGAAACATTAGCTTAAGACATAAACTGCTAATGCATGAAAACATCAATAGCTGCAAGACAAAGACACGGTGCCAAACAGAATTCTGGGGAAAACACAAAACATGTGCACATGATCACATAACAATAGCGTGTCAAAAAAACTAGTGTTGTAATATCTCAATATCTGCAGTTTTCCTACTATTTGTAGTTTTTTTTTTTTTTTTATCATTCCTGTAGCCTGGCAAACAAAAGCAAAAAGCAAAAATTTCTGCCTTGTGTTATAGTCCTCTGTTTTCTATGCAGATTAGTAAGTATTTTTGTATGTCATACCATCACATGTAGCTCATCGCACAGTGAACAGCACTGTAAATTCAACAGTTTTAAAGCAAAATGTTTAAAAGCTAAACAGAGCTTGTTAACCTGATTAAGCGTAAATGAAATCAACAAAATATTTACAGGTTGACTTAGAAACCTGACACGCAGGAATGTTTTGGCTCGGATGTTATTACTTTAACATCTGGAATTTCCTTTGGGATTAAAGGAATCTATCCATCCATCTATCCATGGCTTTTCATTCCCCTGGCTGTAGAAAAGACGAAATGAGCTGAAGGGTGTATGGAGTCATACTATTAACCAGACATCTTTGCATTGTGCTGGACAGTAGTACACTGTAGTGTCATAAATTAATGTATAAATAAATACCATGATTATGTTATATTCCTTATGCATTGCTCTGAGCTTGTAGTGACCGCCAAACGAGATATGCCCTTATGAAACACACCTCCTGGCTTCTTTTGACAAGCCGTATCAAGACTCACCATTCCCCTAGACCAGGTGTCCGGAGCCGCATGTGGCCCTTTGATCCCCCCCTGTGCCTTCCTGTGGCTTTGGAAAATAAATAATGAGTATTAAATTTTTATTGGTTTTATTTTAGTTTGTTAGTTTTTTAATGTAATTCTAAATTTGAAGATTATGGTGATCTTGTAAGAAAAATAAAACGTGTTTAATTTTTTGTCGTTCAAGATATGCGTCACAACCGCTGATGTGCGACACCCGCTGACACACGATTTATTGAGCTTTTCGAGCCCCGGTTCTATTCAGGTGGACAGCTGACTGCACACTCCAGTACACGCGTAAAATAATGACCGCACACAGAAGCAGACGGCATTTTGGTTGCTGCAGGTGGCTAATTTAAGTTCGGCTTTATATTTCATAAATACGAGGAGAACTCAAATAGACATTTACTATTTTATTAGAAAGTAACCTTCAACCCAATGTCTTTTTTTTTCAGAGTTCAAAATGTTTTTGTTGCATGCGGAAACAAAATGTAGTTTTTTCCCTGTAGCAGTTCACTTATTTCATAAATGTAACACGCAATAGTTTTTTTAAGCACAGCATAAGGGTAAAAAAAAACGATATATGCAGCGTTCTCTTCATTTTAGTGGGAAACGGGTCCAAATGGCTCGTTGAGTGTTTAAGGTTGCCGACCCCTGCCCTAGACTAGAGTAACTAGCCAATAAACACTTTTATAAGAAACGAATATGTATAACATTTCAGATACCAGATGGCCACACTTTTTTTATTTTATTTTACACACTTGAAGTAAAAATGTATGTTATTGATAAAAGATATGCACAATATAATTAAAATATAGTATTTATAATATTGATTCATGTCATTGTCTTATTTTGCTGTCAGAAAACTACCCAGGTTCGGATAATTGGATGATTGAGAATGGGAATTTGAATGATTGAGAATGGGAATACACAACCGTAATTCTAATAGGAACCTTCAAACTAGAAATTTTCACTTTCTGCTCACATCTCATACTAACTATGCTATCTCTTTCTCAAACATGCAAACATGTCTTATTTTTAGAAGGAATTAAAAGAATTCTTTAGCGCATAGTGACTGGTCTAGTATCTTGTGCATACTGATACTCTCACCCACACAAGACAATACAGTATTTATAAAAAATAAATAAATGTTGTGCTTTTATGGTAATGTGCAACAAAACAGTAAATAAGATTATTGATTATTCTCACACACACACACACACACACAGACAGTGCCACTCAAAAGTTTGGATCCATTTACTCATTCAAGGTTTCTTTTACTGTTTTTTTTTTTTTTTTTTACAACTAAGCAATATCATATGAGAGGGAGTGCTGTTGTGCTGAATATCACATGATATTTTCTTTATACTATTCTATAAATCAATCAAAAACCGACAATGCTTATCCTTTCTCGACGGGCAGAACTAGCGGTGAACTGGCGACTGACAGTTAGCAACTGACAGTTAACATAGCTAAAAGGGGTGAAAGAAGTTTTAAATTCTTACTGGTTCTGTGTAGCCAAAAGGTAAGGAGAATAAAACATGGAGGTGGTGGACAGTAATGATTTACTTTATATCTCCACTTATTTGCCTTTTAAATAATCACCTAATTGTTTGCATTCTGGGGTTAAATCCCAAATAGCATTAAATGGTAAGCTACGTAGTGTACTATGTGGGGTGTACAATCCCTTGTCCCACACATCAATTAGGTGGGGTTCAGCCTTGTGTTAGAAGCTAGTTAGCTTTTTAACTTGTGTTAGCCATGAACAAAATAACATGACAGAACATAAGACATTGAGATATTTAAAAAATATTATTTTCTGTAGTATTTGGAATTTTAAGATACATTATTTTGTTGTTGGTAGTGTTAACTTTAATGTTTTTATCTATTATTTAGAAACCAAGACATCCTGAACTGAAAAATGGATATAGCAATAATTTAGGAATGTTTTTAGAACAAATTCTTAAATTAAAAAAGGTAAATGTGGTGTAGGATGCACATGATGTTTGCATGATAACAGGCATTTCTTCATGTTTTTGAAGAAAATGTATATACAGTACATGTATATGATAAAACATATCAATGGACATAAACGTACATTCCTGAAGAATCTGCCTCCAGGGAGGAATGGGAAAGAAAATGATATAAATTCTACATAGCTCCTTGCTACATAGCAGACAAAACAGAGCAATTACTGCATGTCATCTTCACTGACCTGACTTTATATATATCCTAAATATAAATTCTGTGCTCATTGCAGTGCAAATAGACCTGTACTTGATAATCATTTACGTTAAATGAAACATAATCAAGATTTTGATAAAGAAGTGGAGTTGCCCTCCTGAGAACCCTAATAAAAGAGAGAAAGAGCAAAAGAGAAGCACAGCAGACGATCACAAGGAAAGGTGAATAATAATGGCAGAGGTGAGTGAGAAAGAAAAAGGAAGCAAAAGCAGCCTAATGGAGGGAAGCACAGCAGAAAAAAAAATACCTGTTTCTAGCAAACTGTGGAGACCATTTTTAGTCCACCATGGGTTTTATTGTAACCTAATTTTTTTTCTACTTTAAAATAACTTAATAGTGCTTGTGATATACAGTACTACAAGGGCTAACCTGAACGTATCACATGCATTTCTGTTTTTAAAGGCCACATATTTAACTTTTTCTTTCACAAATTAACACAGGTCTCAGAGCACCCAGAGCCTGGGAGCATATAACCTTACATAAAGTCACAGTAGGGGGAAATATAATAGGCATGATTAAACCCTAACCAATATGAGACCATGACAAAATGTGAACATGACAAAAAGCAGGGATTATTTTTTGCACACACTAGAGACCCTAGAAAATGACTAAAAATGACTAAAATATGTCCCCTTTAAAAGGTCATATATAAATTATACTGCATTTGAAGTGCAGGATTTAATCAAATGACTGAAATTATTATATATACAACACACAGTCATATACTGCGATTAATCACAATTCTAAAATATTCAGGTTTACTTGTATTATAAATGTGCAATGTTGGGGGAAAAAATGCACGACAAAATGGTTAGAGGAAGCAGATTGTACAGTTTTATAATATCTTAAACATTTAACAAATGTTAACAAAAATCTCTCGAATGGTAAACTCCTTGCAATAGCAATCATGTTGTGGGCCCTGTCTGCTCTTATAGACTATTTCTATTATCTCCTTCCCAACTTGGCTAGTGCAAATGGCTAGCATGCTTCAGCAAAATGTCTTTATTGTGCTTTTTAACATGCTCAGAGTGAATAAGTGGAGTTGCCATTTGTCATCGATTAAATGTGCTGTTAGACCAGGGTAGTTATGGTTACCTACAGTGGTCTCCACTAAGTGCAATAAAAGTAGCTTCTGCCAACTGTCCCACTTTCATAGCCTTTTCAGTGTCTTACGTTACATGTATTCTTGTAAAAAACATAGTTATGCGCTAAAATTTCTAAACTTCTCCAACTGACAAATTTGGTTCGGGTGCTCACTTATCATCTCTTAGAGGCAACGGTCCTCCTGGCATCCTTGGAACAGTCCCTCAGGTAATAGGTTACCTCCAACCATTCATAATGGGTGCAACACTTTACATTCATAGAACACGCACACAACATGTTGTTGCACTGTTCACTGGGCATGTCATCTATGTTTGCAGAGCAGGAGGCGGACGTCGGAATCCCTGCAGCAGTCCAGAGTAGCTCTGCAAGCTTCAGGCTAAAACAGAACAGGCCCATCAAAAGATTAGTGGATACCTCCAACCTTCTGGGAAGGACAGCAGGTCTGGCTGGGCACTAAGGACCTTCTAAGTCCATGGCTCATTGTTAAAACCATTCTTGTGCATCTCACTGGGACCTCCTGAACACCTAACCGTCCCCTCACCAACCCGCCATCACTGAAAGAGCCCCAGGCTTCACCATGAGTTTCATCCTAGACTCACAATACCTCTAAAGTGGCTCCCAATACTTAGTGGACTGGGAATTACCCATGCCGTTATCAGTCTCCCTCCTAGAAATGGGTCCTAACATACCCAGAGTGGCTTCCTATTTCTTTCAGATATCCCGGACCCCGTGCTGATCCAAGAAATCTGAAAGAAATGGAAAGTCAGTCTAGGTGCGTTAGGAGCCATTCCTATAAGGGAAAGTAATGCAATGACATGGGTAATGCAGCACTATGGCCAACCAAACAGGCCTATATAATATGACTAATACCAGTTGCTAGGCAATCCCCTTAGGACAGTCACTCTGCCTGCTGACAATTCTTTAACTCTCATATGAGAAGCTTAATCCTACTTGTCTCTTTTGTATGTTTAGGAAAACATTATTCAGGGAAAGCTTTGTGTGTGACTTATCTCTTTAATGTGTATGTTCAGGAAAGCTTTACTGAGGGATAGTTTTATGCCGCTCTTCCTCTTCACCTCAGAAAAAGTACGAGAGGGAACAGCTTGGAATTACTGACTTGCTACTTTCTGAGTCTTTAGCACCCTTAATCTAGAAACACCCTCTCACTGGCGGAGTTGGAAGCATTTGTATTATAAATGCCATTGTGTGTTTGTTTTTTACTGTCACCCAAGCACTTCTTACACCTTTCCGAATCATCCAAAAGACACACATTTGATTTTTACCTCCTTCTCTGCAGAAGGAACAGGCAGCACCCAGTGTTTCTGTTACATCTTGTGCTGCCCCAAAACAAATGCACAAATTAAAATATACTTTGTATGTACAATACGTTTCCTTCAGTGAAGGACAGGCAAATCAAATTTCATAAAATGTCCAAATGTATGTGGACACTTTGTGGTCCATAATATATTTAATGTAATGGATGAAACAAACATAGTCAGCCATCACTTCTACTGTGTTCTAATGTCTGCTTTGCACACAAAGCCAAATTACTAATCTTCTTTCAGCTAGCGCACCATGACATCATCTGGACTGTGTTAATTAGCCAATGAGCACCAGGAAGTGGAAGTGGAGAAAAGCCCAGAATTCTTCTGTCTCCCCTTCATAGCATACACACACATCCACCCTCTTCCATCTGTCCCCACCACAGAGATGGCATTCAGTATTGCTCAACATCGAGCCCACTGGGCTTCACACTCCACATGCAATGATACAACTCAGTGCTCAGATCCTTATTTTTTTGGAAGTTTTGTCTTTGGAAAAGATAGTTGGTACAATAGCATAGTGTGAATAAACTTTTCCTGACAATACGTTTACAAAGTGGGTGACAGTTTGTGTAAAGAATAAGACACAAAAAGAAAAATCAATGCAATACAAAATTATTCCCCAAAGTATTTTTTAAATATCTAATACTAATGGAATTTGACAACAATTTTGTTTAAAAAAACAAAAACAAAGATCAAGCTGTTAGCCAATAAGTTTATTTTTTCTTTCTTAAACGAGCCAAGCAATTAAATAATTAAACTTATTACCATCTTTTGTTGGTCAATTTGATTCATTGATCCATTGGGTCAGCCTTCAATTTAAAACAGTACAAAACTGTTTCTGTCTGGTGAAAAGTACATAAATAGTAGAACAATCTCGCATTTTGCAAGATTATTGTGAAATGTGAAACATGGTAGACACAAAATCAGAAAAAAAGGAGGCTTTTCAAGCCCAGAGGTAAGATCACATCTGCTATGTGGAAACACTTCAGGATGACAAGCAGGGAAAAGTACTGCAGTGTTGAGTTGACTTATAAATGGAACATGACCAGTTTTTTTTTTTTTTTTTTTTTACATATAAACTGAATGCTAGATCCTAGGATGTGCTCAATTATTAGATTATAAAAATTGTCTGAGTATTTTGTATGAATCTTGGTAAAGTCTGAGTCAATAACATAAGTTATGTACTTTAGTGGTAATTAAATACTTTTTTAAATAATACTTAATTATACATTTAATGATATATTACATTTTTTAATAATTCAAAGCCTTATTCAATAATTCAAAAACTATTGAAGCATACAAATTGTTGTAATGGCCAAAACTCGAACCGAATTTGCAGTCTACCTATAATTCACAGCTCTACTGCTTAAGTTAAAGTGCCTCTCTGATCTGCTCTGGCGTGTGCTGCAATGTCTGGCACCAGGACATTGGCAGCAGATCCTTTGGGTGCTGTGGTTTGCAGGGTGTGGATTGGAGAGTTGCAGGGTGTGGATTGGATTTTCTTGTCCCATAGGTGCTTGATCTGATTGCTGGCTTTTCTATTGTTGCCAGCACTGACTTTTTTTTGGCGATTTGTGCTGCAGTGGCATTTTTGGTTTTTAATCGTTTGGGCATGGGTGAGCCTTGGGTGCCCATGATCCTGTGACCAGTTTGCTGGTGTATAGGTGGTGAACAATGTTGTTCAGGTCACCTGTCAGTGATCATAATGTTATGGCTGACAGTGGTAACCACGTAATATTTTTTTATTAGGCATCCTTTACATTATGTGCAGTATATACTATAAATGTCCCTGTGCAGCTGTTACTATAGATATAATAATGTATTGTTAAAGCAAGAACATTATAATACACTTGTCATTTTTTATGCAGTTGGTTAGAGTCAGTCAGTCTGTTAGAGTTAAACAACACATTCTGACCTGACAGATCAGTAACTAATTAGCATTAATGTTGCTCCATCTGCATCTGTTGTCTGCATAAATAAGGGGCATGCGGGTCAGACCAGCAGATAGATGGACAGACAGATACAGACTTACATACAGGGTATGATACTATCTTCGGACTGTGAAGGTCATAAGATATGATTTATGTACATAATTTTCCTCATGAAACCATTACCTAGTACTTGTGTCTTGTCAGTGGTGATGGCGTCATCCTTGAAGAGACCATTCCCATCAGGATAAGATAAATCTGTAATAAGATAAAAGTGATTAACGTGACTTTGTATTGATTTGCAATTATTCTTCACTCGCATCGGAACAAGTGAATACAAAGCATGGAAGCAAAATTCCCCTGCAGAAGTCACCAGGTTTCCTTTTATGTATCTGATTGTGACAAAATGAGAGCCAAATCCTGACAATAAAAACCACCATTGATTTTTATTTTTAAGTGGATTGCAAACCCATTACCCCCCCCCCCCCCCACACACACACACACACATACATACATACATACACCCCACATACATTAATGTTTTATTGTGTAACATTTTTTATGTTTTATTTTGACACTCAAAGAAAATCTTTATATAAATGTCCTATATCTTAACGATGCCACAGTACAACAGGGAAAATATTTGTGTGTTTATGTGTGCTTCATTAAATAGCTGGAGCATTCAAGGCCATGCTAACTGAGGTGTGTTCAGGGGAACAAGGGTGTCTGCGCAGGCATTTTTTTTTCATACATAATTAATAGGCTACTGTATGTGTTTATCTGAGGTGGAGAGCAGGAGAGACGAGGACAAAGAGCTTGTTTGTGTGTGAATGACAGACAGATAGAGAAAGATAGAGAGAGAAAGAGAGAGAGACTAAGTGGGTGGTGAAAATGTCTGTGTTTTAAGAGGATATGTGTATGTGTGGTTATAAAAAAAAACAGTAGAGATGGAGATGCAGAGAGGGTGTGTAGGAGGGTGAGTCCTCTTCTAGCATAACCATTAGAGTCCAGAACAAAGCCGCTCCTCTGTCTCTCTATCTCTAGAACAATAAAAGCAAAAGAATGAACTGCACTTTCTGTCTTCCTAATGACTTAATGACGCACTGATAACACACATACACACAGTCACAGAGCCACCCAATGCTGCAGCAAAACCTGCAATGCCTCACACATGAACGTGATCACCCTGTTTTTTTTTTTTTTACAGGGAGCTGCTCAAATCAAAACAATGTCTAAGTATGAAATAGACATACAGTAGAAACTAGAGAAGGAGATAGATTTGCATCTTTGTCCATTACATCATCCTCTCCACCATTCCATGATCAGGCCTCATGGGTTATATTTTGTCTTAGCTCCTTGTCTCCTACTGTATGTGCCTGAAGCTCTGTCTATCGTTCTCTGTCTCTTTCTCTCTTGCCTACATGTTTGTGTGTGTGTGTGTTTTCAGAAATACTGCAGTAATTCGCTCAGGCGGTATTGCATCATCCTTGCCACTCCAGGCAAATAAAGCTGAATGTACAATTGGATGATTCAAATTATTTTAACAAAGATTAAGAATAATACATGAGTGATCCCTGTTCACTGTGAAATATATAATACTAATCCGAGCAGTACCTGCCTGTCTCTATCTATCTATCTATCTATCTATCTATCTATACACACTCGTAATAATATTAATAATAATAATAAAAACAATTATAATAATAATGAAGGGGATAATTTATAGATTGTTAAAAAAGAGCACAGTACATGATATTATAATATAACTATAAGAAACTAAAAAAAATAAGATGTAGCAAAATGTTGATCATTATAAATAGAATTACCCACACATCTAATATAACACCAGATTAACGTACAGACAGTACATACAGATCTGTACAGGTTGGCGAGGCAGAGAGATAGAGATGGGAAGGATGTGCAGCAGGTTAGAGTGATTAAAGACAGAGATGGAAATGTACTGACAGATGCCAG
>JAOVVA010000004.1:9661425-9673413 GCA_028565275.1 Leiocassis micropogon | reverse complement strand
ATGTCTGGATGACTGTGAGGAACTTTTATAAAGGGAGATCCAAAAATCTAAATAGCACCCTGTAAAACTTTTTTTTTTAAAGTGTTTAGTGGTTATCCCTGCTTGGGGGTGCAAATCAACAAAAATGTCTAGGCTAATTATAAGAGGAACTCATCTGTCCTTGTTAATTTTGCAGCTGTTAAAGAAGATTTCAAGAGTCCTCTACAACATCCTTGTTTTATTTATCCCATGGGAAATGAGGATTAAAAAAATTGAAAGTAAGAAAATACATTTTGCTCAATTTTAACATATAAATTATATTATATAATCAGTAAGTCCATGTTTTTAGAAATGACTGATGCTTGTGATATGTATTCCAGAACTTCTAGTGAACTTAGACCATACTGTACATTATTGTTTGGGCTTCTCTCCGTTTAATTCAAGACTAGGACTTTTACTTTTCTTGATGGCACAAAAAAACCTTCAGTCTAAACTCAGTAATATTGAGGGTTATTTGTATTTTACAGGTCACTTTGGATCTGGTGTGGCCTCATATTTTATTTTCCTCAGATGGTTATTTGGGATTAACATCGTCCTCACAATTATGACTGGAGCCTTTATTGTTCTTCCTGAGGTTTGTCATGTTTAAAAAAAAAAACAGTGACAATTTAGCTTGTTTTTTTCTAACCTATGTTTACAATAATACTGTATACACTGTGTATTAGTGTATATTATAATTCTGGTTTGAACAGTTATTATTTTCTGATTTTTGAATATACCGGAACTATATTTAATGATTTCTTTACTCATTTAGGTTTGATATCCATTATAATTTCACTTTTCTAGTATAAAGTGTATGACATCAATATAACACAAATGTTGTATATCTTGCCTTAAAGTGCCCTTGATTTGGCCCTTAATATGACCTCCCATGTCTTCATGCTATGTTTTGTCAGTAAAATGGGGCCAGATTTATATTGCTCCCTGACACAGGGACACAAAGCAATTTCCCTGCTCAGGTATCATGCTCCATCACTCATCCTTCCCCCCCTCTCCATCCTTATACTGTATGTGGTCTTTCCATTAGCTCCTCGCTGGCGCTCCTTTTGGCACCACACGCAGCAAAACCATCCCAAGGGACCAAATCGCATCAGCTCAGGACCTTGACACCATCTGGTCACTTGGGGCAAGACTTACCTTTCGTAGATTGTCTGTTTTTTTTCTTTCCTTATTTTTTGCAAGTAAAGTGTTTAACTTTGGACTACTTTTTGGTCATTTTTCTTTTCCATTTTTAGGGTTACCTGCAGTATTCTGTGCTTTTCTATGGATATTATGGAAATGTGCGTAAGATTGGCAGTGCTGGTTATCGTCTGCCCCTGGCCTACTTTCTTGTTGGGATGGCTGTTTTTGCCTACAGTTTCATCACTCTCTTAAGAAAGTAATCATTACAGATTTGCTTCAAATCAGTGACAGGTTCAATTGTAAGTAAGGGGGAAAAAAACATTATGAGGTGCAGTGTTATTACAGTGTTATTATAAAATAATGAATATGGTGTAATGTGGTCTGACAAAAAGCAGAGATATCATTGTATCTTAATAAAGTATAAAATGAAGCATTCCATTTCTCTTATATAACAGTAATTTGACAACAATTATATTATAGAAGTGATTTATTTATTTATTTATTTATTTATTTATTTGTTCGTTTGCTTTGTATATTATTAAATGTTCTAGAGTCAACTTGCAATGCAAACCACTAGAAGAGTTGTCTACAAACTACGTAGTCCAGAAAAAAAGATTAATAAAGAATTACGAGATTCAATAAACATTTTACTTTTAGGTCTCATACAGTATGTAACATGTTAAAACCTCATATGGGGTTGAAATCAGTATTAATATTTCCACCTGACAACATAAATGTTGCAAATCATATGAGAATATACAAAATCAAATAAACAAAAAAGAAAACAGTTGTCAGTCTTACTACATTAATCACATGTTGTAATATCATATTATAAATGTTATATATTATATATTTTTTTTATTTCCCTCCAGAATGGCAAAGAACTCACGATTGAGTCTATCCAGTGCTTCCAGTGAGAACTACACATTCTGCTGGCGAATCTTCTGTGCCTGGGACTACTTGATTGGCAATCCTGAGGCTGCTGAAAGCAAAGGAGCAGCAATAGTCAATAACATCAGGGTGAGTGTGTGCCATAACCCATGACATAGACATCTTGATCTACATGATTTGGTTCCCAATGATCCATTGAGGTTTTATTACAGCATAATCTACTAGAGAATTTTATGTTCTCTCTTACCGTTGATAATTTCCATATGGAGAGCCTGTCAGTATTAATTATTATGGGTGTAAAGTGGTGGACTGCTCTCAATATTTATAATATACCTGTAAAGCAGTGGGTGTTGGGCCAAAAGTTAAAAAGCAACCATGACAGAACCTTTTATTTATTTTTTTTTATTGCTCAGGACTGTATGATCATTTATGTTGAGTATATGGCCATTGTGCCTGTCACTTCCAGTGATTTGTTTAATGACAATAATCAAATTGTGTATCAGATACGCAAAGGTAGACGGGGTAGCAAGAGCTGTAGACAGTCCTCGCATAAAGTAGTGGTCATGACCTTTCTGTATAAACATGGCTACCCTGACCCAGACAAAATCAAGCAGTATTTTTAATACTAACATTAATAACATTAAAATAATAACATTAAAAGTGTTACATATCCCACTTTGTTGTAGGCCTATTTCATTTTATTTCAATTTTCTGTTTCAAACAAAAAAAAAGTGTAATTTTTGGATTATATCTTGTATGAATTTCAGTAGCATTTTTAATAAATGTAATTAACTTATGTTAATTGTATAAATGTCTAAAGTTAGCTCAGACATAAATTCAGAGAAGTCAAACATAAAGTCACAGATTTTATTTCTCACCAATAAACTTAAACTCACCTTTACAGAGAAACAAAACAATGTGTATGCGCATCTTACAGGTGGGAAAAGCAGTAGCAGAAAAAATATCACTAAAGGAAAAAAAGGAGATTTGCTCTGAGATTTTTCTACTTTTTTTTCCAGTGATAACTTGCAGCAGCTCATCCCAATGTCCGTACACAAAATGTGATCTCACATGTAGATCTGTTTGTTGTATTGTCTACAGTCCATGTCAGTTGGTACTGATTTGTTCTTTAATTTCTTATTTTAAAGGAGGCTATTGTTGAAGAGCAAGAGAAGAAAAAAGAAACCAGCCTGTGAGTGCTTAACTTTTTAAGACTTTTTTAAGCACTTTTATCATTTACTGCATCGAATTGCTCCTTAAACCCATTTTCTCAGCCTATGCTGACTTTAGCAAATCTAGCTCTTTTCTTTTCAGTGACGATCACTCGAGTGTTTGTTAACGTTTGCTTTCAAGGAAGGGAAATGATCAGTATCAGTGGATGAATTAGGGTGATAGTGTTGTTCTTAGCATAGAGTACAGAGTTCTGATTTACTCTCTCTGTCCACATCGACTGCAATCGCAGCACAAAACCTCCCACTATATTTCATACACATCGCTTTTACTGCAGAGGATGACTACTCCTAAATCACAATCAGAGCTGCTCATATATTAAACTGGGTAACTCAGCTGTGTGTATGGGTACACAATTACACACCCTAACAGAAAAACTTAACCATATAGGAATATGTGTGTTTGTCTAACAAGCATGCAAATTAATACACACCAAAACTGGCACGTAGTTTTGTAGTTTCCTACATTCCTTTCTATCTAGAAACTACAGTATAAGGCCAAGGTTAAAAATTAAATGTTAAGCCTACAAAATCCATATTAATCATATCATATTTTCAAATTATGTTAAAAAATCATATAAAGTTGCATGTTTTATAGCCATCAAATGGACATTTTGGGAAACCAAGAGGGTAAAACACATGAATGGATGGATTGGGGGGATTTTGGCTGGGTGAATAAGAAGAAAGAGTGAATAGATGGTAAAATGAGTGAAGGAAGAGATGGGTGGATGCAAGTAAGGATGGATGGATAAATGGTTGAAGGGAGTGATAGGTAAGTATATGTTTGGGTAGATGCGTGAACTGGTATGTAAATGAGTGGATGGATGGATGGATGAATAGATAGATGGATAAATGTTTAAGTGCATGGATAAATAGATGGGTTGCCTAATAATGGTTAGGTAGATGGGTGGATACATTTCAAAATTTTAGCCTTGTGTCACATATGCATATTGGTTGTACATTTGTCTATTGTAGTACAATAAATTGAGTTTGTAAATCTGCATTAACTTGTTCATTGTTATTATTAGTTATTTTTACCATACACATTTTACTTAAAGGGAAATCTTACTCTTAATTTAAATATGATGATACATTAATACATTTTTTCAGTGTTGGTGCACACTGTGCATATAGTAACATACGATGCTGCTGCAGTATTAAAAGATTAATAAAAGAAAGTCATACTCGTATAATAAGATAAAGCACCCTATTTAGAGTTGCACCAGCATTGCATCTTCACTTTGTAGAAAATTCAAAAAAGTAAAACCTAAAAACTTAAAAAAAAATACTTTATATACTTTTAGAAGGTAAAAATAAGTTAAAATTCCTGACCACTAAAATGCTTAGGCTAAACTCCCACTTTTGATTTGCAGCACTAAACAAATACAGATTCAAGTAGTGGCATTGTTTTACATTCCTAGTAGATAGATATACTGAAAACATAAGTACTACAACTATAAAATAGTAATGCATTAAAGGATTAAGTGATTTTATCTAGAAGTCAAATTAATTAATTTCTACATTCTAAGAAAATTTATCAGCATTGTTTGATGCACCAAGATTGAATCAGCATGTTACAAAAGATGTTCCTCAGATTGCCAGTTGTACAATGACTTCCACTAAATCTTGCTTGGACTCATTATTAAAACCTTTCCTCATTCTGTTAGGCAAGGCATTGACAAAAAAAACAAAAAACCTAAGCAATTACGTCATATAATTGTGGGAACCTATTATGCAATAATGATGCTATTAATTAAGTCACTTGGATGAGTTTGATTTTATCAGTGTATCAGTACTGAACTTTGTCATCAATCAGTCTCTGTATATTTGTACCCGTTATACATTTTAGCATGCAATTAATTTAGATTTTGCTACCAACATCCTCATTCTGGGCTTAATGAGGGTTGGTATCTAGTCAAGAAGAAACTATTTAATCAAGTCCTCTTCTTACATAAGCCTGTTATACGGATTATTTACTTGTAATCTAATTTAAATTCAACTGTCTGTATCAGTGAAATTTTATCTACAGTATGCATACAAATGAGATTTTTTTTTTTCTCTCTTCCCATGCAGAGCGGTTTTGATCAGCTTGCGGATTCTGGCCAACATCCTGGTCCTGCTCTCACTGGCAGGCAGCATCTACATCATCTACTTTGTTGTAGATCGCTCACAGAAGCTGGAGCAGCAGAAAGCAGAGCTAACTCTGTGGGAAAAGAATGAGGTCTTACTGAAATCTGATGGTCTTTGATCAGTTTTCTTTTATGGAAAGTTGACGGTGTTTCAAAGTGAACGGATAAATTAATGCAGTTACCCACAAGTGCCAACCCCTTACTCACATTTTGCAGGTGGATTTTGCAGCATGCAATAGTGCAAATGTGTAAAAAGAATATGCCAGTTTAATGCAAGGACTTCTCAAAAAGCAGAGAAAATTATTTGCTAAAAATAGGGAATGTATATAATGAACTATGAAACATTTATACTTGGTTATAATGCAGTCATAATGCATTGTAACCACTGATATGTGTAATAATTTATGATAATACTCAATAGGAATATGTATCATGAATTCGAATATGCTTTATAACTCAGGTTTGTAAAATATTATATTAAACTTAACCCAACTTTGCATCATGCTTAATCATATATGTCATGTGTTGATGGTTTCCTCTGAAAAATGCTAGACTGAATATTAGAAAATTACCTAAATATATATATATATAAAAACAACTGAAAATAATCTATACTAATATAATAAGTATACTACTTATCATATATTAGTTATTATGAATACTAGAATAATTAGAATAAAAATAATATAAATAATTTTCAAAATGCATCTTGAGACAATAGAACAAAAAAATGGCAAGCAAATTGGCAGTGCTACCTGGGTCCTACATCTCTACAACAGTCCATGCGTGCATTCTCATAGTGTACATTTGCTTTTAGCTGCACCTGAAACAAAAAGTCCTGGAGAGAGAAAACCCAGCATGTTATTTTTTTATCATGTTATTATTGGCCTTAGCCATCCACTTGAGGGGCTCATAGTCTGTCACCAGAGTGAAATGTCAAACTGCATGATAATACCTGCTTTCCTTTCTTGTTCCACTGCTGCAAGGTTTCTTTCTATGGAGAAAAGCTTCCTACTTACATACAGTATAGGACAGGGTTTTCTACTTGTGCTGGATGCAGCACCCAGGTCTGTTTCTAAGGTCTCCATGTGAGCAGTGAACAGCTGCTCAAAATCTGGATTTTATTGCTATGGGGAACTTATCAGGAATTTCTCTTGGGCTTGGAGTTTCTCCTCTGCATTGTTTGTCCTTTTTACACATCCTGGCTATCCTTTCCTGCTGTTGAGCATTGGCTCTCTATGCCGTTGGACATTGTCGTACTACAACGATGGGTCTGTCTCTGTAGCAATTTTGGCCACTTTCTCATAAATGGCCAAAACGTGTGCTGACAGTGGTACTAGTGGTTCCAGGATAGGTCAATCAGGCCTCTTTTCTGACTCACTGAAGTGCAGATTGTCAGTATTGGAATGGTGCACCCGAGAGCCTTCATCTTCTCCTTGGCCTCAAGATAGGGATTTGGTAGAACATTCTGCTCAGTGTGGAATTAGCAGTGAAAAATACTGAGGTGATTGAGGTGGAACATTGTTTACAGTTTCCTACAACAGCAGCATAAACACGTGGTTAAGCCCCTTTTATCCTCTCTCACTTTCTTGATAAGGGATGAAAAGCTGAGGTGGAAACAGTGCAAATAATGTATCACTTTTTATATGTAAGTGGTAATTAATAATTGTATTGTTATCAGTGATGCAAAAAGAATCTGCTTGTATATACATTAGTATTGTATATTACTGTGTGTTCCCTCTGTGTATTAGGTGAGTGTAGTGGTGTCCCTCATTACTATGATTGCTCCATCTGCATTTGAGCTGGTGGCCCAGTTGGAGATGTATCATCCAAGAACCAGCCTTCGATTCCAACTTGCCAGGTTTGATATTACTAAGATTTGCAAAAGTAAATCAAAATGTTTATGTTATTGCTCATCCTATCTGATTTTCTGTTTCGGGTTTGTTTTGATCAGGGTGCTGGTGTTGTATCTTGGAAACCTCTATAGTCTGATAATTGCCCTGTTGGACAAAGTGAACAGCATGAGCTCTGAGGTAAGTTATTTTTATTTTAAATTATTCTCTAATTCTTTAGCATATAAAAGCATAACGTACGTCCAGCAAATACAGAAGAAAAAAAAACAGAATAAAGGTTAAAAAATTCCCTTATGGTATCACCATGACAACAAAGGAAATGTACAGTTGGTAACATTAGGTCTAAATGTACAAGTTGGATGTTTTATTTAGGAAATGCAAATCAGCAGACAAAAAGCATAATCACACAGGCTCTCGTTAATAAATAAGCAAGCAAGGCACTGTAGCTAAAACAGAAGCAGTCATAAATTGGACAATAAAGTGTGTGATTGTGAAATAGAGGAAAAAGCCTGCAAAACAGTTTTGATGGAAGATATATAATATGTAGGGTACTATATATTATTACATGATTTCATAGCAGATCTTTTCAGCTTCTACTAAATTCGCAAGGTATCTTTATTTAATTCCCTATTTATCTCTTTGTTTTAGATTCCAGGTAACTGGTCTGACTCCACGTCTTACCTGGCCACCATTTCCCAGCCTGCAGAGACCAACCTGTCTACCATTGTTCCAGAGATCACTGAGGGAAGGAATGGTACTTTCACCATGGCTGTAACAGATGTGAACCATACGACCATCACTGTCAAACACAACATTGTGTCTGGACCATCAGCACCAGTCCTACCTGCAATTAACCAGTCCATTATATATGAATACAATGGCAAATCCCAGCAGGATCAGTGCTGGGAGACCTATGTTGGGCAGGTGAGATTTAACAAATGACAAACGTGTGCACAAATGTTTAGAGACTAATATAGAAAGCTCTATAACTGGAAAAGGTCCGAAGCTTAGCCCAGGTGCACATACAACCGCATGCATCTGTACTTTATTCTAACTTATTGTATAGTGATAATGTTGCTACCATCTATATTTTATGTCCTGTTTACGGCATTATAATACTTTCCTTTTCTACTTATATAATAGTAAATTATGGTTTATTTAAATTCTATTTTTACACTTTTATATCGTACTGTGTAACTGATCGGAACTGCCACTGAGCCTGATGGTGTGTGTAATAAATACATTTTGATTTGAATTTAAAAATGTCCCTTTACAACAGCTGTATTGACCCACTAATATGATAATATTGGCTCACTAATGGTAGGGAGTTTGGTATAAAATGTTGTATGAGGAGGGGCAGCATGAACACCCAAAATAGATTCTGATGCAACTTCTATTTGCTACCAGGGTCACCACTATATCAATGTTGCTTACTGTAGATTTACATTGTATGAAACCACATTTGTTTACATGCTCTACTCTATTAACCAGCTAATAACAAGCTCTTGCAGTTGATCAGTCTTTAAGCTAACCAATATCATCAATTTGCTCAAATGCAATCATAAATATGGCATTAATGCTGACAGAGGAAGAAAAACACAAATGTAATGTCCTGTTGTAATTATTTTGCTCTTGATGGCAATTAAATGACTATGGATTGAATACATGGATGCATGCATTGAATTGTCCAGCCAGACAGTTACTTAATGAAACTATCAGTAGGCAGAGACAGTGCACATCAATTCTCCATGATGTAATCCATAGAGCTGATTTAATGGTCTTCCTTGAGGAGCATTTCTAACCCTCTTGTGGAGGAGTAGTTTTACAGAAGAGAAGGACCAGCTAGGTAGAGTAAATATGTTTCCTGCTTATTTCATTCAAAGGAAATGTTAAAGCTCTCAATCATTGACATGATCTTCACCGTGGCTAGCATTTTGTTGATCGATTTTATCCGGGGCCTGGTGGTTCGATACCTGAGTGACTGTTGTTGCTGGGATCTGGAGAGCAAATTTGTAAGCATGATTTTATTTAATACCTTACTTCCTATAAATTGTTTACTGATGACATGCATCTTGTAAAATCTAAACAATACATAGTTTCTATGTTTTGTTCCACACCAAATAAACTTAATGCACACTCTTCTTACAGCCCGAATATGGCGAATTCAAGATAGCTGAAAATGTCCTTCATCTCATATACAACCAGGGAATGATATGGTATGTAGAAGTAATAATGAACTCGCCATTTGTTATGGAAAGCCATTATAATAACCTCTCTGGTAATAACCTCTTTGCTTTGATTGCTGTATGTTTCTACTCCTAATTCCCTGCTCCTAAATTCTGCTTTGTTTGATTTCATTTTACAATCCTCACAAGGATGATTGGTGCTCCATTGGCCCATGTATTTGTAATCTGTTAATAATGACTTGCCTTTAGCTGGGATCAGTATCAGGAGCTCTGGCAATGAGAGAGCATTCCAATAGCAGATATAAATCTTAATGTCATCTTCGTTGCCCTTTAGGATGGGGGCCTTCTTCTCTCCCTGCCTTCCTGCCTTCAATGTGCTGAAGTTAATCGGGCTCATGTATTTGAGAAGCTGGGCTGTGCTCACCTGCAACGTTCCACATCAGCAGGTCTTCCGGGCTTCCAGGTCAGAAATTGGCTCAAAATATTAATATTTGGCATGTGCTATTTAGGGAAAGAGATTTACCTATAAGGTAGTGCTGCATGATTAATCACATAAACATTTAAATGGCAATATGGACCTGTGCAATTTTCTCACTGCAAAAGGCTGCAATTTATTACATCCCCCCCCCCCACCACCACCACCACCGTCACACTAAGCCACTTTCCCACTATGTCCACAAAAAATAAATAAATAACTAAATGCGTGAATGCAATAAACTTAAAGCAGAAACACAGTAGAAACTGGTAACAATGTAGTATTGTCTAACTTCTTGTGTAGCTCCCACACTTTTTTGGGCATATTCAAAAAAGCCTGGTGTGGACATGGTTGAAGCAAAATGCAGGAAGAACCTAGGGACATACCTCTTATTGACTTTATTGAAGTACTACAAGCATGACTTAGATGGGAAAGATTGGATGGTGTTCTCACTGAGTTGTTTTGGGGACATCATTGGACATGTTTGAGCAGATGATCATGTGATAGGAAGTCAGTTACAACATGATAGAACCTGACAGGGAAGTGACAAGGAATTAGTATGAACTTGATAAATGCACATTTTTCCATTTTGATGCCATTCCCACTGCATTCTTTGATATTTTTAGGATGCAGTGGGAACTTCATGGTCTTCGTCTGAGTGTGACGGGACCCTTACAGGTAATATACGAGTAGTCAGAACTGAATGTGGAGTATTCAATGATGTATACTAAACATGACCTAGTGTATGCACGTGTGAGGCACATACTGATCAGAAGCCTAATTCATCAGAGCATTGTTTAATTTAAATTACAGGCATATTTTTGATTTTGAGACTACAAATGGCTAATCTTGTGCCTTTTGATTCCAATATGAATACAGTGAAGATGTAGTGTCTGTTAGTGTGGGAAAAAAAATCCTCTTTTGTAATTTGGCAGTACTTAAAGAATTAAAAAAATAGAAGCACTGCTCAGATGGAGGTATTCTGGGAGATGTGAAAGCTAAAAGTGAATAGACCACTTGTGCCCATGTATGCAGTTAGCAAAGAGGAATTTCAGAAAGTAATAAATACACTTGACTGGAGACATAAATTGCTTTCATGGATGCCTTATATTAATAGCCTACAGAATATTTAATTTAGCCTATAGTTAATAGTTAAATAACACTAATTTTTTATCATATCATTAAGCCCTACTATAAGGAATCTCACATACTGTACAATGTTATCCCAGCAACCTATTCCCAAAAACTCAGGACTGCTATTGTATGTGAGATACCTTATAAGTAATTGCTCTCAGTTCACTCTCAGGTTTACATTAAGGATTACATTTTACAAATACATTTAACATTGATCATGCATTTCTCGTTTGTGAATAATCATCTAAAAGTGAAACATTTTTTAAAACATGTTAATTTGCATTTTAACATGCTATTCCCTGAAATTTTAAGTTCAGTTCAGTTTTGTTTGCATGGTCATTGACTCAAAACAGCTTTACAGGATCAAAAGAAAATTAGAGAAATGAGTATGAAATGTGTATGAAACAAAATTATCAGATTGTCCTTGATAAGCAAGTTGAGGGCGACAGTGGCAAGGAAAAACTCCCTCAGATGGCAATAGGAAGAAAGCTTGAGCGGAAACCATCTTTATTTGGGTGAAATTTGGGTGATAGAACGAATTGTTTCGCTGTCATACTGTGCCTTAAGTAGCTGGGGTTAACTATAGCAGGAGCTGTGATTAAGTTAATATGGATCCAATTTGTTATTGGAGGCTCAATATCCCCAAGTCACAACACACATTCCAATCAGACAACACAGAGCCTTTGTGCAGATCTCTATCTCTTCACCAGGATAAGGCAGACAGGTCTGGAGGGCAAGGGGGGGGCTGGATCACTAGCAGCTCAGGTGCATCATGTGTAGTAGAGACAGTGAGAGGGGAAGAGAAGAGAAGGAACTCCGATAGGACTAACTATGACAGCATAAATATTGTAGGGTTTTTCACCGCTCTGAAGGACTTGGAGAGACGAGTGAGCTACCTTGCTACCCAATGCAATTGGCTGGGAGTAATTT
>JAOVVA010000004.1:9629749-9640072 GCA_028565275.1 Leiocassis micropogon | reverse complement strand
AAAACATATGTGCAGTGGGGTGGGAAAAGCTTGATGCCCTTATTTAGTTTTATTTAATAATGTCTCATTGGGCTAAAGACCGAAAATCACTCTATATAAATTTACAGCATTAGAGATTCTGGCAGATGAATACCTGTCTTTACAGAATCTTAGGGTTCTGAGAATAAGAACCACAATCCTCTCAGCACTAAAGGAATTAATAGTGGTTCTTAGTGGTTTTCTTTTCTTGATGCAGTCTAATAATTTGACCCTGTTGGAATGGTGAATTATTTATTTTTATTATATTTATTATTTTTGGCCTCAGTGTGTGTTGGACATAAAGATATGTTTAATGCTCAATATCACCTTCGCAACATATCAATATTCAGCATTTCCTGTAGTAAGTACGTACAGTAAGCGTGTCATTCAGTCCCAGCCGCTTTAGCACGGCGCATGCGCGTCATTTCAACGCATGCGCCGTACGTGTCAGAACATATTCCCATTTCAATAGACAGAAACGAATGAAATGAATGAAATGTCACGATTTCCTTTATTTTTTGAGTGATTTACGGGTTTTATAAGTGGTTTCAGTATCAGTTTAGACTTTTATGGCCAGGTTTAGCGAGACGACGGTATAATTCTAATTGTATGTGTTGTTATTGGCTCGCTTAGCCAATGAAAAAAAGCCACGGTTCATTTGTACAGATTTAAGGCATTTAACAAACACCTCGGTATGGACTATGAGCAAAAGGCCAGTTCTGTGGCGGATCGTCTTTTAAGCTACAGGAGAGACGAGTCCGGATGGAAAATATGTAAGAAATCGGTTAGTACTGTTTGTTTTCCCTCTTCCTGATTTATTTACAATACAGTTGTGACAAAAGCATCTTTAGTTTAAAAAGACAGTCAAGTTGTGTTACATCTCTGTGTGTTTTCCGTGTAGAATGATGTCGTTGTTTCTTGGCGACCTTCATCTGAATTCCCTGGAAATTTGTAAGTAAAAGACATTTCATGCAACGTTATAACACGACATTACACTGGAACAACTGTAATGATTGCTGTCTCTGCCTCGGCTGTCCAATGTGTTTATCAGCATGACATTGTCTATATACAGCATCTACAGAAAGAGAAGGTGATTAAATAGATGATTAAGTAGTTAAGGAAGAAAGAAAAAAGTTGATTATGAAAGTGACATGAATGGCGTGCTGGTTAGCACTGTGGCCTTCTACCTCCAGGGTCCAGGTTTGATTCCCACCTCGGGTCTGTGTGCATTGAGTTTGCATGTTCTCCCCATGCGTGGTTGGTTTCCTCCGGTCACTCCAGTTTTCTCCCACAGTCCAAAGACAGGCTAATAGGCGTTCCCAAATTGCCCGTATTATGTAAATGAGCATGTGGCAGGGGCCCTGGAGCCTATCCCAGGAGACTTGGGGCACGAGGCAGGGTACTCCCTGGATGGGAGTATCCATCGCAGGGCACATACTCACATGCTCATTTACATAATACGGGCAATTCAGTTATATGAAAATCAAGTCAACATTTTCAAGGTAGAAAACTTTTTGTTGCTTTGAGTTACTCGATGACGATTTTTCTGAGTGGCACAGTGGCATAGTGTAAGCACTGTGGCATCATGCCTTCAGGGTCGAGGGTCGAGTACATGGAGTCAAGTCTTGTGTACAAGTCCTGTACAGGATAAGCGATATAGAAGATGAACGAATGATTTTTTTCTGTTATAGTCTTTATACTTTCCACATTACATCAGGTATGTGTTTACTTCTTTCCAAATTGTCAGTGAATGTCTAAATGTTTTTGCTTTTCACTAAAGTTCTGTATCACAGTTGTGCCTACAAAGTGAAAATATGTGAATCAGAAGTAACACACAGAATACACCATTATAAATTGTTACATTTATTACTCTAGGTGATATGCATTTGAGGTAACTTGAAAAATATTAATAGCATCATTGGATGTTTGTTATGCACATTCAGAGACGTTTACACAGAATAATCATGAATTTAATGATGCATTGTGACAGGTCAATAATGCAGAGAGAGCTCATCTTTCTTTTTTTCTATGACGACTGTCCAGCCCCAAAAAACAACTCACATACTCCAAGATTCCATTGTGTGAAAATGATGCCCAGAACCACTCTTTCACAATTTTAATCCTGGAGTTTGTATGTTCCATCAGGAAATGGAAAGACTATAGATGTGTAAACCTAATCATTCAGTACATTCGGGTCATCAGCTGACTTTATTTTATTTCCACATACTGTAACACTGCTGAGTCGAGACCCGACCAACTGAAGAAACCCCAGATCATAACATTGATTCTAGAGGCTCATACAGTGGCCACTGTGCATAAAGTGTGCAATTCCAGTAATTTCAGATATGCTGAAATGTTTTCTGTACTCGATGTAAGCCAATAATTTGACCCTTCTGAAGTGGTGAGTGTTTTTTTTTTTTTTTTAAATGCCTGGGCAGTGTATATCATAGTAAGTAAGTCCGGGCAGTATGGGTGGTATAATACTCATATTGTGATAAAGTATGCTATAATTTCTTAAAATGTCAACCTATAACCCTAATTATAACCATACTACTACAGAATAAATATAGTTTTATCTCAGCCTCTCATACAGGTGAAAACGTGTACCTAGATAATATAATTACCGACTACCAACTGTAGTCATGACCTTTAAATTTGTACATGCAAACTTTCTAGAAGGATATGAAGGATATAACACACCCTAAGATTGTTGGTGCAATGATTTTAAATAAGATAGAGTTTGCTTACATTACATCTCATCGTGTTGTATGATGGACATACTCAAAATACTGAGCAAATTATTTTCCATCTGTAGATTTAAACATTTCCTATCTTTAGATATATGTTTGCATTTATAATATGTTGGCATTTCTCATACGCCAGGAGTTAATACACAAACTGTGGCTCTCAGACTAAAAGGGGAGCATTGGAGCTTTTATCAAGAGCATTTATACCTTTATTATGTTTGTATATTTTTATTTTATATTTGTTTAGTTACATCAATATGAATAACCTGTTTTGCAGATATAAGGGGGAGGGGATAGTCAATGGCAGTCCACAGAAAGTCTGGGAGTGTTTGAAACCAGTTCCAAATGGGCTTCGTCTCAAATGGGATAACAACGTGAAGAAGTTTGTGCTCCTTGAACAAGTTTCTGCAGTAGGTTTCTTGCCAGCTGTTGACTTCACACTCATATTTCAGTGTTTAATTTAAAGTTTTATTCCAATTGTCTTTCACTCCAAAATTATCCACCATATCATAACACAAATTAATTAAATGCATATATAAGGTTATTGCTGCAGCTGTGGTTTAAGTATACTAGTGGTTTAATAGATTCTGCACCTTCACCTGAGGTTCACATTTATAAAGGCAAAAATAAATGTACCATACAATTATGTTTTCTTTTCTTTTGTCAGTGTGTAACTGATGTTTCTGAAATTTCTCTCTCAGGACATCACAGTATGCAGAACTGTCACATCTTCTGCTGCTATGGGCGTTATATCGCCACGAGACTTTGTAGATGTCATTTTAGTCAAGCAATATGAAGATGGCACGATTACATCAAATGGTATTTTAATCTATTTTTTTTATTTTTTTCAGTCGTGTTTTTCTGATCCATTTCTATGTATGAAGCTATGTATCCTTTGCTACGTATGAAGGATGAGTTCATATACATTTAAGCAAGTATAGATTTAATACAACATACTTTATTGCTGTTTCTGAGATATTGAAGGCCACACCTCCTTCTTTGAGGCTTACAGACACTAAGCCAAACCTTGCACTAACCCAAGCCTTCTTCACATTGCTCAACCGGTCTGAAACATAAAGATTTCCAAGAAGTTTAGAAGTCCATCACTAAAACTGACAGTGACAGAGAAAATTCTGCCTATACCAGGATGGACAAATAAAGATGGCACATGTCCTTTAGTTAAGATGAAAGGCACAAAGTCAAAATCTCCTTTACCATGACTGACGAATATAGAGGCCACGCTTCCTGTACTATGACTGAATGATGCAGAATCATTTCCATGTCGATGTCCTCGTCTAGATATCTTCTAGTCCTTGTTCTGAATCAGTACTTACTTTTTGGTTTACAATAACATCTGTCAATCCCATTAGAAAAGAAAATTCTTACTGTGTTGTGTTTTTACATCTTTATAGCAACTCATGTGAGCCATCCAGCTTGTCCTCTCCAGCCTGGCTATGTGCGTGGCTATAATCATCCATGCGGCTGCATCTGTGTGCCAGTACCAGGGTAAGATATAAAGGCAGTGGAATTTCAGAAACCTTATTTTTCAGCTGTAAATGGCAAAATTTATTTGTAGTAAGGGGAGGAAGAGCTATTATTGTTTTTACAGTCAGCATTTAAACTGTCCATTACAAATCTAAGCTGAGTTTCAGTAATACTGACCTTAGGTTTATTGATCCACTGACTATCAGGTAAGGGATGGTTGCAAGCAATGCGTAAATGCAGATGATGACATTTATTTAACAAAATAGAAAAAAACAAAACAGGATCATGGAACAGGAAACATATCATAAATAAATGCCAACAGTGCAAGACTCCGACTTAGTGCCCGAAATGCAGTTTAAATAATGTTAAAGATTACCTAAATAATACTGAACATTAACTAAAGATTACCAACATCTGGGGAATTAGACTAAATTGTGAGACAGAAAAGAGCCAACCCAAGTCAAAATACTGGTTCAGAAATAGTTCAGCCAAAGAGTTCCATGGATGCAGAGCGCCCTCCAGGGGTTTGCTTCTGTCTGAAGCAATTTACAGTGAGATAGATTTTTTTTAACAAACCATCTCCATTTGATAAAAATCTGTGAAGTCTGTGAAAAGTCTTCCTTTTCTAAACTAATATCTCTAGTTCTGTAGCTTCGTAGTTTGGTCCAATGACCTCCCCTTAGCTACAGTACATAAAAAGTCTGCTAAAATTATTTGATGGTTCACATCCAGCCCACTTTCTGCTAGTTGGCAGTGCCTAGGCAACCACATAATTTATACAGATAAACAGTGTGCTCTTCTACAGGATATACACATCTTCCTGTTTTTTTGTGACACATGCCCATGACAAAGCAGTTGACTTAAATGATAAGTGCCATAATAATGAAGATTAATTGGCAATGATTATAGTAAAGCAATAATAATATTAGAATAATGCATGATCAAAGGCTGTATCAGATTTAATCATTGAATTTAAATAATTCTTAGAATTTAAAAAAATATTAAATATTTAAATTTACTTAAGACATACTGTACTTTGTAATTATCCATATTCTTCTTATTATTATTATTATTATTATTATTATCATCAGTATTGTTATTATTGTGATTTTATTTTTTGTTTGTTTATGTTCGTCTGTGGCTTACAGGGAAGCTGGTAAAACTCAGCTCATCAGCTTCTTCCAGACGGATCTTGGAGGTTTGCTTCCTCGTTCTGTCGTGGATTCATTCTTCCCTGGCAATATGACTGAGTTTTACACAAACCTCACTAAAGCTGTTAAATCTCTCAAATAGCACTAAAAGCACCTTTATCCACACACACACACACACACACACACACACACACAATGAGCACTAACTGACCATTATTTGGTTCATTCTGCCCTGGCCTGGGCCTTAATCTGACTTTAAAAGTGATTTCTTTTTTAAGTCCAATATAATTTTGACCTCTTGTGAGTGACCAAAACAGCTGTCTTTTCTAAAATAACTGTATATTTTAGTTAGGATTTTACCTTTTTTCTGACCTTATTGTGCTTACAGAGTTTCCATTTATTTTTCATTTGGTTATTTTTTGGCTTATATTATTAGGTATATTACTGTCATTACTGTATATAATAAGGTGCAGAACAGAAAAGTAATGTCCCTGTGAATATTGGATGAAAAGGGGTGTTTAAAAAACGTTTATCCCTACTACAGCAAAAACACATGAAAAAAAATAACATTCACTGATGTAAAATACCATAAACTATATCTATAAGCATTTTTAACAATCCGAATGGAAAGCAGTGAAGGAGCAATTTGGTCTGGCTTTTAGTCCTTCTATGCCCCACCTGTTCAATACGAATTGTTGACTTCCTTGGGAACAAAATTATATGCGTATAATCTGTTTTACAAAAATTGCTAAAATTCATTTTGATTACGGACTTGATTAGACTCAATACTTTCTTCCAAGGCCCATGCATTGCATGAGAAGCATTTTTATTAGTCCCTTGTTTGAAAGGCCAGAGCAGCTCTAGGCTTGTTTTTTTTAATATATATTAGGCTGAGTCTGACAGCTGTCTTGAAGGAAATGAAAAAATACCAACTTGAGAATAAATGTTTTTTTTTTTTTTATCCCACTTTATACGCAAACTGAGGTTGTGGGTCATAATGGAATCACTCTCATGATATGAACCAAAGGAGCTGCACAGTGAGGTTCACTGCCCCTAACTGACTTAACATCATACCTCATTATAAACACATTACTGAAAAAAAATCACAACAACAAATCTGATCAAATTAAATGTTATCTACATAATAGCACAAATGTGGCATGGCCAGGTAGTAGCACAAATAGCAGATTATCAGCATTTTCACCAGAATGCTAGTCTACAGAAATACTATAAGCATAAATAGTACATACTGTAAATATTCACATTTCTCAGACAGCATTTTATCCACGTCAAAAGTGCTTCACGGCTGAAAATGAGTTAAAGTCATTGTGCTACAGTAAGCTGAACAAGATATTGGAAACTATTGAGATTTCACAATAATGAAAATTTATCTGCTCTTAAAGAACACACACAGAATGAATTGTAACATTTTATTCCCTATTCTTGGTCAAGGGCTTTATCTTAATGTTTTGTAGTGCATTAGTAATAACACGTGCTGCTTCTAAGCAATTATTGAATAACAGTATTATAAACACTTTTAAACTGTTGTTACATAATTGCGACCCTGTCTGTGAAATCCCAGCTAGTATTTTTCTAAATGTATTTTGTGAATCGCTGTTTTATACATAAAATCATTGTACATGTGATTTTTGTATAGAAAACAGTGAATCACAAAAAATTACCTTAGCTTGGTTTTCAGACACAGGGTCACAGTTGGTTGTTTACTATTGTGGTTGTTTACTATAATTTTTCTTCATGAATTAATCCCTTAATATTCAACATTGCATGTAATGTAAGCCTAATAGACTTGAAGGGATTTAAAACTGTGCTGTTTTTAACAAGGGAAAAAGTACATTTATGTAAACATAATGTTTATTAAGTTTTACAATTTGTGGGAGAGATTCTGTTTTTTTTATGTTATCAACTGTGGGATCAGTTGTTAATAGCTGCTACAACATAAATGATGACAGGAACAAACCTGTTTCGCACACATTCCTCAACATTTATTTACTGTAAAAATAGTATGAGATTTCATTATTAATTTTTTAAGTGATTTTTTTGATTTGCTGTGGTAGAGGAGGAGTAAACACTTTGTGAAGTGCTGTTATAGAGAAAAATAACCAGCTCTGCCATACATCAGGTGCCGTTACAACTCCAATTAGTTAATAATTTTCCTATAACAGTATATCACGTAATGTCATTAGGTATTAATTTGTGAGGAAGGAAGCCTGATCCTTCATTGGAATTATATTTTCTGTTCTGCACTTTAGAAAATAGTATTTTTAAAAACATTAATAAAAATAAGATTTGGTGCAAAAAATATGCCATGCCTTTGTTGCTACCTAAAGAACAAGCCTTGGTATAAAATAGGGATGCACCTATCTGAAACCAAGTATGGTTATAAGACCATAGTTATGCTGAATCAGTTGGCTGGTACCAGACCCATTTTTACATTTTACAATCTGAAGACATTAGGATCTGCTGATATTTGAAACATTCCATAAATGTGTGACCTTGCTGACATAATGTCAAATCTTGCACAAGAACCTGCCTATGATATTTTGCATCGCTTACCAACAGAAGCTCACAGAGTCAGTTTAAGTACTGTGAATATGACAATTTTTGTCAACGTTAGCTGGGGGAACTTGAAGCTAACAGGGTGTCTGTATAGGTACACCTTTTACTATGTACATAGTCAATATCAGAGCAGTATTGGGTATAAACATCTCTGATAATGACATTGTGTTTAAAAAATGGGATGTGTGAATCCCTAGTAAAAAAAAAAACAGAAAACAACAAAAAAACATTTTACACTATAGTGCAATATGACAATTTTTATGCAATTACTAAACTTCAAGTGTGTTCTGTAGGGTGGATTCAAGTATTATGAGATTATCAGATAGAGAAACATTAGACTTAGAAAATTGCTTTATTCTAGTTTATGTATATTAAGTGCCTTTGGTTTTTGGATGGAGAAAATCCTTTTAACTTATTATTAACAATAGATAGTAAACCCATCCCGGATAGGCTCCAGGCCTCCTATGACACTGAACGGGATAGGTGGTACAGAGAGTGAGTGACTAAATGAGTGAGTTATAGGTAGTAAAAATAATTTAATTGCCATTTAGAATTTTTTTTTTTTGTAAACTATTTTACCAAATTTGTTACTTGATAACAAAGGAATTATCTATGTAATTTCACAGATGAAGTCTCTGGTTCAACACTGATGGACAGTCATTTAGGACTTTATTTTGAAAATGTGTCAAGTGGTAATAACCTCTAAATTACTTGGGAGCATTACTGTAATTTAAATGAACTAATTTAAATTAAATATGGACAAATTATCTAATATTCCAAAGAAACATTTTTGATATCCAGAATGCTCAAAAAATATATTATATAATTATAGCATATATTAGGCTTTATTGTTACCAATATTTTATCAATATTGTAAAAATAGTTTTGTTTTGTTTTTTGCTTGGCCTAAAAAGTCGCACTCACTAATATTTTTATTGGACCACATTTACATTTATGGTGCTCAATTTATGTGTGAAAATGTTTCCTTATGTTCCTAGAATCACTTTTTCATAGTTTGACTTCTGGAATATTCCTGTGCCATCAGGGGGAAAAAAACTCAATTGATGTGATAACCTGGTCATTCAATACGTTCAGGTCATCAGCTGAGTTCATTTAATTGCCACATAATATTGTTGAGTCTAGACCTGACCAACTGAAGCAACCCGAGATTATAACACTGCCTCCTGAGGCTTGAACATTGGACACTGTGCGTGATGGGTGCATTGTTTCATGCACTTCCCGTATTACCCTGATGTACCCATCGCTCTAGAATAGGGTCAATCTGGACCTCATCAAAACGCTCCACATCTTTATGCTTCCTAATAAATTAAAGCCTTTTTTCGATTATCATCACTAAAAAGTGGTTTTCTTATGGCCACACAGCTGTTTAGTCCCAATCCTGCAAGGTCTTACAGCATTATGAGTGCATTATGAGAGAATCCTCTTATGTTCAATATTAATTATAGCTGTGATTTTTACTGACGATTTATGATGCACTGTTCACCAAGCATGTAAATGATTTCCGTTAATTATATTTTTCTGACCACATTTTTCCATGAAGTTCATGGTTCAGCACGATTCCTCCACGTTTTAATAACGTTAGAGGGCTCTTAACCCAAATTCAGTAAAATCTCCTTTGCTTAAGGCAGGCATTTGACTTTGGCGGCTGTTGCATATCTACACAGTTATTTTAAAACTTAAACTTAAAACTCTTTGCACAAAAAAACACAATTTTAAAGCATGCCAAACTGGCAGGTAGCAATTTAACCCTTACCTAAGTACCGAAAAATGCAATTTTTTCAGTTAACACATCAATACTGAAAAGGGAGCTCCTAAATATTCTTCCCCCTGGAAGTATTTTTTCAAAATTTTCTTCCTAAAACAGAGTTTTCTTGTGGACAAATCCCCAAAATTTAGAGGAAAACATGTTTTAAAAATATTTTGGTATGTATGTATAAGACCGGAAATCCTGATTTTTTCCCCGCTTTTTAACTTTAGGTATAAATAATAAAGAATCCTGAGATTACATTTTCATTTATTTATTCATTAGAAAGTTTAAATATTTCCTGTGAAAATTAAAATTAGATTTGCACTCAACTTTATGTATATATTATTTCTAAAGGAATGAACATACAGTAACCATGGCTAAATGAACATAGGTTATTTTTAGTGGAAATCTCATGTGTTCCTATCATGTTCACATAAATCTATAATGGCTGATGCCATAAAATTTGAATCCACCCAACGTCTGAAGTCCAGCATAGTTTGGTTTACACCAGTGGTTCTCAAACATTTTCTGTCATTCCCCACTTAAGGCGGTGGGCGAATTTTCAAGCCCCACTTGT
>JAOVVA010000004.1:9608862-9628581 GCA_028565275.1 Leiocassis micropogon | reverse complement strand
CTAAACAAAAAAAAAGATATTTACAAGTGTCCCCACACTTTTGAACGGTAGTGTATATATATATATATATATATATATATATATATATATATAGAGAGAGAGAGAGAGAGACGAAAACAAACAAAAAGTGGGACAGAACACTCATGGTATCTGGCAACAAACCTCTAAATCGGAGGGTGTATTGTGCACAAATGTGTGTGTGAAGCTTGCTGCTTGTGCATAAGGCCTAGCCGGGGGATAGATATATGACATTTTATATTCACGTGTGTTCATGTAGACTGTCTTGTGATTCTAGGAGAGCACATTAATTGTTGCGAAGTGAGTACAGTGTATATTAACCTGTTTGTCTATACTCATGTGTACGTGTGTCAGTGTTGCAAACTGAGATAATGGGCATATTGATATTGATATATAATGGGAATATTGAGACAGCACCATTGCCAAAAAAGTGCCCCATGGCACCAGCAAAATAAATTTTTGGCACCACATCTGATTGTAGGTCATGACCAAGATAGTAAAAGTAAAATTGTACCTGAGTTCATGTGTGGAAACCATTCTCAGTCTCAAAATACTGAGAATATTTTTTATTATTTGGTATAAATACCAAATAATAAAAAAATCTAAAAATAAAACAAACAGCGCAATGCACAATGTGTATTAATTATATTAATCTCTAGTGTTTCCTCTGAAGGTATTTAAAAAAAAAAAATCCAAAATTTAATTAATTTAATGTCATGCATATTTATTATACCCACTATGGCACATCAAGCCATCTTAGACTTCTGCCTTAGATGTTTTAGTGTATTAAATGAAATTAACCCAGCAGCAGGTTTGGTTAAAACCAAACAACAGAAGTTAACACCAACTATATACCAGTAAACTGGTGACAGGATCAAGGGCAGCCAAGACTCATCTAGGCCTGTGGGGAGCAAAAGCTAACCTGCCTGGTCCAATACCAAAGAGAAGCCAATGCACAAATCAATGAAAAAAGCCAATGCTGGCTATGATAGAAAGGCACCCCGTGCACTACAGCCTGCCGCACACCAGGCCTGGCAGGCAAAGGGTTTAAGGTTGTTGATCGCCCTCCAAACTCCCTAGATTTCAATCCTATCAAGCATCCTTGGATTATATTGGTCAAACATGTCTGATCCACAGGACCCCACCCTGCAATCCACAGCACCCAAGCACACCCCCCAGAGGTCTTGTGGAGTCATGCCCCAGGGGGGCGAGAACTGTCCTGGCAGCACAAAGGGAACTTGGCATAATGTTTTGCATTGTAATGTTATGGCTGTCGGGTGTATACTATGAATAACAATGTACATTGCAAATAGAATAAGACTGCTAAGTAGTAAATAATCTTAGCTCTTTTTAGACATATTAAATGCAGCTCACTTTTTGTACAAGTCTCACAATATATGATTGCATTAATAATGCTTATGAAACAAACTCAACAAGTTCTCTGCAAAAATAATCAGACATGTAGTTTAGTGGAATGGTAACAGAGATGTTCTTAAAAAGCCAAAAAGTCTCTGTAGCCTGAAGTATTTAAAGGCCAAATACATTTTTTAGTTTTAAAGTGAAAGTTTGATATGTAGGCATGCAATGCATTTTTGTGACACTTTTATTTGCACTTTATAACTTTGTTTCTAATTACCTGAATGTATATAATTAGGCTATACATTATGAACTGTAAACAAAGACATTTTAAGCATTGTAATAGATCAACTTTTGTTCACAAAACAAAAATTAAAGTCATAATCATGTCACAATACACAGCACCCAGTAATAATTTAAACATTTTTAAATGACCAAGCCAGTGTTAATGATTGAATTTTTTTTTTTTATTATTATTATTTGGAGGGGGTAATACATCAACCTTTTAAACAATGTAAACAGGTCTTTCTGATATATTAGTAGCTTATTATGTACATGTAAATCAATATCCACCGATATTTAATGTGAACTTATTTTCAATCATATTAAAATTGGATGTTCTGTTTCTTTTAAAAACTAAAATAAATAAAATAATGATAATTATCGTAATCAGGCACAAATCCTGTTTGGTCCAAAAATATTAAATGCAAATGCAGGCCATAAAAAAAAAAAAAAAAAAAAGATTGTATCTTTGGTTCTCGCACGCGTATTTGAAAACATTACATTATTGTAAACTCAAAATCTAAAATCTATTCCATTATGAATCTGGTCAAATACTTTTTTTTAGTCTGCACTGAAATATTTTTGTAAATATCGTACTCTACAGTGTTTGTGCAAATGTAACAAAACAGGCAAACTTGAATAAAGTCAAGTTCCCTAGAATCCCTGACAAAGTTAGTACAATTGTACAAAGGCAATATTTCTATGCATCAGCAAACAAATCTTTTATGTGGATAAACTTCTGAATCTTTACTTACATTTAATTTTTTTGAAATAACACCAGTTTAATCTTGTGAATCATTTGAATAGAGAAAACAGATGATGTCTAAATATCAAAATTGGCCATGTTGAGACACCTAGTAATGTCACTTTTAGACTAATTCATGTGGAAGTGCCGTTTCTCTATTGACCATTTGCTTAGTCTAGGATTAGGCCAATTAATGATAGAACATTTTCTATGTAGTTTCAATTGTAGTTCAGTGAGCATAGTTCTATATTATTTGTTCACATGAATATATTTTGATCAATAAGAAAATGCATTGATTGGCTTTGCTGGTTTATTGTAGGCATGTTTAAAACTCATAAAAGACTGTCTGTTATTGTCTAACTGCTTATGCCAGAGTAGCCATTGTCCATCAGCCCAGTTTGTTTTCAGTGTCTAGATCTGAGTGGCTGATGGAAAAACAGTGAGCGTGGCCTAACACAACAAACCTGGCAGAAACATACAATATATATATTAGAAAACACAATGACTCTTATTCATCTACATTGTGTTGTGTCAAATCTGATTGTAAAACTTATTTACCAATTTCAATCAAATTCTGATAATTTTTTTGATCAAACTTATACTTACTCAAATTTAAGGGTACAGATTTAGCAACCTTAAAAAATGATCCAATCACAGTCAATCAAAAGGAATATCAATCATTGACATATACTATACTAAAATGTCATATACTAAGTAAAATGGGCCATGTTTGGAAAAAGCATACTAATAGAATACTGATAAGATTTTCATGAATCTGCTTTCACACTTATAGTCAAATGCTTCTCCGGAAATAGAACAGTGGGACAAACTGAATATGAAAATTAACTTGTTACTCATGACCACCAATTTCCTGTACCGTTCATAGTTTCTGATGTTTCATGCAAAGCATGGTTGCCGCATCAAAATCACAACTCTGCATGCTATTTACTTAAAGGCATCTTAGCAGATGAAAATATCTTGAATATAGAGAAATTAATCAGTATTTCCTTTTATAAGATTACAGTAAGACGAATATGAGATTATGAGACCTATTTGTAGACATTTTACTCATTTTAAGCTTTAATCTTTCTTATACTGTATTGGAAAATAATTGTGCATCTTTCACAATAAGTGCTTCAAGTTAGCTAAATTATCATTATTAAAAGATGTCTAGCTTTAAATCCAGTATGTCTAGGGATCAGTTTAGTATTCTTTCCATATAGTAAAATTATGAATGCCCAGTCCTGGCCTACCTCTACCACAATGATCTGGCCCACATACCATATGGAAATATGGCCCATATTGGGCATTTGGCCCGCTTACAGTTGCCAAATGCCAAAGGCATACCTGAACAATTATTGCATTGTCATAGAGTGTACAACACTGTATTTTGCACATTTATTAAACATTTTATTAACTAGGCCACTGAACATTTTTGGGAAAAAGAACATCTAAGAACAAGTCTGTTTTTAAACCTGTCTATAATATTATTATTATTATTATTATTATTATTATTATTATAATTTACCATGCCACAAATCGGCCAACAGAGCAAGATATTTGCCAGAAGTGTCCCAGATGCAGATGCCATCTGGGGTATAATGGGGTTGCTGTAATCTTAAGAAAATATTAAATAGTTTACTATATTTAAGAAATTTTCAATAATAATCTCTATCTCCCTAAATATAATCCTGATATCAAAATTCCATTAAATGACCAGCAAAGTGAGATTTGCCACAAAAAGTGTTTAAGACCATGTTTCCTAAAATTAAGTCTTATCACACTTTTCACACTATCTGGGTATTGTTTCAAAATTTAGCTTTCTTCAGCTTTCTTTCTTCTTACAATGACTGTGAATGATCCATCAGGAAGGCTTTTGAGGGTGGTCAAAGCCTCCAGGCGTGAAAGACCTTGCATTGTGGAACCCTGGACTTGCAGCAGCTCATCACCAACCTGTAGGCCCTTCTGCTCTGCTGTACTGCCTACCAACACACATAAACATGTTCATTACTGCAAAGAGTTACAGGACAGGTAGTGTTAGTGTTCAAGGATAGTTTTTTCAAAAAAAAAACTTTTAAGAATTTTTTCCCTTGTTCATATTTGGAATCCAAAGTTTGCTTGCTTAGCAGTGAGGTTGCTATAGCCAGTAAGAAGGGAAAGATTATAACAAAATGTTTGGCACAGTTATAATTACAGCATGAGTATTTAATGATTTATCAAAGATAATGAATGATTGATGTTAAATTGGTCACTGACTGGGGTTAGTACAGTAGCCTGACTAGGGTTCCTGGCTCACCAGCCAAAAGTGACACACTGCCTAGTTTCATCCAACACATGCAAACTTGCAAAACATAATTTTTTATGCTATATTTTATATAATACTAAAATGTACTGCTCAGCATTTTTATACTACACTAGTAATAATGAGAATTCACACCAGCCCTACAGCATAGCATTTTGCACACACTGCTATAATATACAATATACTGTACATCATGCGTCTCACATATGCAATGAATCTAACGGTTCTGAAATGCTGGTTAAAATCAACACCTATCTTCTACGCCTGTTGTGTTGAATCTGAAAACAATTTGCAAACATTTCCGGTCATGTGTCTTCAGTGTGTTTCAATGGCAAAAACAAAATGTTGATGTGTAATCTAAACCCGTGTGAATTTATTTTATATGTTTTGATCTATGGAAATCATTGGACAGTTCTGTGCAAACGTCTCTGTGCACCGCTCTGTTATTCATATTAAATGAAATCATTGCAGATTTAATTAAAGTTTGAATTGGAACATATGTTTTACTGTGACCGGCTGCAAAGTGCCTCAAAAGTGGTTAACAACCACAGCAGCAACCTCATTTCCCCTCTTGTCTTTTCCAACCACTAAGCCTTCAGCATCTCCAGTATACTAATCACTGATCTGATCATCTCTCTTTATCTGTTTCTTATCTGTTTTGTTCCTGTTTCAAAGTGATTCTGAGGTCACTGTGTGGCTTAACAAACAAAAATCATTCCTCTTAATCTAGTCAGATACAGGAACTGAACTGAAAATGAGAGCCAAAAACTTGCCAAGAATGAGAGCCAAAAAGTCCTTCAGAAAACCTGGAGAACTATTCTACAAGACTACATAAAAAATACAAGAACGTCTGGCTCCTTGGAAGCAAAATGTAAAGAAGTAAGAGAAGGAAGAGTACTGTATATTAAAAAAAAAACCTTCTTCTGTGTTATAAATGTTGTCACTTAATAGATATTATTCACTTGAATGCACTGTTGGCTGTTTAAAAAAAAAAAAAATCACATTCTATGTCCAAATTATTGGTGTTCATTAATGAAATAAATCATGTTTTAAAAAAATACTGCATTTTAATGCTGACAGATTATTTACATGTTAAAGGTAAAATTTCATCAATGCATGGCTGTACCTGTGTAGATTCTATTGATAACCAAAGGTTTGTCTCCATGAATAGATCCTTTTCCTCCCTCCAATCCAAAACCCACTCCACCTGCATTTTTATCCAATTCCAGAGTGAGGACATCTCCGCTTTCATCTACTGAAGGAGAAAATGATATGACCTGGACTTAATGTCATACAGTTTATTAGCAATCATACTAAATATAATGTAAAGTCATTGACATAGTATAATTATCTGAAAAACTGCCACCATACATTGCAGTTAATGATGTGTATATGTGTGTGGTACCTGTGATGCTTTGCTCTGTGCCAGTACTGCAGCTCGCCTCAATAGTTATGCTGCTCTCGGCATCTTTATTCTTGCACACCACCACCACTGCCTGCTTCAGTTCACGCGCCTGCCTGAGTGCTGTTGTAGCATCGCTGTGCTTCACGTTCTTCAGCGTCTGTCCGTTGATGGACAGCACCTCGTCTCCTTTCTCAATGGTGCCCTCCAGAGCAGCTAAGCCTTGGGGAAAGATTTTGTGAACCTGTAAAATAAACGAAACATTTCAGCAACAGAGCTGTCACAAACTATTGGAATAAATTATTAACCACTGTAGAATAACAAATTATTGAATAATAAAGCATTAAGCTATAAATTTCAAGCAGCGCTGATGACAAATAAGTGCTGCTTTTTAAACGTACTTATCTTCCAGGGATTGATGGAGCTAAAAGTGAACTGGGTGGGTCAGTTCCCCAAAACTTATCTGATTAGATGTTCTGAGATTGGATTACAGGCCTGATGTAGCCTGCAAGATAGATCTGGAAATCGAATCCAATCCAGAATAGACATTGCTATTTCATTATTTATTTATTTCTTTCGTTTGTTTTTTTTTTTTCTGAAAAATTGGTCTTCAGTAAGTCAATGCTGGGTAGTTTGTTTTTATAGGACTCCAATTAGCTGTCAGTTAACGTTAATTACAGTGAACCATGTGGATGTGTGTGCATGACTGGCCGTGCTGTAGTGGATGCTAACACGGGTGTAAAGGTCTTACTCACTGTAGTTGATTTGTTCTGATCGATACCACCAGCAATACTGAAACCCAAGCCAGTTCCCTCCTCCTTGTGCAGAATCACCACATGGATGTCTTCCAGTTGCTGCACAAGAGTAAAGGAAAATCTGTCTTTACTCAAACATATGAGGTTCACAATGACTAAATGTGGTGCTGTGCTACAACATGGATACTGTGGTTGTATATGGTGTGTTAGAGAATGATTAGCATTCAGGAAATGATGTAACTTTTATCGATGTATAAATAACAGCTGTGTCTATGAAGATTTCCAGATACTTCATAAAAAAATTAATCAGGTTTCTTAACTTTCTTAAAAGGTTGCAAGGCTACCAGCTCAAGATCACCTTTCTCTCCTCTAATATACCATTGCTACTGTATATCAAGAGCTTGCTTAATGATTTCCAACCAGAACATTTCCTTGTGGCACATTAAATTCAGGACGGTATCAATCACCATAGCGATACACAGGTAGCTGCTCTAAAAAAAAAGCACAGATATACGGTCTCAACAAAAGGAAATGCCTGTAGACATTCAGCATAGCCAAGAGCTCCGTTGGGAAAACATGGATCACTGTCAAAGTGTAGAAGCTGTACTTTACCAAAGGGAAGGTGGAGAAATAATACCCTAAGAGAAGCTTGAAAGCTCGAGGAGAATGTCTCCTCTGCTACTAAGGGATCTTTATATAATGACGAGTATTTTATGTGCTTTGCGATAGCAATTAACCGTCCACCATTTCTTTCTTCAGCTGCTAATGTGTTTCTGTCTCTGCAGCCTCCTGCACTAAGGCAGGCTTTTTACAGATAAGGGCTGACTTTGCTATAGATCTCAGTGTGCTGATAATTATATTGGAACTGGATGCGCTCCCAAGTATTAATGCCAGTGCTAATCCACTTCCTGCAATTCACTTCAGCAATACTTCTTGTTTTATATAATATTTCTGAACGAGATTAAAGATGGGTGATATGAGTGGAAATAGAAAATAAAAATACAAAGTGTCCGGCATATAAGCCTATAAAATATTAAGAAGCAATAATGTATTAGAACAAGCACATTAATACACAGTAACCCTTGCAGGTGGAAGTTCTATTTAGTATCATACGCATTTCAAAATACACCCTACAGTGTTTGTTTACCATTCCAGCAAAGCAACTTTAATACATTTAGCAAGTAAATCAGTTGGTACACAAATAGGCTTAAACATTTTAACTGTAATCAACGGAAAATCTGTTGTGGTGTGAGTTTTTAAAATATATTTGCCTACCACTATAAGACACCATGTAAAACAAAGGTTATGATGCATATGCATGAGGCTTACAGAGTTGGATGAAATCTAGATCACACAACAGCTTGCAGCTTGTGTAAGCAATACTGTATTCAATCATCCTCATTATTATAACATTCACCTTTAGGGTATCTTCATCAAGATCCTTGACCTCCTGGATCATCCTTTGTATCTCTTGAGGTGGAAGTGCTGAGATCACAGACTGGGCACATACTGCAGAGGGTGTGGTAAGAGGTCGCTCAGCCTTCTCACTCTCTTCTCCTCTCTCGATAGTGCGCTCTCTCAGCTCAGCCAGGCTGCGAGCCAAATCAAAAACAGCTTTAGTAAGAAGTTGCCCTGAGCTGCTTATCTGATACTTGCTTTTGATGACTTGCCTGCTTTTGTCAGGACTTTCAACTAATTTTACGTTTCAGTTGTATACTTCAAAGCATTCTTCTACAGATTTCAATTGCCTGCTTTAAGATAAAGCTGTATTTCTTTATTGGAGCAATTGGTAAGTGCTTGCATGTCGTTATCGTTTCATAGAACTAGAACTTTAGATAAAACTGACCACAGCACTGCAGCCTAAGGTGGCCAAGATTCATTTCCTCTTCTAGGTTTACATCAGACAGTTCCTTAATCATGCCTCTTGTGCACAGGATGGAAGAAATTTTCGAAGCCAAATGTGCAATCAAAGATAGCTTGGCTTAAACAGACAACAGCTACACTTGACTATGTTTGGAAAAACTTGAAAGCAAACCATACCTCACAGAGAAGCCCTTCTCAGTACTGTCTGGTGCTGCTGAGCGTGATGTTTCAGATGAAGAAATGTCCTCCTCTGTGGGGTTATGCTCACTGGATTCAGATGACACACTCCATGGATTACCAAGTTTTAAGCATGGAGAGTTGGGAAGGGATTGCATGGAACGCATTAAGGCATTGGACACCTGGTTGCTAAACGACAGGATGATCTCAAGGGCTTCCCCTTCCAGACCACATTGGCTGTGAGCATCAGAGGTGTTCAGGGGTAGACTCCTGGTTCTTAAGCTTGCAGTGTGACTGCTATGGCCCTCCAATGAAGATATCGTTTGTGTAGAAGGATCTTTTGAACTGCTGGACCTCCTAGGGCAGTGATCAAGAGGGGGTGAGCCTTCCGGAGCAAGACTTGTTTCCTCCTCATCTTTTTGAGCAAGACTTATTTCCTCATCATCTTTCTGAGCAAGACTTGTTTCCTCCTCATCTTTCTGAGCAAGACTTGTTTCCTCCTCATCTTTCTGAGCAAGGCTTATTTCCTCCTCATCTTTCTGAGCAAGATTTATTTCTTCCTCATCTTTTTGAGCAAGACTTGTTTCCTTCACTTCCTCCAATAAAGAAATCTCTCCTGGTGGGCTAGGAGAGTCCTCACTTGGCTTTGTGGCAACAGTTATAGCATCTGCTTTTGGGCTCTCATTTTGGAAATCTGTTAATTTAGATGCAGCTTCCTCTTCTTCAGAAAATGGTTTGGTTTTAGAATCTGAATTTCCCACTGAAGAAGGTTTGTCACTGTCATGTTTGTCAATTTGAGTGGTTCTACTTTTCCATGTGTTGCTGGTTTCTACAGGCTGCGCTTTCTCAAACCTGACTGGACTTTTTTCCATCTGAGAAAGTGATGAGGATGGAGCCATTTTTCTGCTTGTCCTGTCTGCTCCATCAGCGTTGGAAAAGGTCTCAAATGAGCTGAGCTTTTGTTTGAAAGATAGATTTGATGTAGATGCAGTGGATCTTGAACTAACTCCAAAGGTCCTTCCAGTATCTTGACTTCGAATCTCAGTTTTTTTAAAGGCCTCTGCTGGAGATTTCCCAGACTTAATGCTTCTAAGACTTTGCCGTACCCAAGCAGGTTTTGGAGCCACTGGAGGCCCCTTTTTAGCACCACCAGTTTCCTCTGAGTTTGAGCCAGAGACGGGGTCTGTGGTTTCTGTGCCATTTATCTCATTATTCCCATTATAATCACTCATGATTTTTCGATGATTCAAGCGCTTCTCAAGACTGTCTGTTAGCCTCACCCAAGGGTCAACTGGCAGAACAGGGTTCAATTCCACACAGTCCTGATGTCTCAAGCAAGTTCTCCTAGTTGGACTGCACAGGTGGTTGGGAGACAGAGAACCTGAAATGTATACAGCAAAAATATTATTAGTCATAATTCAACAAAATAACTGTGTATATAAAACATACAGTTAGCACAAAGCTCAACTGCACAAAGTTTGAGTGTCTGAAACGACACACAAAATTATGGCGTTTCCTTTGAGGAATGATACAAAATAAAAACTAACAACAGGACCACTAAACAAGTTCACTAACGGATGTGTGCAATAATGAATTTCATCTTCAAAGTCTCACTGGCAATAGGCACATCTATATATTTGTTATCTATGTAGATCAAGTCTTTAAAATGGTGATTTAATCAAATGACAGCATACCTCGGTGTCGTCTGCCGTCCCTGTATACGCTTTCAGCTGTGTGAGCGGCGACAGGTTCAGAGTGTGCTGCTTTAGCTTCTTCTGAACACTCATCCGCTTCCTGTCACACAAACAGGAAATGGTTGGGTTATCTTGACACTTTTTTCATATCCTCTAAAAAGGTGTAGAAACACATCCGGTAGTTATTTCAACATGCACTACTGATGCAGACGTGGACAACCCAAACACACTGCAAAAAGCATGCCTAAAAGCAAGCAGTGAGCCAAGGGACAACAGAGCAATTTTTTACAAAATAATACTCTTTGCAATTTAGTGTCAGCCTCGTGCACCGTATTCACCAGAGCAGAAAGAGGAAGTAGTAAAATGCCACATACTTTCTTAAACAAAAGCCTTGAGACCTTTCTCAAAGCCTTGTATATACTGCAGAACAACTAGCAGCATGTGGAGAGAGGGAGAACAGGACAATCACTGGTTGGTTTAAAGATGATTTAAGTCACTAGTTTGCAGATGATACCCTAAATGCAACTTGTTAATCCCATCATGCAAACCAGAACACTCTGGAGATTCACTGCTAGTTGTGGTTTTCATGCACCAGGAAGTGTGTTGTTTAAGTGTGAATCATATATAGACTGAAAAGCTAAAATGTAAATCAGCGAATCTAGACAATCACTTTTGGCAACATCAAATACTGTATGTATTGTTACATTTTGTTTGATTATTTTTTTTTGGCCTGTTTTTTTTTGGGTTGCTTTGTTTGATATAAGAAAACAATATGCAGTAGGTCACACAAATGTAAATAAATAAAGGTAACTTACTGACTTTTTATGCATCAAATTTTAAGCTAAAAATTCATTTGTTGAACTTTGCAGTGCTTTTACACTCTGAATGCTGAAAGACACTTGCAAGTCATTTTGATCACACCTCCTCTCACTCAACTACCATTTATGGACAATTCACTTGTCCCAGTTTGCCACATCTTCCTCATTGGTGGCGTTAGGCCTAAAGCAGAACTGCACTACAGAACGGATGCAGTTAACAGTCTGTGATAGCATTAAACTAAGAATTGGATGGTGTTGGAATTGCTGGAAAAGCTAAATATTTTTTTAGAAATGAAAAATAAACTTTGTCTTTTCCCCCAATAAGAACAGCATAATGAGATTGTGTGCAAGCAGAAGTTCAAAGAGTGATAGGTTAAAAAATGTTAAAGTTCAAAGAATGAAAGGTTAATGATCAAAGGATAAATGGTTTGACCCTTCCATGCATGCAATACAAGAGATGTCAATTAAAAGTCTTACTTGGCAGCTATGTGAAGGCAGTGTATCTTCTTCTTTCACTGGGGAACTTCCACTGGAGCCACTAGAGTCGGTTAGTGGCTCTTCATTGGTGATACCCTGCCGTCTACAGTACCTTCGTGGTAGAGAACGAGGCCTACCCTTAAAACCTCTTGTCTTTCCAAAACCTGCATCATAAGTGACAATGTTCTTCTCAGAGTTGTAGGGCACGTTGTAGTCATCGTTGACATATGAGGTTTGGGACGGCCTGCTTCTAGCCTGAACCTCAGAGCTGCCTGTTATGGCGGCATCCGTGCTATGAACGCGGTTGACGTTCTGGTGTTTGGGGATGGCCAGCATGTTGACACTGGTCAAGGTGTTGCGCTGGTTATATGCACCCTCACTACAGGAACGGATCATGGGTTGATGGCCTCGTGTGCAGCTCATCTGGCTATGGCTTTGATCCATACAGTTCTCACACTTTGTCTTGTTGTGTGAACATGGATCCATCCTTCTTAGACCTGAGGTAAGAATTAAGATTAGATTTCAAAATGCATCATGACCCACCAGTTTAACTAGACAGTTTAAGTGAGCTGCATAAATATGTGTCAGTCCATCTAAGACCTGAGGTTATATGTACTGTAGGTTCGTGTTCAGGCTGCATTAAGTCACTCTTAAGTGCTGCTGAACAAATTATGCATTAACATTGACTTATGGTGTTTCTTATGTATTTCATTAGTGAGATTTTTTTTACAATGATGCATTTTTATCTAAAAATGCTTATAATTACAGTCTATGCTAAATCACACGTACCCTCCATACTCCAATGACTCTTGTCTCTTTTTAGTTTGCTGTTCTCTACTGCCTGGGCAATGGCCTCATTTAGTTGCTGTTCAGAAACCTGGTCACAGACAAACATACAAAATGACTTTAAAATTAAATTAGCTGTATTTTATTTGACATGGAAAAATCAATCAGTGCATCAGCAGGAATGTTGACATCAATCAACATTACAATAGATGATCCAGAGTTCGACTAATGATCCCATATGTAGTCCCTGAGCAGGTTTAAATGCAATTAAATACAGCAGAGCAACTCACAAAGCATGTAATCATTTACGGGAATACAGAACATAAAACTAAGTGATTGAATTACAGCAGTCCAGACGTCATAATTTCCATTTATAAAAGACAATCGCAACAATAAAAGAACATATTGCAAAAAATAAAGTTAAAGATCCAATGAGAGTCTAGTCATATCATTGTACATAATGTATGGTAAAGGCAAAGATATACAAGTTCACACTGCAACTGTTTAGATATGCAGGTTGATAAAGCTTATAAATATAAACTGCCTGGTCATAAAATGTCAAAATGTAACATTTTGATCATCTTTAGTTTTAATTATAGTGCTCAATCTAGTGGTCAGTGCACGTGTGAAAATAAATCATCATACTCTTAGAACCATGCTTTCACAACTTGAGTCCTGGAATATGGCCGTGCCATCAGGGGAGGAAAAATCCATTGATGGGAAAACCTGGTCAATCAGTACATTCAGGTAGACAGCTGACTTCATGTTATTCCTACATAACGTTGCTAGTCTAGACCTGACCCACTGACTCAACCACATATCATAACAGGCTTTTACAGCCTACACTATGCATGATGCGTGCATCACGTAATTTCCTTTCTCATCCCGTTTTCTCCAGACCAGGGTCAGTCCAAACTCATTAGACCACATGTCCAATCTTTATGCTCTTAGAAGTTTTTTCTGATTTGCCTCAACAACAAGTGGTTGGTGTTTGTCTTGTTTTAACCAATCTTTTTTATGTTAACTCTCAAATTTTAATGAAATAGTGGACAGTTCTCAACCCAATTACACACATATTAGATCCATTTTGTTGTTATCTGTGCTTGATGCAGGTCAATAATGTGACCCTTCAAAAATAAAACATTTTTTTGTTTTTGGACTCGCAGAGTACTATGGGTATAATCATTGGCTAAATCAAATTAGACTAAGTATTGACGATACAGCACTGGCACTATCAATAGGTGCTGGATTCACAAACTGTAAGCATAAAATTATGATTACAATTAAACTCTTTCATACAGATCATTAAAGTAGATTATAGTACATAAAGCACATACCATTTACAACAAGCTTTACAGGTATAGGTTACTAATCTGCTGCCAAAACCTACTTTAGGGTCAGGGTGTCGACTGATGATAAGCTGAATCGGCCCTGGGCTGCACTGACTCAGAACCGTGTACACATCATTGAGTGTCATGTTGCAAACCACAGTGTCATTAATCTCCACAATCTCATCACCACATCTGAAAAACACATTATATGAGACCAGAAGACTGACAATAAAAATAAAAGAAAGTTGCAGGTGTCTTATTAGATGTAGGCTATATTATTTTGCACTTATTAAATATAAATGTAGTATCTGTTTAGCCCAGACAGTATAAATTAGTCTCCGTACCTCAAGCGGCCATCCATGTGTGCCATCGAACCCGGTGACAGCGTGTGAATGTAAATTCCAGGACCACCTTCAGCAGACGGAACACAGCACAATCCAATACCAAGGCCCACACCAACCTCTATACCACACACACAAACACACACACAGAGTCATCCTGCTGTCATCTTTACTATTTTCATTAATGTTTGTTAATGTATGCTGCTATAACACACATCCATACTGACCCTTCTGCAATGTGATTTCCATCATGATGCGGTCTCTGGGCTTTGCGTGCATGCCCAAGTTGGGGAAATCAGCCAGCTCATCACTGGTTCTGCTGATACCTGCGGAGGAGCTCAGAGACTTGGAGCGGCACAATTGGGCCACCTGAGTCTGACTGCCAACTACAGCTCCCAACCTGGTCCTTACCACCAGTGTCAGCAGACCTTTCTTCACTTGCTTCAAAAACCACAGAAGGAAAAAGGAAGGAAAATGGATTTGAACAATGATGGATACATGGGCAAATGGATAGATGGATGCATGTGAAATGTGGTCTGATTGATGGTGTTGCAATATGCGTAGTAAGGAAAATGTAGAGTAGCCTGGTAAAAAGCATAGATTGATTAACCGATGATAAGCAGATAGATTGACGCATGCTTAGGTACAGTGAATGGATAGAACTACAGATAGAATTATGCTATCTTATGCATTATCCTAATATACGCTGGGTCTTCCATTATATCCTTAAAGGGCAAATGTGGCAGTACGTATTCAATGATTGAGATCAATCAACGGAATCAGGTATGGTTGCTGATCGGCTGGAATGAAAAATTGCAGGGAAGAATAAGATTAGCAGTAAACTCATATTTACACCTATGGCAATTTACCACAGTTAACTTAGCTACTGGCAGGTTTTTGGAAGGTGGGAGAGCAACAGAAAACCATGAGTTAACCCACACAGATACAGGTATATGAAATTCCATACAAATCTGGAATGCTATCCAATATGTCATGTGCTGCCCATGGAGCAATTTTATGGGGCAAACTTAGAGTTATGTCATATATCTGGATAGATGAATGGGTTGAGGAATTTATTTCCTACTGCTTTTTGAATATAAATGGATGGATGGACATGAGTGAGTGAATGAGTATGTGAGTGGATGGATGAATTGATGGATGGATTGATGGATGCATGAATGGATGAATAAAAATAACATAAATGATTTCTTATTTCATGTGGATTCTAACGGTGTTGGAATTTTCAGAAGGGCAAGATGGATGGATGGATGGATGGATGGATGGATGGATGGATGGATGGATTAGTGTAAATACCAAAGTTCCAAAATGCTTCATCAAGAAGAGTGATAAATCTTAGTAATATCGAACTATTCCAAACATTTAGAATATATTTACTGTACTATAAAAATTAACACAGGAATAAAGCTTGGAAAAAAGCTCACTTTAAACTTTTGCAAAGCATCGTCATGAGTAAGACCATGAAGGGACTCTCCATTTAGCTCCAGAATCTCATCTCCTGCAAAAAAACAAAACAAAAAAAAACAGGCAATTACATGGCTTACATCATTCCTTCAGTAGCAGCCTATAATTACTCCCAATTTATGGACATATTAGATGTATGCTTAATCAAATCAAATATACTAGCTAAAGCACTGGCAAATGAAGCTTTTGAGTGTTTTACTTGATCTGTACCTTCCTGTAGACGTCCATCTGCTGCAGCTGCTCCACTGGGAAAAATAGTCTTTACATAGATTCCCATTGGGCCATACATGCTGTCCCTTCCTCCCACTATACTGAAACCTAGACCCTTTAAGAAACAGTGCATTTTTCAAGCAAACATTTGGGTTCTGTTTTTGATCATATTTTAAAAAATAAATGAACAACATGATATTTATTGGATTCATGGATTGATAGTTATTATAGGAGGAAATTATTATGAACAAACATTCATATCTATAGAAAGTAAGATAATCTTTAGGTATCAGAAGCTACACTGACAAAATTGTACTTATTACTCAGTATGCTTGCAAATAATCATGTGCATTAGACCTTTTTTCTTTATATTGTGTATATGCAACAAAGATTACCTTGCCAGGTGCCTTCATTAAGACTATATTACAGATAATGAAAGCCTGGACACTGCTGCTGGAATGGACCAGATGTGCTGAACTGAGTGAGCGAGAAGGTCTTGGCACAGCCTGTGATAAATCATAAATAAATAGTTCAAAATCCAACTAAACAAGCATGACAACAATGCATTACTTTCCACAATAAAAAAATGAAACATGTTATATATCTGACACAGGTGTAAATTCGGTGACTAATTTTGACTACAACTAGAATTGTATTTATTTATCCAGGTGTTAAATGTCTCATAGACTGGAGTACAAAACCTATTATTCAAACATGAAATATTTTCCTATTTTACTTATCACTTACTCTGTGAGTCATCTATATACCATGATATAACAACTCAGTGCTGCTGGTGTGAACACAAAATATGCAATAGTAAATAAGTGGGGTGTTCAAATCAAACTGGGACATTTTATTGTACAAAATAAAAGAACACAGTTGTGAGAGTAAAAACTATGTTTATTTCTCTATTTAATCCCCTGTTACACTAATGCACTTATCCCAGAGTTTCACTAGGGCTTCGATACCATCGATGTAAAAAGTTTTTTTCATGAGGCCAGAGCCATGATCAGACAGCATGCTTTACAATTGAAATACTGGCATGTGCAAAATAACGTGGAGCAAGGTCAGGACCTTTTACCATACAAATGTTTTACTTTGGCTAAGAGTGTCATCATTGTATTATGCTTGAAGTTAAATGTTTTACACCTTTATTCAGGAGAAACTACATGACAAGTCCCGGTTTGACGTGAGCACCCATCGCAAATGGTAGACATTATTGCAGACCTCCCACAGTGATCAGAGGTGGTTGTTTTCATGTTGGAATGCAAAAATATGACAATGGCTTGCATTTAGAAAACAACAGGAACAGATAAACACCCAAAGAAGGAAAACAGAGCTAGAACATTAGTAGAATAGAAGAACATTGTTATCAACTGTGTGCCAGGGGTATCTGAAAGGCTCTAAAAGATCTTCAGTAAACAATTCATTCTGTCGTAATTTAAAACACAAGCAGAGCACAACATTGCGAAATACAGTTTTGCACACAGTGTAGTCGGATCTTTTTCATGCAACAAAAAAATAAATAAAAAGAAAAAAGCTGGCCTGCAGAACTCAAAAATTGCAGCAGCCTGTGCATGACCAAAATTAAAATGGTATTGTTTAACACATCATATTCCAACAATTGTATCAAGATAATTATTTCCAATTTAAGAATGTAATATCAAGTTACAAGCTACAGTAGCTAAAGAGCGCAAAATTCTTATTGTAGTTAAATGTGTCCTTTGGCATGTTATGTTCGTCTTGCTCAGAAAAGCAAATGTGTGGACTAAATAGTCCTCTTTTTTTTTCTTTTTTTTACCAGAGAATCAGGGTCCAGCCTGCTACCTGCTGAAATGGTTGGATTTCCTGTATTAGAATCACATTTCACCAAGCTGTCTGTTGGACTACAAGTCATATCTGCATCAGATATTTTACTGTAAACACAATTTTGCAGTATTGATTTTTCATGGTACTGCTGATAAATGTGAAAGGAATTATCTGGATCAGATCTGTAGCCCTAAGTGACATTCAGTTTTATTTGTAAAGCCCTGTTAACAGTGAACATTATCACAAAGCAGATTTACAGAAAACAAATCTGGATGTACACTGATCAAATTAAGTCACCATTTTAGATTGGTCAAATTATTGAGCTGCATTAAGCAAATGGAGCAACTAATGAGTTTTGAAATTACTGAGACCCTTGAACAAATCTGGTCGGATATTGCTGAACCATCAATTTTGTGGAAGAAATGAGGTGGGAAAATAACCATTAATGGAGATCACTTAACACTTTGCTGCGTGGTAAAAATCTCAGCAAAAATCTGATTTGAATTTGATTAATAGTAAAAGTAAGAGCATTTCCATACGTGCACAATATGACAAGAATTCACAGGATTGAGACTAAACAGCTGTGTGTCCATGAGAAAACTACTTGTTAGTCCAGCTATCCAGAAAAAAAGGCTTATAATTACTAAGGAGCATAACGATTGAACTTTGGAGCGATGAAAAAATGTCATGTGATCTGATGAGTTCAGATTGACCTGGAGTTCAAATTGATCCAGAGAGAATGGTGCATCAGGGTAAGAAGGGAAGACCATAAAGTGATGCACCCATCATGCATAGTCGTCACTAACCCTCTGGAGGCAGGGTTATGATCTTAGGTTGCTTCAGTTGCTTAGGTCTAGACTCAACAACATTATATGGCCATAAAATGAAGTCAGCTGATGACCTAAATGTACTGAATCACTGAAAGTGGTTCTGGGAGCATAAGGAATCATTTTCACACATAAACTGTCACCCACATTGTGTGATATACTGTAAACAAAACTAAAGATAATTGAATGAAATCTTGGAGTGTGTGACGTTTTTGACTAATGAGCAAAAGACAATAGTGGCAAGGAAACACTCCTTGGACTAACATAAAGAAGAAACCTTGAGAAAACCTATCCTCTTTTGGGTGATACCGGATAACATGGCTATAACTAAATTCCTTTTATAACCAGGTGATATATGGTCAAAAAGTTGGGGTTACCAACTGTTCAATGATTGAGACTTGGGAACAAATGTGTTATTAAAGTAATTTCATTCCTAAAACATCCTAGCTTGTACAAACTGCTTGTATTATATGTAGTCTAAAACGTCATGGTATTGTGCAATCCCAAACTTCACACAGTGGCAACACAAAAACATGCCATTTACACAAAAAAACAGAAACCGTCACTGGCAGATGAGAGGTCCAAAACACCACCTAAATTACTGTAGTACTCCTCCATGGATCACTTCTACCTGAACGACAGCTGAAGCAATTTCCCTCTGGGATTAATAAAGTTCTTTGAATCTTGAATCTTGATACATAGGGGGTTGACATTTATGTGTGTATAACCTCATTGTCACACCTGTGGAACACTGGGAGGAAACTCGAGTTGTTGAGAAAGAGACTTCCTGTTTCCATAGATGCCAGTAGCAGTGGGAACATGACAGGGAAACAGATCCGGTGTTTTCATAATGATGGCATCCAAATCTCCGATCCAGTATGGGTGAACACCTGACAGATGAATAAGAGAGCAATTACATGATGGGGAAGAGATACAGAGGTAATGCTACAAATAATGTGTGTGTGTTCGTGCTCGTGTGTGTGTGTGTGTGTGTGTGTGTGTGTGTGTGTGTGTGTGTGTGTGTGTGTGTGTGTGTGTGTGTGT
>JAOVVA010000004.1:9594130-9608762 GCA_028565275.1 Leiocassis micropogon | reverse complement strand
ACACACACACACATACACACACACACACACACACACACACACACACACACACACACACACACACACACACAAACACAGATAGTTTTATCATATTTTTTTTACACCAGCTACAATTAAAACACATTTATAAAAAGATTCTTAATAAATATGCCAACAATACACAATTAACCCATATGTGGTCCTTCCCCAAACTGTTGTCTCCAAGTTGAAAGCACATAAGTACTGTATATAGAATGTCTTTGAATGCTGCAGCTTTGTGATTTTCCTTTAGCAAAACATAAGTATCTGATTCTGTCCCTGCATGGCAATGCCCCTGTGCACCAATCAAGGACCAAAGATATGATTTGCCAAGATTGGTGTGGAACCAGGCAAGTGGCTCAAGCCCCAATCTCAATTCCCCTCTGCTCTTGTGGCCTAATGAGAAAATTCCCTCAACCATGCTTGTTAGCCAATCGGAACCCCTTCCCAGAAGAAAAGGAGCTGTAATAACAGTAAATGAGCAACTAAATCTATGACAAAGGAAAATGATGACAAAGTCATCAGTGTAGGTTTATAAGCCTTGACACAGATACAAATAATACTGTTATTCCAAATTAAATTCACTGAATAGGTTTTTGATGATTGTGATAAATAGAGCTGCCATTTCAATATCTTCCAAAGGTGCTTATTTGAGTTGATGTCAGAGCACATCATTTAGATCACAGTGGCAGTGATTGGGGGGTAATTTTGATCAGTCAAACTTTGTATTGGTTTGCAGAGATTCTTTACTATAAGGGAAGAATTGGATTCCATAAACATACATACAGCATAACAGAGCAACCTTTTATTATTGTATAAATTGACTGACTGTACGTACAACCGTGCATACAATATTTGTTACATAAAATATATACTGTGAGTCAATAATATATAATATGGAAAAGAGAAGGTGTTACTTACTTTAAAATTACTATTGTTTCCAACTACATCTTTCCTGTAGATCACAGAGTCTGCCGAATTACTATTAAGCAGTGGCCTGCTGTTTTCACATGAACTGAAAACCTTTAGGGAAAAGCAATGAGTATTATAAATACATATATACATACATCATATATATTGGGCAGACCTAGACACAAGTACATCTCTAGTGCTTCCATAACTGTACTGGTTTTATGAATGTTGATACTGAAAAAAACTGTATTATTGTTGGTTGTGTCCGTCTTTCTGGCTTTGTGGTTAGCACACCTCCAGATTGTGGGTTCGATTCCTGCCTCGGGGTCTGTACACATGGAATTTGCATGTTCCGCTTGCTTGTGACTTTCCTCTGGGTACTCCGGTTTCCTCCCACAGTCCAAAGTCATGCATCTTATCCTATTTGGCATTCCCAAATTGCCCGTAGTGTGTGAATGAGCATGTGTGTATGTGTGTGCCCTGTAATGGATTGGCACCCTGTCCAAGGTGTACCCCACCTTGTACCCTAAGTCTCCTGGGATAGGCCTCAGGCCCCCCACGACCCTGTAAACAGGATAAAGCGGTATAGAAGATGAGTGAGTGAGTGTCCACCATGGCTCGGTATGCTCACATTACCACATTACATATACAGCATGCATGCTGACGGTGTCTTATGACCCAAGTTTACTAACAGCAAAAAGAGCATATTTAAGCTATTGCCCAGAAACCCTGTGTCACATACAGTACATACAGTACACATGTTCTGGAGAAAAACAAACGTGTTCTGGTGAAGCATAGGAAGCATTACGATATAAGAAATGAGGAAGTGCAACGAGGGGGTTGTTTTATATTCATATGTTAAAGGACAAAGAGAGTTGTAAAAGAGAGAGGCACAGAAAAATTCACACAATCTCAGAAAACTATTTTACACTTTGTAAAAATGTACAGTAACGGCTCAGGACAGGAAAATTTTTTTCATTTTTTCATTTTCTATATCGCTTATCCTGTACAGGGTTGTGAGGGGCCTGTAGTCTTTGGACTGTGGGAGGAAACCAGAGTATCCAAAAGAAACCCACCAAGTTGGGGAGAACAGGCCAACTCCATGCACACAACTCTGAGGCAGGAATCGAACCCCAACCCTGGAGGCACGAGGTCACAGTGCTAACCACTAAGCCACCAGATCAGGAACTGTATCACAAAAAGAAAAATGTTTAAGCCAAGACTCATTTCACTCCAGCTGGACTACTCTGACTGTTATTTATATTAAAATTTATTTATTATAACATCAGGATTTGAGGTCAAAGTTCCGCCTGTTTAGCTAGCCCAGTTTCAACAAAGATGTGTTTGTTAGCTTGCTAACAAATTCCCTTCACACACTGCTTTTATTCAAGTAAAGTAAATGCTGATGCTTGTCTGCAAAGTTTTTATCTAACCCATCTGACTCCTTTTTGTAGTCAAATAAGCAGGTCAGTCATTTTTTATATAATGAAAACAGAAGGTTTTGTTAGTGGAAGAATCGCTTGGACATAGCAATTAGCTTAGCAATGAAGAGGTCTTTGTAGCAAAGTTATACATTTTCTGTGGGAGTAATGCCTTTAGTTCTGTCATACTGATAAGGGCCTAGCTTTTTCATCTACACTCTTGAAAAGGGGTATAGATTGGTATCGTTGTTGTGCTAACATGGAAGAAGTGGTGAATCCAGTGGCTTACCTCAGCACTAGCCATTCTGGGATCATTTCTCATGGCTGACTGTTTCTCTGACTCGAGTTTTGTATGGCCATTTAAAACCTGCCCATTAAATGGGGCCAGCCTCTCGCCATAGTGGATGTAAGTGTCCCTAGAGAATGAGAAATGCGTGCATAATATCCATTAGTCCTCTTGTATTTATGTGAGCATGTGTGTGTGTGTGTGAGTGTGTATTTACACAAACCATTAAACAGCATTCCACAAATATACATAATAGAAAAGAATGTTAGGTTAATGGTCAGATTATATTAGGTTTTTTTATTACCTGTGTAATTGGCCTCCGTTTCGCACAGAGACTATATTGTCACCACCCTGAAGGTCGTTATCAGCCACTTGAGGTCCAAGCGGCCCGCACTCCTCCCCGGTGGCAATGCACATTCTCCAGAAACTGCTTTCCTGCCGCAATACAAACCTAAAAACTCAAACAAGGGTGCTACTATGTTCTGTCAAACAGAGACCATGTTCTCCCCCCTAACACTTTGACATGTATGAAATGCAGCTGTAATAGATTTGCTTTATTACACCATGAACCACAAGCCTTAGCATTTATTAGAGTACTTACAATGAGGCCACATGATAATGAACTTTGCACAGAGGAAAGCTAGATGGAGGGTCACATTATTGCTGTGGTTGCATAAAATTGACTACAATTGTCGACTCCTTCATTCGGGGTCTCATAAAAAGCCCACAGTAAAACAGCTTTCTATGCATTTAGGCCAAACGTAGGTGGGATTCTTCTTGTTAAATAAGTCATACAGCTTATGAACTGGCCATTGTACAACATACTGGACTTTTCATTACCATAAAAAAACACTTTTTTTTTCATAAGCCACTGGTCCAGTGCCAAATGTATTTTAGAAAGTATTTTAAAGAACACCCATTCATTATTTTGGCTTAGGATCACTGTGCCTTTGAAGTGATTGTGAAATATTAATAATTATTTGTATTATTTTTACATACTATATATCCTTGTTTAAACTGTATATAAAATTGCATTGTTTAGCAGTCAAATACTTAATATTTTAACACTAACAAAAACCTTTGTTTATTGTTTCTTTGTAGCCAATATGGACTTGCTAAATGAAATGGTTTGGCAAGTAAAAAATGAATGTTATGTTTGTTTCTTTTTGGAAAAGCCCTTGTTTTTGCAAACAAAGTGGTATAAAAATTTTTTTTAATTATCTCGAATGTCCTCCCTCTCTTATATCTGGAATGTCCTTCCTCAAACGACCCTAAAACCTGGCAGTAGAATTCGTTATTGACGGTCCAGCCCCTGAGAGCGAATTCTCAATGCACAATGCTGCACATGTTGAAAAAGACGATGAGAATGCACTTGGTCAAACTACATGCCCTTGGTCAACTTTTACGATAATGGAGATGATGGGCTCTTCCACTGTGAAGACTGTTGCTTCGTCACCGGTGATGATCCTCAACATGATGGACGGGTCATCCATGGCACTCTGACGGAGTTCTTAGCAGACTTTGACACGATGTTCCTTCTGCTCCTGGGTCAGCAAACTTGGGACAAACTCGGCAGCAACACTGTGCATGTTCAAATCACACGTGAGTGTTGCCTGGACTGTTCCGTGTGACAGACTGTACCGACAATGGCAGCAATGTCATGGATTGGTCTCCAAACATCATCATGCACATGTTGATAAATGGTTTCAACATTTTGGGGTTGAGCTTGCTGTAGCATTGCCGTAAAACTTGCCGAATCCTGTAAACCATCTCTGTGGCCGTTTTGCCCAGTTTTACACAGAATTTCATTTTCGCTCTTTGTTTTAACTTGCTGTATATGATGAAAATCGCAGACATATTAGCACATGTGGCCAGATTAGCACCAGTTGCACCTCTCCTGATGTACACAAGACAATGTTTTTTGGCACACTCACTTATGAAGGTCAGTGGCCCCTGTGACTGTGCTTGCGTGTGCAGCCTTGTGTTGCCAAAACTTGTCTCGAAACTTTTGATACCACCTTCTGTATGTGCATTAGAAATATACCCCTCTTTGACTTTAATGTTGTTTTAGGCTCAGCCATAGGTCAGGTAGGTGTTTTAAATGTATGTCAACTTGCCAGAACGATGGGACTTCGGGACTCGGATTGCCTTTTTCCTTAATGACATCACCTTAATGTCTTATGAGGCCTGCACAAGTCTGTTCATTTTGTATAAAGAGTATTAGTAAATGTGTGAGTGTGAGGTTCCTGTTTCTAGAAGTTATGTGAAATTAGCAAAACAATTCTCCCACACAGTCCAAGTCACTAGAGACTAATTGTTAGAATTAAGAGATATTTTATTATATCCGTTTGGCCTTAATGAAATTAATCAGATTTCCATTTGATTAGAATTGTTTAGAGCTTGATTGAGTTTTAAATTGAGTTTCTGGTGTGTAATGAGGAGTTTCAAGTATTTTTAAAGCTCTACTACTGTATGTTTAGTTCTGGCAATGAACTGGCACAACATCCCTGTAATCGTTCAGGCAAGCTGTGATTGTAGTGTTGATGTGTTTGAAAATAATTTTTCAGTAAACCAGTGAAATTAATAAAAAAACAAAAAAAAACAAAGCCTGCCTCATTTTATGAGCTGAACTTTAAGAGCTGTAGCACAATTAATCCATGGTCCTACCTTGATGGAAAATGACCTCCTTAAATTCCTTTTGGGTTCGTCGTTCCATTTTGATCCCTGTAGGCTAACGCTTCTGCAGAAATTCATTTCTAGATGTCCAGCCTTCGCCTCCAAGGGGTCTCCTTGGTACCGTTCTTTCCAGTTCTCATATTTGTACCTCTCTTCAGAGTTAGAGGCGTCATCTGTGCTCCTGGAGCTACAGATAAGGAGAGATCGGGAAATGATGGCAAGCTTTTTAGAGCGCTGTCCAGTGTCGGCTCTTTCCATCCTCCTGGTTCTTCTCCCATTTAGCTGCTGCTGCGTCTGAGTGGCTCTCAGAGACATGATGGCCGCTAAGGGAGGCTCTCTCGCACTCCAAACAGCTGCTAATGGAGGGGGCTGCTCTACAAAGAGAGAGAGAGAGAGAGCGAGGTAGTGAGCAGGAGAGAGAATGCAATTAGAAAATTCAGTTAGGAGCCCCCCAAATTGCCCGCAGTGTGTGAATGAGTGTGTGTATGTGTGTGTGCCCTGCGATGGATTGGCACCCTGTCCAAGGTGTACCCTGCCTCGTGCCCTGAGCCTCCTGGGATAGGCTCCAGGTCCCCGCGACCCTGAATACAGGATAAAGCGGTATAGACGATGAGTGAGTAAGTGAGAGTGAGTTAGGAGCCCTGTTCTCTGGAAGCAAGAAGGCTACAGGCCAAGATAAAAGCACTTTTCTTTGCTCCTCCATGTTCAGGGGAATAAAAAAGGAAAAGTGTGGAAGTGTGTGTTACCTCATGACTGTGACTTGACTGGAAAATGTGAATGTTTGAACTTACATTTACTGTGCACTAGAAGCTAGGACATGACATTGTTTAGAGAATGGAGACTAGGCTAATCCAAAGCTCATATTTTAATAAATATAAAGACACATCACCTCACGTTTTATACTGCATTTGTATTATAAACAATATTTTAAAAGAAATCAACCACAAGTTATGTTTTAGTGATTGAATCATGATATACTGTATATCTTGAGTCGAATTACTGTGCATATCACAGAAAAAGAATGAAAACTTGTTTTGAAAAAGTGTTTGTCCACAACAGAAACCAGTATAGGGCCCCTTTCCTTACTTTTGCCATTGCATAACCACTTTTTCTTATCTTTCCTTTTAATACTCTCAGTTCCTAAATGATGAGAACACAAGACATAAACCAATTTAGGAAATGTCTAGTTTTTATACCCGTGTGTCATGTAAGAACTGTGGTGATTCAAGAATTTGTTTTTGCTGAACATGCAATTACTATTTGGAAGTTTTGCAGTATATCATACTACAAAACATAATAAAAGATGATCCAAAGACTGAAGCAGCATCCAAAATTGCACATAAAACATAACATTTAGTATCACTTTTTTTTCAGTATTTTTTATTTTTTAAATTCTTTTTATTATTGAAACCCAGTGTTTCAATAATAGTCACCAGGTCCACTGCAACCAGACCTGGATGAAGCAATCAATAAAAATTAATTTAGGAATAAGCGATGCCAGCAATGTCTGAATGTCTAATTATAATCTAGTATTTTTATATGAATTCTTGATTCACATTTAACTGAACTTCAACTGAACTTCCAGCTGTTACCTTGCTCAAGAAAAACAGTGGCAAATCAAGCATCAGATAGTGGTGATGTTCATGGTTTTATTTGGTTTAGGGACAGCTTTTTTTCCTGTTAGCTCTTGTACTGAGCTTGTCCATTTTCAGAAACATTGGCTTCATGAATAGTATCCTTTATGTAAACAATGAGAAGTGACTCACTTGAGGTTGCTTTTTTTTTGGAGACGGAGGCAATGCTTGCAAACTCGTGCAGTTCAGTTTAATCAAATGTTTGTAAGTATGACTGATAAAGACTCTAGGCTTGTGTATGAAGCAGCATGACATTAAGAATCCTCTGCATTGCTTCTTCTTTATCTGTACAGGTGTACAGTGCCTTGCAAAAGTATTCATACCTCTTGAACTTGCACATTTTAATTAGGGACATCAGAATAATTTGTGAATTTGTGAATACAAATACATGCCACACTTTTCAGATTCTTATATGTAAAAAACTTTGAAAACCATTTATCATTTTCCTCCCATTTTACCATCATGTGCCACTTTGAGTTGGTCTATCACATAAAATCCCAGTAAAATATATTTACGTTTGTTGTTGTAACAGGACAAAATGTGGAAAAGATCAAGAGGTATGAATACTTTTGCCAGGCACTGTATAATAGTGAAGTGCATTAGGGGAGACAATTGCCTAAAGTCTTTTTTTATTGAGTTCAAAGTAATGTTATTTTGTGTCAACCAAAATAGACCAGTGGTCAAAACCTTGCAAAGTTTGCCTAGTCTGAGGGAAAAAGTCTGGCTGAAGAGAGTAAGAAATACCATCACTATTGTGCTCTATATTCAATAATTGATTCTATATTCTTATTTTAAAAACATTAAAGAAAGAAAATTATTTCTAATACTACTGTAATTCCGAAATATAGACCAGCAATTGTTTTCTTTCTTTAAACTGCCTCTGATTTTTAACTGTCAATGTGCGAGACCTTAAAAAAGTGTCTAGTTATATTATGGCCTGTTTCCCCTCCACAACATCTGCCTTGTGTTTGGTGAAGGAAATGTGTATGCAAGCTTTGCCCAATATTACCTTCACACAGAAAGAGAGTCTAGTGATGTACAGGGAAAAGTTATAATGTCACAAGTTATTTATAATTTTACTGAGAAATTGTCATACATTAGCATAATTAGAAATAAATGATATATTTCTATTCCTCTGGGCTTATCAGATTATTTAAAATTTCATACACTCTTAGAAAACAAGTTTTTTTTTTCAAGATATCTTTGGCTAAAAGAGCTAACTTAAACCTTTTTTTCCTGAAAGTTCTTTCCATAAATTAGTCTTAAAGCAAACAAGTGAAAGGTGAGCTCCTAGCCATCATAGTGTTTAGTGTATAGATTGTTGCTTTGTCTATTCTGCAATAGTAACATCCGAGGAGATGGTCAGCTCTGAGCAGAAACTGTCATTCTTAAATGACTATAATTCCAACCTAACATTACTTGAATGAATGAACTATACAGTATGTATAAAAAACCCAATAACAATATACCTTTCATTTTTATTTCACTGCCTCCTGATCAAAGCCTTTTCTGGGTCATGCATTATAAATGATTCTGTATGTGCATTTGGCATTCTATATGAGACTAATACATTGATGGTGGTAAATACTGTATATGAGGCATGCATGGAAGCAACACTCTACTTATGTTAGAATTGAGCAACCAGAGTGAAAGTTGAATATCACTTTTGACCACTGAGAAATGAGCTGGAAAGATTGAAAGTTTAAAGCTTTACAGTATTTACCATACTGGGAAAAAAATCAATGAAGCAAAGGCGAATCCAAACATAATTGAAATGTGGTTAAAAATAGCCTACACATAGCAGCTAGTTAAGACCAATTATCAGCTAGGTAAATCATATTTTGAATTACTGTTTGACTAGAAAAATTATCACATAACCCCTAAATGTATTCTACTGTCTGCTATATATCACAATTGCCTTGAGATAAGGCCATAAGTTAAGATGTGCATCACTGAACCTTATTGATTATTACATCCTTTACTATTCAGCTTATTCGTGGTCAAGCACTGAGTGATATCAATAATTATTTCCACATGCAACCCCCCCTTCAACAGTAAGCACACATTATTGAGGGAATAAGGTTATGCAACACCTGTCCTTCGGTAAAAATCTAATTGCGCCTAAGATTTCCATCTTAAACAGCAACAACTGCTGCCAAAAGCGTCCCAACTCCATCAGTAAATATCCTTAGTATGATGTTCTTACTGTGGAAAGCTTTAGTTAGTAACATTACACCAGATGTAACAAGAACCATATATTTTGCACCGTTGGCTCATCAGTCTGCAGAATGTTACCCTATGGCTTAGGGGTTATCAAGGAGTGCATGACAAGCCTTTATGTTCTTTCGGTTGGCAGAAGTTTTTGGCTTGCAGCCGTACCGTGAAAACAATTTTGCCCAGTCTGTTTCTAATCATGAATGCTGGCATTATCTGAAAAGAACATGACCTGCAGTTTCTTAGATCTTCATCGGGGTTCTTTCATGACTTCCAGGATGAGTTATTTTGGTTGTGCTTCCACTTCTAAGAAGATTTAACGTTTAACAAATGGTTACAAATGGCTCTCACTGTGGTTTTAATTATTTTCAGAATGATAAATATTGCAATGCTCTTTTACGAGAGTTTTTTTTAATTTATGAAGTTTTTTAATTTATTATATATTTTGCTGAATAGTGTGTTGGTGTTTGAGACTACCCTACATCACATTACAGTAAAAGTTATATTTGAAAGAGGAGTCAGTGAAATTGGAGAAAAATTGTTGATATTTAAACTCAACAAATACACCCCCCCTTCAATTCCCCTTCAAAAGGTAATTCGTGTGTAAGTGGGTGACAGTGCATCTTTTAGGAAAAAATCAGCTAGTAATTTGACTTTCAGGCTGAATCTTGATGTCTGAAATGAGCTTTTTGTTGTTGTTGTTTGTTTGTTTTGTTCATAAAGTTGCAAGACTAACGTAGCTAGCAAGTAATAAGGTTTAAACCTACCCGTACTACCAGTATATATCTATAAAAGCCATACACGCATAAATACACACATGTAATTTCTGCATTAGGAGCGTCATATAATATAATTCCATAATACAATTCGAGCCTATATATGTTATCTATTTTGTCTTTATTCATTTGCCTTTCCTTGCCTTTCTTTATTGCAGTACCAGGTTGACTTTGATTCTTTTGAAATTCTCTATAATGTTGATGTAATGGCACATAGCTGTAATACAAGCTGAGTCAGACAGTAAAACGTTGTGAGACAAAGGGATGGTGAGAGAGAGAAAAAGAAAGAGAGAGAGAAAAAATAGATAAAGAGAGAGATGACTAAGAGTAAGACAGAGGTCTAGACATAACTAATATAGAAAGAAACATACACACACACACATACAGAATCAGCCAAAAAGAATTTATACACACTTCATATTATGTATATTATATTAATATAATATTGATTATATTATTATATAATAGTTGTATTACCATAATATTATCATATAATATTATAGCAATAAATTTAGTATTAAAATAGTTATACACTGCATGGCTTCACAAACTGGTACAGGACTGGATGGAAAGTAAAGGCTTAAAACTTGAAAATGAAATGAAAATTTTAAAAAATGAAAGAAAAAAATCTTATTTCTGGAACCCTGGAAAATGATTCCTCAAGATTACATATAAATAAATAAATAAATAAATAAATAAATGAAAACAACAGGAGATTAAATAGTAAAAACTATAGCTATGTTTACTAGTTAAAGTTAGAGTGCTTCCATATGTACACAATTTGTTGAGAACTCACAAGGTTTGGGACTAAAAAGCTGTGTGGCCATAAGACGACCACTTGAGAATAATCAGAAAAAAAAGCTTTCAATTGCTCTGAAGCAAAAAGATCGGACTTTAGAGCAATGGATAAAGGCCATGTTCTGATGAGTTCAGATGTTTAGATTGATCTTATTCACCCATCATTCATAGTGGAAACTGTACAAGCCTCTAAAAGACAGTGTTATGATCTGGAGTTGCTTGGTCAGGTCTAGACAATAAAGTCAGCTGATGACCTCAATTTACTGAATGGCCAGATTCCAGGCATAATCCAGAACTCAAATTGTAAAAGAGTAGTTCTGGGAGCATGAGGAATCATTTTAACACATGAACTGGCTACCAATCAAAGCTAAAGGTGACTAAATGAAATTTTAGAGTGTGCAACTTTTTTAACCAAGCATACTATATTACATACAGTGGCTTCACTTAGACAGGCTAATAACAAATCAATTTGCCTACTCACTTACAGCCTCCTCACTTGAAATACTCTTTTCCTAAAAGCATCTGCCAAATGTGTAAATGTAAAGCTGACCCAGCATTTTGTGAGCTAAGCTATATGTGCATTAATGTTTCTTTTCTATCCAATGTGATTTATCAGACTCAACAGGAAAATGATTCTTTCTATATATTTTCCCAGTGCCTGTGACTTATAAATAGTTAGATTATTAAACATGACTCAACCAACATGCTTGTTTATTGATACAGTTTGAGTTACAAGCAAGCTACTTTTTTCCCATTACATGGGGAAATTCATTAATTACTTTCCATGGTGTTATAGCCAACAGGTATATTGTACTTAACATGGTATTTCATTATTATACCCTGATTTGTAACAAGATCTCCAGAAAGAGCTCATGAAATAATGGCATAGGGAAGGTTATGCTTTTGGTTCGCATATTATATGTGTCAATATAATTCTATGCATATTTATTGCATTATGCAAAGCCCATAAAATATGATTTCTTTTGTTTTCATATTGAAATGTTAAAATTATGTAAGACCATATGTTTTAATGGCATTCCAAACCATCTGCTAGTTATTAGAAAAGACATTTTTACTTCTCATTTTCCACAGACAGTTAGCCAGATGGGTAAATACCTCAGTTTATGTGAATGGTTTTCCAGAAATAATTATTTTAGTTGACAGTCAAATAAGTGAATTTGTGTATTTGTAGGTTACTTTACAGTTAGTATTTCCTATGTGTAATTAACATTATCTGCAATGCTGTTCACACTTAATGGGACAGTTTTCAATGCATTGAAAAGTTCCGTATAGACACCCAAATTTATTGTCATCTCACTCAGAGAAAAAAGCCTCTGTGTGTTAAATGTACAGTATATAGTACTATATCACATGTATTTTCTAAATATAGTATTGTCTTTTTGGTTTTGAAAGAGTGATGTATTTGCTAATGGAGCAGGGGGAGTGTATACTTTTATCCGGCAGAGCACAAATCTGTCTTTACTTCATCCTAGTTGGATAAAAACAGGATCTGGAGTATACAGTAACCTGCTTCACAAACATAAACACATTCAGATGTGTTGCTACATTTACATCCTGTTTTGGCACATTGAAAAGCATTTTTTTGTCAAGATGGTTGGAGGTTACATTCAATTTTAGTAGCTAACTATAAACTTTTTTTTTCATGGACAGCTACCTAAGATCAGATAGATACTAAGAGAAATCACCAGTAAGCAACATTCATCCATGATGAGTTCTATTATTGCTTTCATTAGCTAGCTAGTTACTGCCATGAAGTGTGAGATAAATTATCCAAGTATGTATACATGCTGTTGGGGGAAATAAAACTATCAGGATGTGCAGAGATGCTGCCTGTCAACAACTGCTACGGATCCTAGGTCAGTAGGGGGCCCCTGGGGGCTGACAAACTTTGTCTGGTTGGAGAGACCCCCTGCAGCACACTCTATATTTGCCTTTGAGTATGAGACTAAAGAGATAACTCACTTCCAGCATGTTCTTGTGAGTTTGAAGGGAAACAGAAAAACCTACAGAAACCTTAAAGAAGCATGGGGAAATCATCCACATAAACTATGCACAGTTGGTTCCAGAGCTATACCACTGTTGGTTGTAGCTGTTGGTTGTCTCGCTGTACCACTGTGCCACTTGAAAAAGACACAGAGATGGTTTAAATACTCAAACTATGGGTAGAAAGCAACTGATGGGCACACTGGGGGAAAAAAGCTAGGATAAAATGGGGTGAAGGCAGGACTTTTAACAGAAACCAGTGCAACCATGATGTAAAGGGGCAGGTGTCATGACCACCTTTTCTCCTTGAGGAAACAGAAAACCTAGAGGAATGCTGGTAGATGATTTTCTATGATTAGCTTTTGAAGTGGAGCAGCATGTCAAGCACAAGTATATTTAAAAAATATCAAACATAACTATATATTAATGTTTATAGTGTTTTATTTCCTCTGTGTACTCATTTCACTCGTTTCCTTACCAGACCCTGTTGCAAAACAATGCCCATTTCATACAAATGGAGATAGACTTGATTTCTATTAAATGCTCAATAGTTTTAATCGATAGTTATTAATTAAATGTGCTGCTGGTAATGTTTTAAAGTGCTTATAGATCTGTCATATAATTTCAAAAACAGCTTAGTGGACCTCACTGGCTGATAAATTTCCGACCCTGAAATTGGCCCCGCCCTGAGCTCCGCCCATTTCTTTAAAAGACAGCTCCCAGGTGTGCACAGTTTTAACAGAGAGGCAGAAGAGAACATCCCAAATTACAAACTGATCAAAGTTGTTATATAAATGGTCTGTTTGTTAGTTCTATCTAAGTAACTATGATTACTAGATATGAATGCTTTCACTGTAGACAGAATCACTGTGTAATATTACAGATGTACTGTACTTCAGACATCCTATGAATAACCATGAAATCACAGTTTATTACAAGGTCATCATCACAGATTTCCATTTTAACCCAACATAAAGAATGAAAGATGTATAAATGACTGGTTTAACTAAATTACATTCCACTGTGAGATCAGTCCCTTTAAAAAGAAAAAAAAAAAAAATATTACTAACATATGAACCATCACAAGAATGCCAGTATCACCAGTAGTAATCCAATCATTTCTTTTAGTCCAACCTCAGCCTGTTCCCAGAGTAACATCTGCTTTAAGGTAGCATTTAATTAACATTTTCTTTTTCTTTCGGTTTTATATTTTGTCATAAAAAAGAACGAAGAAAAGAACTAAACAAATACTCACCGACGCTGATCATCTGCTCATATGAGAACGTCCAGGTGGAGGAGAATCATCTGCTCATTAAAAGACACTCATAGAGTTCATCCATCCAGAAAAGTCAAGAAGACAGTGTGCATTTCTTCGTGCTGGGTGATAAAAAGGTGCACTGTGAAATAAGTTTTCCTTTTCCTCTCTCTTGACTCCCTACCTCAAATGGAACTGGGCACAGCTACACACCCATCAACCCTCCCACCCAATGAAGCAGCCAGCTGAAAACAAGAGTTCTCTTACGAAGCAGCGTGGCCATCAAAACGCACATACAAAGTGAGAGAGAGAGAGAGAGAGAGAGAGAGAGGGAGAGAGAGAGTTTCCTTCATGGACGCTGACCTCACACCTACTCTGCTGCACACTGCTTCAGTCTTTCCTCCTGAACACACACACACACAGAGCAGTCTCTGACAGCAATTATATGAAATTTCTCCGCTCCACATCTGTGTGGCTTCACAGAACAGCAACTTTATAGATCAGAGGTTAAAACAAGGTTATAAGCAAAAGTCCAGTTTTAACTACTGCAGCATCAGACATCTGAGCTACCCACCCACTGAAATGCATGATATGTATGATCACTATGCTTTGTTAGGGGTGCAGTCAAAATTTTTCTC
>JAOVVA010000004.1:9529661-9582298 GCA_028565275.1 Leiocassis micropogon | reverse complement strand
ATTTTCCCATAAGAAATAATGGAAACTCAAATTATTCGTTCCACAGCCCAAAAAAATAAATACATAAAAATAATTGATACAAAATATAAAGTAAAAACAAACCAAATTAACCTGCATTTTAAAAAGTAAAAATAAATCCCGACAGATAAGTGTTTCCGTTTATGCACGCAGACGCTGTGTGTGTGTGTGTGTGTGTGTCTGTGTGTGTGTGTGTGTGTTTGTATATGTGTGTGAATCTAAAGTAAGAGGACAAGAGGAATCAGCCCCTCCCATCTCCCCCTTCTCATCTTACACAGTAAACCTTTCTCCTCTCTTATTTGAATTTCACACAAGCACACACACACATACTGTACACACATTAACGGAAGACTGTTTTGTCGGAAAAATTAGCAGGGAACATCGCTAATGACACTCGCATGAGAGCATACTAATGGAATTACTGCTGTAAAGTAAAATAAACTAACTAATGCACTTTATTTATTTAGAATTCAGCTCCTGATTGGCCCTATATAGTGAATATGGCATACGTACACATGCACAGTGGAGTTATAATGGTGAGACACCTGATGGTGTTTATGTAGCATATATAAGGTATAGAGTATCTGTTTTTGACACACTCAGAGTAAACACAGAGAAGAGAAGAGAAGAGAAGAGACAGTGAGATATAAAGAAAGAGACAAGACAGAACCAATAATAGATACCAGTAAAGACAGATTTGGAGAGAGAGATGTACTGTACAGAAAAAAAGAGACACAATGATAGATACAAAAAGGATACAGGGAGACACATACATAAAGAAACAATATACACTGAGACTCAGAGAGGTCCAGAAAGAGAACCACCAAGGTTGAGCACTCGTTCCAAGAGGAAGAACCTGCACTCTGGCTGCCCTGCATAAGAAACACCATGCAGTATTTTAAAGTAAAAAAATTACACACAAACACACACACACACACACAGCTACTGCATGGCTGCCAAGTCTCGGTGCGAGTCCGTCTGTGCTCACTTTTGTCAGACACTACACACATTGTTTTCCTCCACTATCCTCAGCATGCTGTCTAGTGAAAACCTGCATTCGTCAACACTGAAGACTCTGGAGAGTTTTATGACATTATACACAGCGCCAGACGATTTACACTACTTTAGAGAGCCTCGACCATGTCTGCGAAACCTCCACTGTATATATGTAAACACAGGCTGTCCAGGAATCCCTGTGGGTATTTGTGTGTGTGTGTGTGTGTGTGTGTGTGTGTGTGTGTGTGTGTGTGTGTGTGTGTGTGTTTGGGCACTACCTATTTTAGGGTTGCCGTTAGTCACAATATTACAGTAGGACAATACTACTACAGAGAAATGAACGTGCTAACCCGAAAGCAGATCTTGGATCTACAGACCCTTGGTTCTCTATTGTGTTTATAAGTAACTCTTTTTCTCATAATTTTAGGCTATCACTATGGGACGGATGACATCATCCATAAGGAATGTTCCCATAGGACAGCCTTTTTGCTGGTTTTCATTACTGGCCCAGTGGATGGCAAGGAAGGAAGAGCAACACTGATGTGGCCTGTGATATAGCACCTTGAGTCTGGAATGTTGGTTACTTTTTTATTTTGCTTTGTTTTGTTTCAAAAGTTTATGGCACATGTAGGAAAGCTTTAGAACAAATTCTGTTCATTTCCATAAATCTTTATTTGAAAGTGTGGTTTGTAATGTTTCACAAGGGTGGAAAAAAGTACAAAATTTACTGACCTAAAAGTACTAACAATAAAATGTACTGAATTAAAATGAAACTACTACTTGAGTAATAGTAACGGTAAAAACAGTCTACGAGTAAGGACGTCATCTGGTGATAAACTACTGAGTAATTACTTTACATTTTATACATCTTCTAATCACAAAATGGTTCTTTTTCTATTCTCTTCTTATGATAACTAACCAGGTGAGCTAATCTGATGTGAACCTTGATTATCAACAGTTTGTAACGTATACAGTATATTGTCTTAGCTAGCTGAATAAGTGTGATGTTTCAGCAGCTGGCTAAGTTCACTAGCTAGCTACTGTAGCTCACTTAATTTACACATGTCCCTAGCTAGATAGTTAGCTATCTAGCAAATATGCCTCTAATAGATTATCCTGACTGCTACCTAGAGGCTGTGGCGCCACTAAAGCATATTTGACACAGGAAATCATTATCACATATTAAATATCAATATTTCATAATGTTAAATATTAAAAGATGTTTCCACAAGTTGGATGTTAGATCTTATCGCAACAAGTTTAACTCACATAGTTTACAGATCATTATCCTGTGGCAGTATATTGGCATATGCTTCCATAATTATCACTCTGTTCCCTGTGAAGAGATTAAAATTGAAGCTACAGGATAAAGTGGGCCAGGGATATTTATCTGTCTTTATTGTCTACTACATTGCTGCTCCTGACTGAAGCATTACACAACTGAGGCGTAAACCTTTGTCAGGAAATTGATTTATTTTTACTGAATTGCGAACTAATTTGTTTAAATTTTGCATCTACTGTCTTTTAACGGAGGCATCACGGTAGCATAGTGCTAAGCTTTGTGGCATTGCACCTGCAGGGTCAAAATTCTGCCTTTGGGTCTGTGTAAGTAGAGTTTGTAAGATCTCTCCATGCTTGATGGGTTTCTTCCAGCACAGTGGATGGGTTTTTTTCCCCACAGTCCAAAGAAATGGAGAGTAGGCTAATTTGCGTTTCCAAACTGCCCATAGTGTGTAGGTTTATGTGTGTGTGCTTGTGCCTGCAAAATGACTGGCATCCCGTCCAGGGTGTACCCCGCCTTGTGCCCTGAGTTTCCAAGGATAGTCCTGTGATCCTGTACTGGATAAGTACCATCTTCTGGGTTTACATTAAAATGTCATAGGTTTATAGTCATATAAAACAGCATCTAAGGTCTTAAAATGCAAAAATTTTTTTTGCAAATGTATTTAATATGTCATTTAAATGGAGGGGTGTGGTCAGTGGGTTGTTTAGTCTAGATTTTCATAGCAATTTCACTGACAGGCACAAACATATTCATGTCCATTTTCCAGGTTCCATTTTTAGTCTTCATCCTCTTAAGGTTTCCCAGGCATGCCTCGTATGATACTGACATTTGTCCTGTAACTATTCCATGCAAAGTTAGTTGTTAGTTCCCGTTATTTACTTCTAGCCACATTGTGCCGGTGTCAAAAGCTAAGCAGAGAAGATCCTTGCTTAAGGACCAGTCATTGGCTTTCTGGCAGTAAAATTTTACATCTCAACGATTACTTTATAATGTTAATCTAATCTTAAATTTTCTAACATAAAATTTTCTTAAATCAGCACCAAGTATCATGCTTTAAAAATCAGTTGTGCCTCATACCTTCAAAGGTTCATAACTTTTATTTTAGTGCTACCTAACCCTGGTCCCAAAGGATTGATTCTATCAGATCCAACTGCAGATGCAGGGCCCTGGTTACATGATGCTGCTAAGATCACGTTTCCATTTGTCGGCTCAGCTTAAGGAAAAAAAAAAAAAAAAAGAAAAACAAAGGCTGAGTGAACACCCCTCAGCCTAATGAGTGCGCATTTGGCAGCCAACCACCTGCCTGAGCTCTTCATGGGAAAAACTCCTTTTGTTACCAAGGTTGATTAGAATCAGCAGTCTTCCGGCTCTGTCAGCTCCACAGGTGGAGCATTTTTCTCTTTAAGTTAATGGTTTAAAACTAAGATCTTGTGTGGGACTTGACCTTTGGGCTTCTTTGAAGGTTGAGCAGACAATAAACAAAAGTCCAGGAAGATGTCCACCCAGCATGGAAATGGGTTTGTGCAAAAGGAGACAGGCATAAGGAGGAGGGGTGAGAAAAGAGATGGCAGTGCTATTCCAATAAGAGCTCAGCCCAAACATGAGGCCACGTGGCCCATTCTGAAGCTCCCAGCATTTGGGCGTGAGCCACACAAAGACGCTACTGTATAACATGTGCCAGAGAAGAGCTGTTGAGACATAAGAATAGCCCTGGACAAGGAGCGAAATAGTGCAAGGAATACAGGGGTGAAATAAAATTCAGATCAGGTCATGATATGAATGTCAGCCAGAGGAGAAGGATGAGTAATTGCAGCTGGGTTTGAAATGCTGCCAGGTCTTTTAGACTGGGAGGAATCATGGATGATTTGAGCTGAATATACTGGACAGATATCAAGGATGACAACTACTACAGGGATGTGCATACTCATAGCTGATCTAAAACGCACTGTTGGTGCAGACACTTTTAGGAATAAGTTAGCGGATATGCATGTGGATTCATGGTCAGACATACATATGCTAATGACATTTAAACAGTTGTTAATGACATTATTAGGGACTACTTCCTGATTTAGAGATTGACTAAAGAGTGCTGTGTATAAAAAAAAATTCTACATCTTACCAATTCTTGGCCCACAGATGTTTGCTAAAATGATTTTTGAAGCATCACAAACCCATAACAGGTTCAGAGCAATGAATCCAATTACAAGTATGAACCAGTGACTGTGAATTTCTGGATAATAAATTGACATTCCTCAGGAATTTAGTTTACATGATGACCTGGGTGTGTTCGAAATATGGTACATGTTGAGACATCTGCCTGGTTCTGGGTGTCAAATTTCCTGGCATTCATTCATATAAATTCATCGACTTAAGGATACACATTCCGTGTTCCAATAAAGTAACAAATGAAAAAGGGACTAAACCTTCTAATCTGTAAACTTGCAATTCCAGTCAATGCTATTTGTTACGAATGTTAAGTGGATTCTATATCTGTAATAACATAAAAGTCAGTAGCCAGCAGCCAAAGTTATGGTGGCACAGAATGGTTGTTATTTGATCAGGTTAGTCCATAAATAATGACTTTTGTGACTCTGTGTTCTTCTCTACAGTGTCTTGTTACATCTCATATGAAGGATACTTTTTGGCAGGTGGTAACAAGGACAATGACTGTGGTGTCAAGTGGTGTGGACTCCAGCTAATAAACTTAGACCAATTTTGTTCTACATAAGCCTAGCTCATGTGCACATATTAAGTTTGAAACTGGATACATAACTGTAAAATATTTAAGTCAATAACATACAGCTACATGCTAAATTTTGGGCTCGACTAGCCAATTGACAAACTAAACCAAACTTGAAACCAAACTTGACCAAATGAATCCAATTATTTTTCCTCTGGAAATGTTAAATTCAAGGTATTTTAGATCAGAGCTGAGCAGAAATTAGTTTTGTTGTCGAACTGTTCTGCCAGTAATAATTTGGCAACATTATTGCGACACTGTTGGTACTGGGCTGTTTTTAAAACTTAGTTTCACGAAATGAACTTGGGGTATTGCTGAATGAAAGACCCTGACACAATGTTTAAAAGAAGACTTCAAAGCTAATTAAAACATTAAGGTGTCATGTATTGTTGATCTTTCTGATCTTGTCTTCACATCCTTCATTTTCCATCACAGCATTATGATATGTTTTTATAGCTTTGCTCTACTTTGTAGGAATTAAATGAATAGATTTTTTTCAAATGAGGAGGGTGCCAGGCTCTTCATTATTAAAACAAAGTTTAGAATTTATAATGCTTTGAACTTTTTATCCTAATAACCTGTCTAATGAGTCCTGTCACATGAGTCAATTAAGGGCTAACAAAGTAATACAAACATTTCTTTACTTGTTTGTGTATTTAATTAAATATAATTTTTTTTTGTTTTGTTTTTGTTTTAGCAGTTATGCTTAAAGTAATTTCGCCCAGGGTGTATACAGTTTTGCATATAATTGTACATTTCACATGGCACATTCATGGCATTTTCCATGCCATACCCTGAAATGGCACATGCAGCTTTGGTTGCTGTCTGTGCAGAGTTATTAATGTTCTCCCTGCACGCTATTCTCTGGGCTCTTAGGGGTTACCAGAAGGTCGGTTGGCTACTCAAAATTACCCGAAGGGGTGCAAAAGTGTCTGAATGCTTATGTATATGGTGCCAGGTGATGGGCGGGTGACTGGATCCATAACCACCCTCACCAGAATCATATTGTTAAAGGTAAAAAATGAAGAAAAAAAAAACACATGAATGAGCCACGTTGTAAAAAATAATTATTCATTTAATAGATTTTAATAATTAAACTAAATCCCCTTTTTGTGGAAAAATAATGTGAAATTAACTGAATAAGAAATCATGTGGAAAATAAAAACAAGACACACTACATGTAAAAGGTTAACTAATGTACAAAAAATTAATTTGAAACATGTATGTCTAAAAACACATGATTTTTAAAGGACTCCACCCTATGTCATGTTTAATGACTGTGCAGTGAAAGGTCAGTGACAAACAGTATCCAAACATTACACAACCCCCCCAACACACACACACACACAAACACATACACACACTAAATAAACCCATCAAGAGGATTAACTAATTAACCCTCTCTTGCTAGTCTCCTGACATATAACATTTTAAAGCCCATTTTTATAATGTGCCCAAGACTTCTGGCGCCCTAACCTCCCTCCTTTGAGCAGGAAATGGGCGAAACCTTGGTCGAAATTATTACACCGACGGTTAGTGCTGTGAAGGAAGCCGCTCCTGATAGCAGAGGCCGTTCAGTTTCCTGTTGTGCACAACAGTTTCATTTTTTTTTACCATGAGGAAATGAAGAGGACAAAGGGATACAGGTCACTGACGAATGAAAGGCAGGGGCGGTGCAAAAGCATCAACAGCATGCGTGAATATGTTCATATGATTAGAACTAATGTTCTGAAAACAGTTTTTTGCAGAGAAGAGAAAAGCAAAAGAAATTTTAAACACTGGGGCTCAATTTGTAATAATAAGCCACTGATATTTCCAGAGATCTAGGGAAATCCCAAGTGTACAGTATGATTATTTATACTCATGCCTGTGGGATGATTGTTGCATGTGTAGTGGTGCTGTAAAGATTTGGACATGCTGGACCTTCACACGATAAAGTTTATCATGAGTTCAGATATCAAAGAGCAAATCAGCACCATGTTAGGGTAGGATATCTGTTCAAGAATACTTTAAAGTCTGGTTTATTTTATTGAACCTGACCCTTATGTAATGGAAATTGATATTCTTCAACACAAACAAACGAATTCGCCTCTTTATTCGTATTTAACATGACATCATGGATTAATAAAACATGATCCTAGAAAATCTGGTATAACTTTGATCATTTTAATGTTACCGAATTTTAAACCAATTTCTATGTAAAAACAAAATGGAAAAAATTCCAGAACCATGAATAATCAATGATGAGAAGTCCCCCTAGATTCCAAACCAGTCTTATCCACAGAAGCCCCGCCCTGCAACCCACAGCACCCAGAGGAACCACTGCCAACGTCCTGGTGCCAGATTTGTCACACAAGTCACAGATAATCTGTTACTAAAGGAACAATAATAATTTGATTAGTTTAGATTAGTTTCAACTTTATTATGGTCAATCAAATAAAATAGATTTCGAACTAGTTTTTCAAGCTGCATTTGAAAAACAACATTTGCAACATTTAAGAAGCATTTGTGCCTCCATGATTCCATCCAACATTTCTTTTTTTAGTTCATGGCAAAACAAAAACCTTACTTGCCACATTTCTGTTTATTTGTGAGATATTTGTACAGGGAGAGCCGGTATCACCGGATCTGCTCGACTGTATAATGTCTTACAGTTCTTCTCATAAGAGTTTCCAAAGCTATCAACATGTGTTTCAGGTCTTTTGTTTCAGGTCAGGACATGAAACAACTCCTGTGTGTACATCTCATGTGATCCTGATATTATGTTCTCTTGATCTGAGTAGGCCAAGAGTACGGTTTCGGTATTTCTTTCCGTTATTTCTCTAAAGTTGAATGAATTGTGTGTAGAATATAGTTGACGTAAAAAAAAAATGACGTGACCACTCTGGGGTGCTGTAGGGTTGAAAAAGATTTGAATATTTTTTCAATCATTGAGCCTGCACTTCTTTCCACCTATGTACACCAAGCTCCGCCCCAAAACTTGGAGTGTTTTAATAAGCTTTAGCATGCTAATTAGAGTACACGTTATCAAGGTCTCCCATGACTTTCACATGTAATCAAACATTTAACTTGTGGAAAGCCTGGTAAGAACTCTATTAATATGTCATTCATTCATTCATCTTCTATACCGCATACACTGTATAGGGTTGCAGGAAGCCTGGAGCCTATCCCAGGAGACTTAGGGCACAAGGCAGTGTACACGCTGGACAGGGTTCCAATCAATATGAAATATGGGCAATATGGGAACACCAGTTATCCTAATCTGCATGTCTTTGGACTGTGGGAGGAAACCCGCCAAGCACAGGGAGAACATGCAAACTCCATGCACAGACCCGACGCTGGAATCGAACCCAGGACCTGAAGGTGCAAGGCGACAGTGCTAACTACTAAGCCACTGTGCAGCCATATATATGTGATATTTTACTTCAAACTTTATTCAGATCGTCTATGGTGTCATCTTACCCAGGCATGCAGCTTACGATATTGACATTTGTCCTGTCACCACATACCATTCCATAAAAAAAGCAAGTTGTTAGTTCCCTTAATTCATTTATCTATGCGCACTGACCCCAGGGAATCACTTAAAAATGTGATTTTCTACTCCGAACGGTGCGTGAGCAAACAGTTTGGAAAGAAGCGGTCGGCCGGCGTCACATGGCTTGGAGGAAACATGTGATAGTCTTCGTCCTCCCTGGTTGGTATTTGTAGCCTTGATGGGGAATGCCCTAATGATAGGTGGGATTTGTCTATGATGAAATTGGTCTACGACGAGAGGGAGAAAACTAGGAAAAATCCCAAGAAAAATAATAATAATTAAAAAAAGGATGCAATTTTCTTGTCAATCAAACCAGAAGAACAAAGAAAAATTCCGTAAAAAGCTTTCTGTAATGACATGATTATTAATTATGTATAGAAGGAGTCTCCAGTGTCAATACTTCCTAACAGTCAGGATGATCTCCAGTACAGGACAGTGTTCGGGATGTGTGGCATTTTTCTCCCAGGTTTCTTTGAAACATGACAATGTGCTTTTTTTAGCATAACTTTAAGTTAAAAGCAAAAAAGAGAGGTTGGCAACTTGGCAGTAATTACTGATATAAATTATGTAGTAACGGAATCAGATGCTCTTTGAAGGTGAGTAAATTACACAAGTAATGATAAAATAATAATATATCCTACCAGAAGTGCTGGAACGCATGCATTAATGGACATGATGTCGAACAGTAACACACTTCTGAGACCCCCTTTGCAAAATAAGGTCATTTGATTCACGCTCATAGAACATCTGTGAGACAGTGCTTATTTTTTCTGTTGTCACATAACATACACTGTGTGTACATAGTGTATACACTATAACCAGTCATTCCCTCCCCAACCTCTCTTTTTATCTCTCTCCTGAAGTAAACTACAAACAGTGACATTCTATCATGCATGGGCAAATTGCTGTGGTGTGATTATTTTCCTATAACAGCACTTCACAAAGTGTTTTAATCCTAATTAAATTCAAACCTCTCACATTTTACCATTTCCAAACCACCATGCAAGCCTACTGTGCATACTTCCCAATGGAAAAAGCAATGATGTACTTCACACACAGACACACACACAAAAAAAGCATGCCCTTTTCAATTCAGCTGCAAAGGTATTTGTTTTCTTACTGATTCCATATAACTCAATGTCACTGGAGAAAAGCCTCCATGACGTGTAAATTCTAAAATCATGACCTCTTTTAACACTAATGGCAACATTCTGAAGATCAATGACTTTCATTTCCCCAATCGTATTAAGAATCATTAATTTGCCCTCCTCCCAAGTGACATAAGACAGAGACATCTAACAACCTTTGTATGAGAAACAACTTTTTTAATAAGTTGAAATAAATACTCCAGTACATGCATGATCCAGGAAAAAAAATAAAATAAAAAGCTATTGTAATTCTGGTATATAGTGTAAAATCTATGGCACACACTCACAGCAGCTTTAATCCATCCAAGAGATTCACACATTAATACAAAGCACGAACGTGCATCCCAGTCGCATTGAATTTCTTAATAACATCCATCACTCATCCGACTGCAATCATCACTCTGTCTGCTGCTCTAAAACTGAGGTAAACTTTCTACTTTTTTTATTTCATTTGAGAATTTTCAGTCCAACATACAGAAACACCACAGAGTCTGTGGCTACCAGTGAGTGAACACAAGTTAGAAATATGTTGTGATGTCAGTTTCGGCTAGGTTTTTTATTACATCCAGTGCAAAAAAAACTGCCACCTTGGTTGCACAGGAATAGTTGGACGGACATATTTGTACAAAATTCACTACATTCACTCAATAGGATCACACAACATGGGGTTAAAGAATATTAGTCTCTTTGGTATGTTGTAACTGTAATGGGCTTTGTTTTAATTCACAGAATGTGAGTTGACTGGTGGTAGAGTCCTGGGCGAGGAGCGTTCCCTGAGCGCCTGTGAGAGCAACGTGCATCCATCAGAGACGGCGCAAGCAGACTGGCGCAGCCTTTCGCGGTATGTAGGCATCTGAGAGCTGTTTTCGGCATGCTGGGATACGTCCCGGAGACCCTGTGTGAGGAGAACGCAAGCCGAAACAACACTCATGGCACCTCCCAGTACAGCCGTCTGCACTGCTTTACCATCTCCGCTGACATTAGCCGGTTTTCCCAGGAACTGTGGCTCAGTGGCGAATCCTACCAACGCGTTGACAGCCTGAACCAGTGGCCCACTGAAAAGCACACAGCGATTACGTGTCAGCTCGCTTGGGTTTATTTTCACCTCCTTGACACAGGCGAGAAGCGCAGTGGCGCTTGTACTCATGCACTTTACACTGGCTTTGAACTGCTCTTTGGCAAACTTGTCCTTGGATTTCTCACTGGCCAGAGACGAGGCCTCTGTGAGAGTCGTCAGGTTCCTCCGGATGTTTTGGGAAACTTCCAGGAGGAGTTGGGGAGTTAAATCAGAGAGTGCGGTTACACGGAGGACAGAGCACGTCTGATCCACCTCATGACGGCATCGGGTCACTTTGTAGCGATCCACTAGTCCAGGAACGGCAGCATGTGAGCCCGGTGCCTCCACTGCCGCCATGTACGCGGCATGAGCCGAAAACTCTGTTAAAGACACCACCAGGTTGCCCATTTCCACTAACCGGTCCCCGACCTCAGTAAATTTCCCCATGTTAAGTTGGCTCTGAATGTCATGAGTGATGATGGACAGCTCCTTCGTCCTAGCAATCACTGTATCCCGACACTTCTCGAAAGTCTCTGCCACTGGCACGCCATCCGTGGTCATCACCGGCCTTGTCTCACTGGACAGCAGGAGCAAATCTGCGACCAGCTGCATCTTGCTTTTGCAGGTGTCACAAACAGATGAGAGTCTTTTGCGCTGCTGCAAGCTGCCAATCGGGATGTTGGACGTTGGAACCTCGCTGTCTGACTTTCCCGAGCCACTACTAGCCATAGTATGGTGGTCAAGCTAATATTCTGAATTTTCTTTTTTATACAAAATATAGATTACACCACGCATTCCACAGTACAAACTCATAACTTATATGACAATATCTTCAAAAATAATATCACACCTTTTCCAAAAACTGGCCAAAAAAGCGTTGTCCTTCAGAAAATATTATAACATCCACTGTTTACTATTTGAACATCAAATTATTTTAGTAAACATTTGCAGAATTAGGTAAAGTAGAAGATAACACAACTTCACTCAGGGAAACCGTGGTCTGGGCATACATTTGATATCAAAACAATGGGTGAATGAGGTCAAAAGCAGAGCTACATTTAAAAATCCCTTCAACAGAATGATGCTGAATCCTTAATGTTTATGTCATTTGACCTTAATCGTGCATGTTACACAAAATCACATCATGGGTACATCTGAATAATTTCACAGGTTGGTATTCATCTCTCTAGGTCCGACAACACATGCGCACACACACACACACACACACACACGTATATAGATATACACAAACAAAAAAATGTACAAAAACAAAATCATACACTTGCTGCAGTGCCATACAAGAAATCAAATGAAGTCAAAGTGCCAGCTGATTCCAGACATCCCAAAACCAACATACACCTAATCAGAAAACACTCTATCCTGAATCCGAGGACATGAAGAATCACCGCAGTCGTGTCAGCTTTCGTGTTAATTTGTGTCAAGCAGATGGGCGTTTAGAGGTCCTTGCCCTTCTCGTGGTTGCAGGAGGCCAAATTAAATCCACTGAACGTCTAAAGCCAGATGAGCCGTTGTTAATTTTCATCCTCCAGTGGAAAGTGCCTCTGAGGTTCATGGCTGTGAGACAGCAGCAGTTTGAATTCAGCTCTGTGTGATGGGTCTCCACTTTTAGCACCATCATCCCACAACGCCTGCTGTAGAAAAGACTCCAAAAAAAGCACCGCGTCTGTCTTCCAACCTTGGAAAAATCAGGGGTCGCCTTTTCTCGGCTTTTAACCTTTTCCTTATTGCTCGTAACCCAGTGGTGTTGGTCAGTTCTTTCTGAAGCCTGGGTCTCTTATGCATTACTGTCTATTTCCCACGCACCTTCCTCAGCAAAAGCATGGGAACCTGGGTTACTACCATCCGGCACACACACTGCTGGGCTTTCCTCTTGGTATACATCTCATTTCAATCCGTTTTCAACAAAATCCTGTTTGTTTTTAACCCATTACCACTACAGTGGTGTTTTAGGAGAGCCGGTGAATTTTATTTCAGCTGTGTGTGTCTGTGGGGTCTCTTCGCCTGTATGAGGAAGCAAACTAGAGGGTGCGGCTTTACTTCAAATGGGAAACAAGGCGTTGAGGGATAACAGCCGGTTCGTTGTGAAACGAATACGTTTCTTTAAAAAAAAAAATGAAACGGTGTATCTCCGAGAAAGGCGAGTTTTGTGTCAGAAGCTTTGTGTAGTTAGCATGTTGGCTAATCCGTCAGAGGGTGCGGCTGCGCTTCAGTTGGGAAACAGAAACACGGCGCGCGCGAGGCAGAGCTTCTTTCAAAACTGCAACGTTTTTCTCCTTCTGAATAAGTGTCCGTTATTCCCTGGGAAATAAAAAGTTCTGATCCTAATACGATCACATGTCCACTCGGTTCCCTCTGACGTTTCCTTCAAATGATAAACTTTTCACTCGTCCGGATGATGAGAATTCGTCTTCAGTTGTAAACTTGGTTCATATCCACACTAAAAGCCATCATTTCCCGAGGCCCCGACTACCGGCGTAAGAGCAACATTACACCAAAAACGTGCTGCTAGCTCCTTCAGCTTCTCCTTGTTTTTGCAGTTATTTCACTTCTCCAGGCTTTAAGCATCATAACAGTTTTGTAGTTTGGATAAGAAGCAGGCCATTCAAGTCAAACATGCCGTTATGTTGCAGTTCCCACATGGCCGCTGAGAGTTTATCGGTAGTTTTAGCCTAGCTTAGACGTTAGCTCCAAAAAATAATGTGTTTCAAGTACGCGCCTACGTCGGGTTTGGTATGACCGATTACTGTAACCTTAGGTTAAAAAGAAAGAAAGAAAATTAGACACCTTGTCGCTGTTTTCTTTACAAAAAAACTATATATTAACATTTTTTGTAAAAAAAAAAAAATAATAATAATAATAATTAAAAAAAACATCACAACCCTAGTGACAATAATAAGACAATGCTATTGCTATTGGATCACGATCTTAAAATATTTTGTTTGTTTATTTGCCTGTTAAATCCTTTTGGGATTAATGAAGTACTCTATCAATGTGTTTGTGTAGATTATCTATCCTCACTTTGAGTTTCTGTTTCAAAGAAAAACTCGTACTAACCCTCCCCCTTTTAAGGGACCAAATCCGATATTTAAACCACCAGATTTACTTGTGGGAGACGAAATCGGATTCTGAAACAATGTGACGGTATACTATAAGACGACTTTTTATTGGACGAAAATGTATTTTTTTCAGGACGCTTAATGAGCCAATCCATTGAGGAGGAGGAGGAGGAGCTAAAAACTGGGCGGGTGAAACCTTCGCTGGTTTCCTCATGCTGAAAATGTAAGCGTTAAACAAACCAGAGGTGAAAGTATGAAACGTATTAATCAGAAAACACGTTTCATAAATAATAATAATAATAATGTTTAAAGCTCGTTTTATTTTCTTCCTGTCATATTTATAGCTATGACACAACAGAATTACTGTTACGATTACAGTGTTACTGTTACAATTATAAGAAACAGAGTTACTGTAAGCAGTGTTTATTATGGTGGAAGGTCTGTGTAACCTGTTAGTGCTGTTATCACTTATTAAATTCAAATTTTATTTGTCACATACACAGTCATACACAGTATGATATGAAGTGAAGTGCTTATACGACAAGAATATAAAGTATGAAATAAGAGATTATTTTACAAATTAGAATTATAGAAAAATATAGGAAAAATTTTAGCTGTTTATTACAATATGTACAAATAATAAAATAGAATTGAAGTGGAATATAGAAACCATGTCCAGACATGAGCAAGACAATGTGCAGATGTTGAAGTTCTGTGGTGTGCAAAATGTACAAATGTGCCATATGTAATGTGTGATGTGCATTGTAATGAGTAGTGAGATTGTTTTATGTGAGAAAGCAGTTAAGAGTGTTAAGTCCTATGTGGAATTCTGGTTGAGAGTCCATATATCCTGCAGGAAGAAGCTTCTCCTCAGACTCTCTGTGTTGGCCTTCATGGAGCGGAATCGCTTTCCTGACTGCAACAGAGAGAATGGTCTATTGTTGGGGTGGCTGAGGTCCTTCACGATCCTCCTGGCCTTGGTCCAGCACCGCTTGTTGTAGATTAAGTTCAGGGAGCTTAGTGCAGATGATGCGCTCAGCTTATCGCACCACCCTCTGTAGAGATTGTCTATCCTGCATTGTGCTTTTCCCAAACCAGGTTGTGATGTTTCTCTTCAGGATGCTCTTTATGGTGCAGGAGTAAAAGTTCCTAAGCACCTTAGAGGGCAGTCTAAAGTCTCTCAAGCGTCTGTGCTGGTAGAGACACTGCCAGGTCTTTTTCACCACTGTGTTGATGTGACAGGAACATGACAGGTCCTGTGTGATGTAAACACCGAGCTATCTGAATCTTAATATGGCAGTTATTGGGTATTTCCTGATTTTTTTTTTTCCTACATTGTAAAACAATGCTGAAGGCATCCAAATTATGCATTAATCTATTTTGAACAGTTAATATTGAGATGTGCCTGCCACTTATGCTCTACAAATCCCTCATAACAGCTCTAGTCTAAGGTGCTGTTAATTGGTTAATTGCTGCAGCTGAGGTAAGTTTTAGTCTTGCTTTCCTGGGATGGTTTTCACGAGAGCCAGTTTCATCGTGGTGCTTGATGAGTTTTGCAAATGTACTTAACAATGCTGTTCTTGCAAGAACTATTGCAGAACAGCTAAACTTCATGTCTTAAAATAACATCTGACTGTTATTATTGTTGTTACTTAATTACCTAATGTCAGATTTTTTTTAACTATGAAATAATACATATATTATTGTTCCAAAATGTAGAAAATTAATCCAAACTGTACTGTACTCCATGCGAATGAGCTGTTGCTATCTATTACATAAAGGTGGCATGTCTGTACATTGAAAATATTTCCAAAATAAAAAAATGAACAGTAATAGAACACATCAAGATGGTTTTTGGAATATTTGTTTTTGTTTGTGCACGCATCACATAAATTTTAATGTGTTTTTTACAGGTGTATTTTGCTGAGCTTGAAGTTACATATAGGCTTCGTTTCATTGCAGTGGGCCCACGGGAAGAGAACATATGCTAGGTTTAAATTTTAATTAAAAACACTCTTACTGTATATCATAAAAAAATCAACCTAAGAAAAATCATTAGTTCTACTCAAAAATCAAGAGAAGGCACTGTAATTTTTTTATACGCACTTATGAGTCTGAAATCTACTCAATGAACACGATCTCACACCTTCATTCTGTGCACTTCACAGTAATGTGTAAAAATTTTAGTTCATTCCAAAATTCAACAGATGGCATTGTACATTTTTTAAATCGCGCTTGTGAGTGTGCAATTAAATCGTTGAGTAGAGACAATAAAGTTCTAGAATGTGCACATTAAAATAAAGCTGTTATTTGAATTACGGCTGTTGATCTGCGGTTATAGAAAATAAATCAGTGCATTCTTATACAATAAAATAATGTACCAATATAGGATATAACATAATCTACTGCTAAATAAGCTACAGTTTTAAAATGTACAGTTACTTGATTTATTAATTATTTCAGAAACGGATTGAACTTGGGATTGAGCACATTTAAGTTGTGCAGGGTTATTTGGGAGGACACGTTCTGCTTTGGTGGGTTGTACAGCTGCACAGGGCGCAGTGCCATTTGGGTGGAGTGTCCTGAGAGGAAACAGTTCAGATTCTGTTGAACGAGCCTTACACTTCACACGCTTATAATGAAGAGAAATGGGAGGGGGCAAAAAGCAGCCCAAAATAATTCAGCACGCTTACACCAATCAGCCATAACATTATGACTACGACGAGCCTAATATTGAGTAGGTTACCCCCTTTGCCACCAAAACAGTGATTCACTTTGTGTTCTGACACATCCCTATAGAAATCAGAACTTCGGCCTACTTGGGCCAGCTTTTCCGCACACGCATCATTGAGCCTTGGCAGCTCATGATGCAGTCGCCTTCCTTGGGATCACTTTTGGTAGGTCCTGACCACTTCAGATCAGGAACGCTGCAGTTTTAAAGTTGCTCTGACCTAGTCATCTAGATATCAAAATTTGGTCTTAGTCACAGTAATTACTCTTACAACATCTTATTACAATGGCACCTGGAAGTTGGTAGGATATATTAGGCATGAAGTGAACATTTTACCACTGACCTTAAAAAAAGGGCAAACATAAGGATTTGATTAACTTTGACCAATTGTGAGGGCTAGACGACTGCTATGTTTGTAGAAGGGGGGACCTACTCTATATTAGGCGGGTGGTAATATTGTCATGGCTGAACGGTGTAAGGTGTAGTATTATTTATAGAACAAGTTATACTTGCAAATAGAGCATGTATAGCAGTTTTACAATCAAGGGTAAATGCTCAAGCCCCACCACACTGCAACTGTTGGGTCCTTGAGCAAGGCCCTTCACATAGTGGTGCTGTATTGTGGCTAAGACTTTGATCTGATGGGAGCTACCCAACATGTTTAAAAAAAATTAACTGTGCTGTAATGTATGTGCCAAATAAAAGCTTCTTTGTCCTAGTAAGCAATTAAAGAAGCATTGTTAAAGGAGCATTTTGATCTTATACACATATTTTTCCTGATACATGGAGGAAAGGAAAGAAAAAACTAAATTATTCTTTTCAAAATGTAATACTGATTTGCATTTCTTGTAATGCGTTTCATGTTTATACAATTAATTATAAAGTGCAAGGTTTTTCATGCATGTATTAAATTATTTATGTATTAAAAAGGAATATACTGTTTAAAATCTGTAAGGAAAAAAAAACTTTTTGTAGTCACGTGAAAAACGTCCCCAAGTGGACACGCCCGTTTTATGACGTTGACCAAACTGGAGCCAATCAACATACTCGAAGCCTAAAGATCTTAACCAATCCGCAAACTCAAAGCTGAAAAAAATGGCGTCTTCCATCGGATGGAGATGTGTACCAGTGCTGCTTTTTGTAATATTTATCTTGTCGGTTCAGTGTTCGGACAGTACGCCTAAAAAGAAGAAGGACATTCGGGATTACAATGACGCGGACATGGCGAGGCTGCTGGAGCAGTGGGAGGTAAACTCTTCTAGAGGGGCGCGCGGATATGTAGCCAGCGTTAGCTCTTAGCGTTAGCACTCGGCTTTAGCACTGTTGGTTTGTCCCCTTTGAACCCATTATGCTAACAATGTAGATATCTGCATTACAATGACTTGGTTTACAAACTGCACCGAAAAATGGGCAAAACTCCTCATAAAACGCAAGCATGAACAGAAAAGTCGCGCTTCAATTTGCCTTGCTGTGATCAAGATAGTGCCCCTAACTAGTGCCTAGTGTCCTAGCAACCAGACTGTAACTACTAAAGACTCACGTGCTGATTGATGTACTAGTGTGATACTGTAATAGTATAAAGAATTGCAATGCGTGCTATTTAGTCTGAGAGTTAGAGCACGAGACAGAGTATATCATGAATGGAATGCCAACCCATTAACTCGCTTGCTGACTCACATTCACACAAACCGGGCAATTTGGGAATGTCAGTGTCTTTGGGAATGCCAGTGTGCCTAATCTCCATGTCTTAGGACTGTGGGAGGAAACCGGAGCACCTGGAAGAAACCCACTAAGCACGCAGAGAACATGCAAACTCCATGCACACAGACCGGAGACAGGCATCGAACCCGGACTCTGGAGGTCCAAGACGACAGTGCTAACCACTAAGCCACTGTGCCATCCAATCCAAAAACATTTGTTTTAAACTGCATAGCATTTCCCAATTGCCTGTAGTGTAGATATGTGCCCTGCAATAGGTTGGTACTGTGTCCAGATAGTGAGTGGGTGGCTTTCAGTTGGTTAGTTAATATTGTCAAGTCTGAAACACCTGCTTAAATAACTCCTGATTATTGTGTCAAATAACTCTTTTGTTGATGTTATTGTTGTTGTTTTTCCCCTAAACTTTTGAGGGGTATTTTTACTAGTTTAACCTTTAATTGTAAAGGTTGGCAGCTCTGCTAATAAAATGTAATCATCATAAACAGCACTGGAGGTTTAAGATTCTATAAAATAAGTCACTATTCAGTTATTTGTCACATGTACTTTACAGCACAGTGAAATACTTTTCACATATCTAAGTTAGGAAACTGGGGTCAGAGCACAGGGTCAGCCAGCTTACAGCACCCCTGGAGCAGATAGGGTTAAGGGCCTTGTGACAACTTGGCGGTGCTGGGGTTTGAACCCCGGACCTTACGATCAGTAACCCCGCAAAACTTCTGCAATCTATATGGGGTGATTTTCTGTTGCTGCAAGCATTTTTGTACACTGCTTGTTGTGCATAATTTTAATAACAGGAAAATGTTACCCAGTGATGAACTGGGAAGCGTTTTCCTGTTTGAGGCTGCAGGTTGCACACTTCTGATCAGGTCAGCTCTCCATGACGCACCAGAAACAGTTGAGTTTGGGTGAGTGCATGCTGTCTCTTTTTATTATTTTTTCTGACGTAGAGATGCAGTAAATTCTTTTCAGCAGTAGATTAGGTTTGTCCAGTGGTGGAACTGTATATTTAGATCCAGCAGCTGACTGTGTCAGTAAACTGTTAACTCGGTTGTAAGGTGGTTTGGACATAAATGACCACTATGTTGAAGTTTAAAGAATGCAACAAAAAAAAAACTTATGCAAAAATGGTGCAAACAAAATCAAGTTTAGGCCTTATTTGATACATATACATTACTGCACAGTGAAATTATTTTCCAGCTATTTTGTTATCAGTGTGGTCGGAGCATTGGGTCAGCCATTATACAGCCTTGCTTAAGGGCCTGACGGTGGCAACCTGACGAAACTGTAACTCCGATCAGTGACTCTGGGCCTTAACATACTGAGCCACTGCTGCCCTTAAAAAAAAAAAATTAAGTTCAGGTTTTAGTTCTGCAAAGTTAAAAAAAAGAATGTGTTTCTCTGAATTTTTATTTATTTTATTTTGGGTTGAGTATAATGTGTTTCTTGGTTTGAAAATATGTTTGTTCTCTGTTATCAATAAATATGGTCTTTAAACTGAAATCCACTGTATGTACTGTAACAGTGTGTATGCACTGTAGGTTAATTTAATAATTAAATTTAGGTCACGATAAATCAGAAACCACAAATAACTTCATCTTTTTTTAAGATAACTTTATCTTTTTTTTTTCTGTTGCTTAGCTTGAAACTGCAGTCACTTCATTTTTATTTCATCGCTGTAGTTAATTACTAGAATGCCATTGTTGTATGCAAACAGCAAGCATTTAAAATATGCAAGAATTTAATAATTTAAGTCGCTATTTTATTGTTAAGCATGGTTTATTTGGAGAATTTTTTAGTGAATAACTCAAGAGATCGCACTTGCTTGAAGTAATCATTACCCTGAGAAAGACCGCCACTAACCACATCAGTAATTGATGTTGCATTTCCTGTTTTTTAGTTTGTTAGATTGTGTGGTGGTGATAGTAAAGTGTGCCACTTTGTGTGTGTGTGTGTGTGGGGGGGTGCGAGGGGAGGTTTTAATCTATAATCATTTAACGTACAACTGGTTCGATGTACCTTTAGTGTCTGTGGTGCAACTGAAACTCAACATCTTGTAAGTTTAAAATTCACTTCTCTGAGAGCAGGGTTTGGGATTACATTTACACCCTCACTTACAAATGAAATTACATGCAGCTGTGTAGCACAGTTGAGTCATTTTCCTGCACTGATGGACCAAATTGAACTAATAGGTTAATACTAGGACCAGAGGAAGTCTGACAGTCTCCCAAGTAAACTTAGATGTATAGATTGTTTAGATTGCGTAGAGCTGACCTTTTTTTATTTTCACAGAAAGATGATGACATCGAAGAGGGGGATTTGCCAGAGCACCGAAGACCCCCCCCACCCATCGACTTCTCCAAAGTGGACCCTTCCAAACCCGAAGAGCTCCTGAAAATGTCTAAGAAGGGAAAGACACTGATGGTGTTTGCAACAGTTTCTGGAAACCCCACAGAAAAGGAGACCGAGGAGATCACCAGCCTGTGGCAGGGCAGCCTCTTTAATGCCAACTTTGATATTCAGAGGTACTGTGTTACATACATAATTACCAGGATGTACAGTCATGTCCATAAATATTTGGACCCCTGTTTACTGCATGTGCTGCAGTAAAATCTCATGGTTGAGTTTTAACAAGCTCATATATTTGCTATTAAATTAAGTAAGATTTATAATAAAATATTTGACGTGGGAAATAATAGATTTTATTTCATAATCCTCTGTGTCAAAGCAGTGCAGTTTACCCCAAAGTACAAACTGAGGCAAACCTTGTGGTCTGGGTGTGTACACCATGGAGCATGCATCCATGCACAGCAGTGTGTGTCATAGCTGCTGTACTGCAGCATGCACAGCAATCAGTGTTGAGGTGCAAAACAAAAATCAGGATTTAGGTGTGATAAAATGGTGGGACTTTTTTTTTTTTTTTTTTTTTTTAATAATGGTCCAGCCACTGGACACAGTATCGACCCTAAGCCAAGATAAAAATGGCAGGGTTGTGGCAGGAAGGACTTGCGGCATAAAGCTTGTGCCAAGTTGTGTGCTATGGCGACCCCTTGACGGGAGCAGCCTTAGGGACAACAAAAAATACAAGGACTGTTTATTTCGACTGAAAAATATTGACTTGAGATGGGCATCCGCTACATTAGACGAGGCAAAGACTGAGATTCAGCAAAGAGAGAAAAACAGTAAGCAAGACAGTAAGCTGTAAGGATGGATGATGGAGAGTAAGAGAAATAAGACCCGTCTGTAGTTGGTGACAAATAACAAACGTGTGTGAAAATCCCAGGAGATCAGCAATATTTTAAATATTCAAACCAGCTCACCTGGAAACAACAACCATGCCACGATTAAAGCCACAGAGACACCTGTTTTATATGAATATTAACTGAATTTCCTGAGTTGTATCAGCAAGCATTTGTGCATTGTGCTGCTGCCACATGATTGGCTGATTAAATAAATGAAATGCGCTGCGGTAACGGGCAGGTGTACTTAACACAGTGACTTCTTCAAAGTTTATTTGCTTAAAGTTTGCACTGTTTGTGTGAACACTAATTTTTACAGCTTTCTGAAAAAATATTCCAATCCCTACAGTATCATATTTCTTTAATTTCTAACTATGATTTGCAAATTCTGCTTCAGACTGTCTACTCCACCTTCCATTCCATTTGCTTCTATACTTTGACCAGATCCAAGTTTATGTTAAAGCATGTTAGAGATGTTAATAAATAACTAACAGAATAAGTGTTCTCCATAGTTTCCTAGATGTTGAATCTAAGATGAGGTGCACCAGCAGGTCACCAGCAGGAGTTAACCATGAAATTGTTTTGTTTATACAACATTGCTCATATCCTCTCTATATAAAACTGCTTTTAACAATGTGTCTGTTATAAATATGCAAGTTAGTAATATGAAATATGTCTAATATGCAAGTAGTAAAAACCACCATTTGTATTGGATACGGTCTTGTCTCAGAAAAAATATTTTAATTTTAATACTGTTATAAAAACACTGAGACTAAAAAATGCGAACTAACCTTTTTCCTTACAGAAAATAATATAATCAATTGTATGTATATGAGGTTTAAAAAATAAGGGAATAACAAAAGAATTATAAATTTTGAGCAGCATGTGTTGTGGAACTTGTGGGCACGCTGCTATGAATGAGCTGTTCCTAAAGAAACATTAACGCTCAAGCACTTAAATATTAACCTGTGATTTGAATTGCAGTCTGGACGACTGCCAGAGCTTCTGTACTCAAAAATAATGTATGTCTGACCATTCAGAGTTTGTTATTTAAAACATTATAAGTCAATTATAATTATATAATTATATATTATATATTAATATATATAATTATATATATATAATTATCAATTAATGTATCTATATAGTAATGGTTTGATTTTGAAAAACACTATGGATAGCCTGACATCCTGACTCTTATGTAAACCCAAAAGAAATAAATCTTGAAGCAGGATTTTTATTATGAGTGATTTGTATGAAATGTATCAACAAAACAGTGACTAAAGGCCTTGTAATTATTGTGATGTGTAAACTTTTATTTGCACAAGGCCACAGTGGTCAGTTACTTTTTTTGGTCTGCTTGGATTTGCATGTCATGACGGTTCACATTTGTGATGGCTTTTATCGGACTCTAACGTGGATGCATCTGTCCTCTGAGATGGCTCGTGCCCCATATTTGTGTGACCACTTTGTGTGATCCTATTTAACCAAAAACATACTTGGGATTTTCCTCTGGAGGACAGCAAGTAGTTAGTCAGCTGTATTTGTTGAGGTTCAGAAGAAGGAAGAAAGCCAGATGCGTCACTTTGACTATTTTAGTAGCTGTTGCTAGCACCGCTATGAAATTCCTGCACTGCCGATGCTAACTGATGTCATCGATTTCTCTACGTGTGTGCAGCAAAAAGTCACATAAATTCATATCTGACTGTTCGCATTCAAGTCGCATGACGGCATATCAGATGTATGTCTGATAGGTATTCAAAAAACACTAGATTTGTTTGTGTTCAGACATACTAAAAATCAGATCTATGTCACATTAGGGATAAAAATTTAGTCACTTCAGGCTATTCTTCCCATGCCAGTGCATAAATATAATCATTAGATTTTGATGGCAGACAAAAAATAGAGTATGAAAAATGTTTTATTTGGAATTGAGGCCTTTGTGGCCTTTTATTTTGTGAAAATGTCCTTCTTTCCTGTTTCAACTCCCCTTCTTTAGGTTTGTGGTGGGCTCCAACCGCGTCATCTTCATGCTACGTGATGGCAGCTATGCGTGGGAGATTAAAGACTTCCTGACCCTCCAGGAGCGATGTGAGGACGTGACTGTTGAGGGCCAGGTGTTTCCTGGGAAAGCAGCCAATAAGGCTAACAAGAACGAGGCAATTGAGACCAAGAAGAAGAAGAAGGACAAGAATGCAGCCAATCAAGTAAATAAAAGCAAACAGGAGCTATGACCACATTGATATTGACTATGTTAGCGGAGCAGGACAAAAGGCAGGCTGATGCCTTATATAGAGACCAAACTCTGAGAAGAACTAATGACCCAGTTATTTCAGTGTTTCTGGCACTATGTTCAGACATGTAGAGCCTCAATTTTATACATGGGTAAATCAGTGATACCACTGCTGCTCCTACAGTAGTTGCATACAGAAGGTACTTGCTTAAAGATCCATCAGAATGTACTTCATTTGTTATTATTTTTCTTTGTTTTCTCAATCTTTATTAAATCATTGTTCGTCTAAATTTATCGATTTCATTTCAATAACAGTTCAAATGAAATTATTAATCGTTAAAATGATTTTCCCTTTTCAAATGATAATTTGAAAATATATTACATATACCTCACCATTATAAATCTGTTGAATTCAACACAGTGTTTTGAATCAGAATAAAAGTGCTTTGTAATACATTACTATGGGTTTATTGTCTCAAGGCCTTCTTTAGACTTTTTCTTTACTGGTTTTACTTTTCCACTTCTCTGTCCGGTTAGTTCCCAAGACAATTATAAATTAAAGTTATAATAGCGTACCATAAATATAGGATAAAAGAGACGGTATCATGTCCGCAACAAGCTATGGGTAAGATTTTCTTTTCTTTTTTTGCTGAGGGCTTATAATTTTTTGATGATTTATTGTACCCTAATCTCCTTTCTATATTTAATAACAAGCAAGCAAGTTAACAGTTAATGCATTTCTAAACTTCATGTCCTTCTTCTCATGTTCCTTTCTGGACATGATTTTTCAAAGTATGGATCTGTGCCACACACTTTTCCTAAGAGGAAACTCTGGAACCAAGCCACTACAAGCAATAGCGTGCATATGAAAAAGGAATTTATATATTTTTAATCTGTAATAAAACTATATTTTAGTGTTCTCTCTTTCATCTGTGGTATAAGGCAAACAATGGCATCCTTTTGAGATACAGAATAGAAACGATGCTCGAAGTGAAATACAGTCTTTATTTTAACTAAGAATGTGTTGGCACTCTGAATCAGGGACATTACAGAGATGAAACTTGAATAATCCAGACATTACAAACATGAAGTCCACCTGGAGGTTTTAAAAGGAATTAAGAGCACTCCAGACGAACGAGGCCTGTCATAGCAGCCAGAGGAACTCTCCTGAGCTTTAGTGCATTCATTCATCATCTGTTCCCTTCCTTTCTGTGGGGCTATTAAGGGGGATATAAACTCAGTATTGGGTTGTAGGGAAGATGAACAAAATGTCCCATCTGTACTGCTGAGGGATATACACACACACATACTTGCACACAACTGATCCCAGTAGCAGGTGTTTTCATCTGCAAAATGACTTGAGGGCTGTATGTGCATTGGCTGATTGAAAATCTGGTGGCCTCAGTAATCCTCATGCTCCCTCAGTATCTTGGGTGAGTCTCACCCCAAACTTAGACACACAAACTTGTCTTAAAGTGCACAAGTAGAATCAGACAGGAAGAAAGGGAAGCAGACAAGAAGCAATTGGTGGAAATTAAAAAAAAGCAGGTAGGAAGCAAATAAAGGATAAAGGGAAGCAGACATAACTGAAGTGATGGATAAAGGAAAGCAGGCAGAAAGCAAACAATCGATAAAGTGAAGAGAATCGAAAGCAAGGGATGGTAGAAAGGGACATGGACAGGGAGCAAGTAATGGAAAAAGGACAGCAGGCAGGAAGCAAAAGATGGACAAGGGGAAGCAAACAGGAAGCATAGGAGTGGGGAAAAAGGGATGCAGGCAGCAAGCAAGGGATAGAAATAAAGGAAAGCAGGCAGGAAGCAACAGATGGATAAAGGGAAGCAACGGGAAGTCAATTATAGATTAAAAAAAAAGCAAACAGGAAGCAAACAATGCATAAATGAAAGACAGGAAGCAGTGATGAAGAAAAGAAGCAAGGGTGGTGCAAAATGGGAAGCCATGAGGAAGCAAGGGACTGCATGCCTAAGAGATACACCTTTACTTAGTTTTCATATTTAATAGTTTGACAAGAAGAAATATAGTGGAATTAGAATATTCACTACAATTGATTATTTATGAGCAAATGCTATCCCTTATGATTAATTAATTTGTAATTAATCTATAGTTATTTTACTATAGAGCTAACTTTATATGCTATATCCCTTACACATAGATAGGTTTTGTGTGTGTGTGTGTGAAGGAGAGAACGAGAGAGAGAGTGTGTTTAGTAGACCATGTTCAACATATTTCTACCTCACCGATATCTTAACATTTTAAATACTTGGCAGTCATGATAAAAGCGCACTTCCTTTGTACCCCCACCCAGAGTTTTACACTTTCTGTGCTGATAATTTCATGCCTCAGAGCTGACACAGCTGCAACTTCTTTCCGTACCAACCCAGGCCTTTTTTTCCCCTTCCCTAAATGCCTTCCACGCTTTGTGTGAAAGAGTACAACATTCCACATGGTTTCTTACAGGGCTGGAAACCACACCTACTGTACAGAACAGAGGGTCAGAACGTCCCAACTGCACGGCAGCCTTCAGCTACCGAATCACCTTTAACTGAGAAACACAGCAGCCGATCAGAATTTTATGTTGCTTGAGTAAAGGTTATACGTTCTTAAAGGGATGTAATATTATTGTTATGGGAGGCCTGGCCTGTGTGTGTGTGTCAGCTGCAGTGAAGGTGATCTAGCCTCTAATTCCTGAAAGCTTTAATAACGGCACATAATAATCGGAATTGTGCTGTAGTGAATCGATGGGTACTTTCACACATCTCTGTGTTCATTGGTCCACATGAGCACACAACAAAATAGCATGAAGCAGTAAGACAAGGCATATCTTTATCATTTATTTCTGTACAAAAAGTTTGATTCAAAGTGATACATTACTTTAAAATCAGTCACATTTACAACACATCAATGTACAACCCAAGGTTAATGTATGCAAATTTCCAATAATACAAGAAAGTGGAATATTGTTCAGATGCTTGCTTTTTTTTTTTGTTAGTTTTTTTTTTACAGATCAGACAGAAGTACATTACAACTCAAAAGAGATGTCCATTTTGATTTTGCTCAATAGTGCCTGTACAATAAATAAGTAGAAAATATATCTCTGTTATCAATCTGAAGGATTTTAGAAACACATAAAACATACAAATAACTAACAAATCATGTCCTCCGAAAAAAGACCAGCTATTTCGGCTGTTTCCCTGCCTGATGGAATACACGTTGTCAAAACTTTTCACAGGTTTAAACCCAAACGCATATATACATAGCCGTGCTTTTTTTCTCTCTGCAACTATTCATTAAGTCAGACTGCATGCTCTGTACCCTCCTGGTTCTCTCATATGCTACAACAAACTGACCACATAAAAGGGTATGCTATAATGAAATGGCAAAAACCTCAGACCTCACAATGTTTATAATCTGAAACCTTTCTGTTTTTTGTTTTTTACAGGATAGAAAACGATTTTTTTTTCTTTTTTGGAATGACAAACACCACAGAAAGAGGGCAGAAAGAAAAAACAAAACAAGGAATGTGGTGCGTCTTTCACACATTTTTTTTTCTCTGTCATGTGGCAGAAATTAGATGCACACTGACAACACAATCTGAAAGATTCACATAATGGCCACATTATCACGTACATCGACATCGCACACTGATCCGGATGAGAGAAGTGACGCGAACGCATGCTTGCTTTAGATTGGCTGTCGGTGTTCAGTAGTCCTGGCTGTGCGTGAGTGATCAGGGGTGGCGCTGGAGGATCTCAGAGGTTCATCACCCGTACTATGGGAACTGGTAGCACCTGGTGAAGCTTGGCATGCTCTTTGTCTACCGCCATTTTCACCCAGTTAGGCCGAAAACTGCCTTTAAAGCCCACGAATGCCAGTTTATCTGCAAAGAAAAAAAAAATACAATTAATTTTCTCTGATCTACCTCAGTATGTGTGGGTGCGTTTATTTAACAAAGTAGGTGTGTCCTCTTTTGCTGTGATGTTAGAGGATGCAACAAAATGTCCAGAAGTTGTTCATTTTCAATGCAGAAAGTATGGCAAATGAGACATGCAGAAATTTAAAAGTTTAAAGGATATGAGTTTAAGAATCATTAAGTTAAATAAATACAGGGTCTTAAGTTTTTTTTCTTCCTTGAACCTTTTTATATTTAGTAGTGGTATGAACTAAAACCTACCTATTTAGAAGGAGGAGTAACAAAACCTACACAAAGCAGCTCATAATATTCAAGTGTGGGTGTGCACATGTGTTTGTAAGTTTTTTAACAACAAAATTTTTAATTATAAGCATTAAAAGTCCTGATTGCAAAAATATTTACCCCCCACTGCTGTGCAACCAGGTCACGGTGGTGTGAATACTTATGTGTTTTATTACTGTATGTTGTATTTCCTTTATCCTGAAGTGAGCATGTATTCATCAACAGAATACATTTAAATATGTGGGCTGTTGGAAAGTATTCAAAAGTAGGCATCACTTTTTTTACTTACTGCTATAGGGTGTTCAAATCTTGGTAGGATAACTCTTCTTCTGTACAAAACTACCACTCAACATAGATCCGATGCATTTGCAAATTCTTCACCCATCTGTAAACATTGCTTTCTTCAATCGGTGTCTTCTCCATAAACACACTGTAGTGCAGTGGAAGACCATCAACTGCCACTAAGGATCTTTTTACAAGGATTCTAGAGTTGGGTTCTATGATGGTGCAAATGCGTCACTTGTGATGGAGACTATATTGAGTAGTACCTTTGTATAGAGAAAGAGTTATTCTACCAACCTGTGCAATTTGAATACCCTATGTCAGTTAATAAAATGTTATGCCCATTTTTGGATTACTTTTGGTTCAGCCTTTGCGTCTGTTTATAATAATAGCTCAATCCTATGCTTTCTTTTTTTTTTTTTTTTTTTGGGGGGGGGGGGGTGTCATTCAAAATTAACCTACACTGTAATGTTTGTTTCCTCCACATTGTTGTTCTGTCCTATTTAGTTCTTTCACTTATTTCACCATAACATGCTAATGAATTTGAAAATAAGGTTGCCAAACAGAAGCTGAGACCATTTCCTATTTCTCTGCTTTCACAGTATGTATTGACACCAAGCAAGGCACTTATGTTTCCCAAAATGCAATTTGGCAGAACTAGGAAGTAAGCCATTATCTCAGAATGGCAGCATGTCTTCGCATATTGGCATCCAGTTTCCAATGAATGGTTCTTGGTCTCCATCCATGCTGCTGCTCTGCTTAAAGCTATGTTTGACATGGTTACTTATGACTTTCCTGTGGGTTGTAATCCTCATTCATGTTGTTTCATTTAAATATCCAAGAATGTCATGGATTTCAAGCTTCAATTACAAATGCTGTTCAATACATTTCTCCCTAAAGAAATAAAGAGCACGAATCGAGCTAAGTTCTGAGAAGATCTCATGCACCAAACATGCAGAATTTTGCCCAGGGGATTCAGACTAACATGTGTTAGTAGGATGAGAAGGGATGGGCAGGAAGAAGAACCCCGTGGCTCCGGCATGTGTGTTTGCACATTCCTCTGTTTAACACATATGTGCAGCATGTTACTTTCACAACTATGTGAATTCCATATGAATTCCATAACTATATCTGAACTCCAAAAAAAATGCAGAGCATTCATCAGTGCCATTATAGTTTAAGCATTCTCATAGCTTTTCAGCTGTTATGGTTGTATTTTTTCTGACAACGGGGATTGGGGTGGGAGTCTTCAGGATAGAGCCCAGCTTGACTGTTTCCTATGACAATATAAATCTAAAGTCTTTTATGTCTTCTATACCAAAGAAATTTAAATGGATTAAATAATGTCATATTTTAAAACATTTGATATTTAATTGTGGATTTTATATAAACTTTTCCTTACAGAAGCCTTTACCATATCAATGATAAAGAATAGCACATTTGTAAAAACCTATTTAATATTAGAATATGTGCATGGTCTACTAAACTCAAGTACCTGGATGGTCATTGATTTTTTTTTTACAGTTGTTACAGACGGGGGGGATCAACTAAGTTATACATCACAATTTTTTTTGTGTGGCCCATTTACTCCAAAATCACTATTTATTTATCTTTTTTTTTTTTATATAAATGTGTATTTATATATGCTTTCATTTTAGGTGGTAAAATGTTGCTGTTCCCCCTATAATCCTACAGGTGGTGCACTTTTCAGCTAGGAGAAAATCATTTGATAAATTTGATAAGAATTGTAACAAACTTATATTTTAAATATCGAATGGGGATATATTTATAAGATAATGACACTAACGGAATCACAATACAAATTGGACCAGCACCTAAGTATCATGATAATGTCGTATCAGGTGGTAGATGGTGATTCTAATATCTGATATTGAAAATGTATTTAAACACCTTCTGACTAAACAGATGTGAAAATTAAATTGCATTGTGGTATTTGAATCATGCTGAAAAAGTACATTTAAAAACATTCTACTGTAATGTTTCAGAGTTCAAATTTTAAGAATGTAAGACACAGTTGTATGAAATTATTAAGGTATTGATATAATCCCGTTGTGGCTCAGTTGTAGACAGCTGCATTTTATATATTTTTTTTATGTTATTTGGAAAGTTGGCCAAAAATGACCACATTGTTAGCGATGCTAATGTGGCATTTCAGTTTCGAAGAAATAGCAGCCCAGCTGTAGGCTCTGTTCTGAGACTCTGCCATCAAGGCTGGTATCCTTACAGTCAGATTCACTTCATTACTGATGATAGCATGGGGTACGTGTGGACCCTTCGTCATATGGTAGCAAAGGTTATATGGCATGTGAGCAAGTGCAGTAAATGATCACGAATTTATTAACACATTGTGTACTAAGTTAATATAAACAGTGACATACTCTCCAATTTAAATTTCCCCAGTAGTAAAGCATTATTGCCCCCTATTGTCCTTTTAAGCCATATGCGATTTAATATTCAACACAAAATTACATGGAATCGAAAACGACCGATACATTTATAAATAGGAATCACACAACGTTACTAATGGGCCTGCTTTAAAAATGTATGCAGAATGGATACTTTTGTGTATGCCTTCATCGATCATCAATAACAATAAATTCTCATTTGCATGATTAATGATACTAATAGCATTTAATCAGTTATTATACAAATATTATTTCTAAGACAAACAATGTGCTCGAAACCAAGATCAATTCAATTCAGTTAAATTCCGTCTTATTTGTACAGTATAGTAGTTTAATAGTGGGCATTATCACAAGGCAGTAGTGGCAAGGAAAGATGGCATAAGAAAGAAACCTTAAAAGGAACCCCAAAAACAAACAAACAAAACAAAAAACTAATTTTGGTGATACCTGATACCGCAAGCATAAATAGGCAGCTTGTCTTACATGTTAGTTACATCATTTATGTGGTTTTAAAACTAGAGAAGTTGATGTCATGCTTGGTTTACATCAGAAATATTTTGTTTCTGCTAAACAGTATAAGATTCAAGCAAGACAATTGTTAAATTTTATTTTTTATTTCTGCTTTACGTTATATTCATTAAAGCCTTTTAATTGCTGAGTTACTGCTGTCCTTTTTCTTTACGGACTGTATTCCCAAAGATAAACGATTTGAAGAAAAAAATAAAAAATAAATCAAGTTTATTACCTTTCAATTTCACATTCGGATCAGCACCCAGCTTTTCAAGTATCTTGGTCCAAGGTCCCCTGGTGATCAGCTTGCCCTTGGAGGTAATCAACACTATAGAGCTGAAAGTGCACAAACGAAGTTGGTTTAAAAAAAGTCTGTTTCTGTACACATTTTGACCCATTTTGATCAAATTAAACTAATAGCAATATTGTATGTTTGATACAGAATTTTTTACTTCAATATTCAGTCCATAATAGGAAAAATATATAAAATGTGTTCAAGTTCTGGGAATAAAAGCTCCCTTTATTTCTCTATATAATCCCGTTACATTAATGAACTTATCCCAGCTTTTCACTAGTGCTTGGATACCATCAAGTTTGCTCCGTATACCAGACCCATGATTGGATGGGCCTCCCAGGAACTCCTTTAATGGCCCAAATATGTGTAATTCGCTTGTAGCAGGCAGTAACTGGTGGTGTACTAATATATGTAATGTAATATGTAATGTAACTAATGTAAGAAATAAGGGGTGTGATGTGTACAGTTCCCACAGACAGATGTGTCTCTTTCACAAGTTAGTGACATGTTCTATCTATCGGTTTTCAATTATCAGGCGTTCCACTCACTGAATATTTACAGGAACAAATGGTGGGCTCAAAACCACCTTGGGCGTCATTCACAAACATACGGCCTCCTTTAAAAATTGTTTGCGCCCTTCAACGTTTTAACGCTGCTAAAAGTTTATGAAATGGCTACATTGACACTGTAGGTTTGAACTTGGCTGCTAATTAGATGATCTCTATATTATATGATTATATTTTTTATATCATACTATTATATGATTTGCCCATCACAAATCATTAGTTTACTAATTGTGTACTGGTAATATAACCCCAAAACTGATCAGTAAAGAACTTATTATATCATAGTCCCCATACAGTATGTTCCTGTTTGGTACAGGTTACTCGGTAAGTGGTCAACAGAAATAAGAATACAGGTTATCGAGGAAGAACATGCTATAATTTAAGGAAAGTGTGTACATACTCCTCCATCAGGGAGTCGATGTAGTTCTCGAGCTGAGCAGGGATGCCCATCAGTACAGTACTCCTGAAGCCTTTCGTCTCAATTAATTTTCCGTTGTGACCATCCAGCACTGTCAGATGGATTCCATCCTCTGACTGGAAGATCTTCTTACCACTGGCCTGCAGGAGCAACAAATTAACAAAGTTCTTTCTTATAAATCCCTACTTTACTTCTTACAGTTCTACATAGTTCATATACACTTATTTGGAAGAAACTATGCACCGATCAACCATAGCATTAGCACCACAACCAGATAAATTTAATAATACGTATCAATTACATATGAGTAACCTGGTGAAATGATCATGGCCACCCAAGGCTCATCTGTGCCCAAAAGCAAGCCCAAATAAAGGCCAGCCCACTTGGCCTGAACCAACAGAAAAGCCAATGCAACACACAAAAAAGTCAATGCCGGCCATGACAGATACCCTGCTATCACTGCCTGCTGTGTATGGGACTTAGCAGGTAAAGAGTTCAAGGTTGTTGACCCAGCCTCCAAATTCCCTAGATCTCAATCTGTTTGAGCAACCAGGGGACAAATAAGGCAACCTAAACCCTAAGTGGTTTTAATGTTAATAGTTTTAAAGTCATGGCTGATGTAATGTGTGTAGGTATATGGCTATAACTCTATAACAGAAATCTGCAAGCATATACAATTTATCATATACATAAAGAGAAAGGTCTATCCATTTATTAACTGGATACAGTACATGTTATTTAAGTGATTTACATGGATAGGACAAAATTGTGTAAACCACGTCAGTCTTTTACCTCAGTGTAGGCAAAGTCTTCTTTGATGTGGAAGAAACGAGTGGTGTAAGACTCCACCTTAACTTCCAGGAAGTGCTCAGATGTTTGAGGCTGTAGGAATGCATAAGGAACATTTTATAATCAGGCCTGACTAAACGATATACTGTAAAGTGTGATTACATTACAAAATTGTGTATAAATTGAGTGTGATTTGAGGTATGTAAGGCCCTCTAACGCACTAAAATAGAAAAGTGGTAGGAGGTCCATGTCAATCTATTTAATTAAAAAGACTTTCAGAGATCCTTCTTACTAGGCTAGAACGGGGTAGTTTCTTGGGCATGGGTACATCCACTACAGGCATTTCGGCATATTTGGGGTAGGCCTGTGCCATGCAGTCACTAGGTCCACTGCCTTTTGGGATGATGGCCTTGATCTTCACTCTCTCACAGCCCTTCACTGAGCAGAATGCAAAGGTATCTCTGTTATTGTGGGACTGGACCTTGAGGAAGAGCAACCTGCACAGAGTGATAACAGAAATTGAATAAACTCTCCAAACACACCAACAACATTAGTGAGAGAAAATATAAATAATAAGTATCACTACTAATAAATAATATTATACTTAGATTTTTGTTACATAAAATAATATATATTAATATATGATGATACTTTTATTATGTACAATAACAATAATAATAATAATAATAATAATAATATGAAGAAGAATATTATTATTATTATTATTATTTCAAACATTAGTGTTAGTATGAATCATGCTGAGAGTCTCTTACCCAGTATCCTCCTCCCAGTAGTAATAACCCCATGTCTGGTGTGTGTGACTGATCTTTTCCCTCTGAAATGTTTGCTTAAAAATCCCTGTTTTCCTCGTCTGCTTGGTGAGCCGGTTGTGAAGGTCGGAAATGATGATAAACGTTGTGCCTTTCGGGTAACAGAAGCCAACATTTATCCAGTCGTTCCTGTCGAGAGAAGGCAGAGGTTTGGAGAAATGATGGTCACAGTCAGAATTTATGTTTTTTTGTTGAACTCCCTTATTCACACTAGGCGGCAGAAGAGAACTATTTATTGCATAGGTTGTTTTAAATGTTAGGATTAAGATGATCTTTTATCTAATGACCTTTTGAAATATCAATTATCATTATCTTCAAGACAAAACACAAGCATTTTAATAATCTCTAATATTCTCACAATAGAGGATTCGCTAAAGAAGTATACTTTTTGTAACTAACAAGATGTATCCTTGTCATCATTTAACCTGTTAAACATACAGCATTTAAAAGCCACTAATAATCCAACACTGACTCAGTAAACAACTGTTTGCATAATGCATTGCGCTCCTCACATTAATTTAGATTGATATATAAAAGAGGGAGTAAGATTAGATATTTGTTAATGAGAACTTCATGGAGTAAAGCTGCTTTCATGTGTGTGGACCTGACCGTATATATGGATATTAATTTATTGTGGAGTTTATAGTGATGCTTTTTGGTTAAATTTGCTATTACTGACTTGTTGAAGTTGATAATCCACACAGTGACTTCAGCAGGTGCGGCCGCGTCCCAGTGCACCGTGTAGCTCTTAGCCAGTGTGACTACAGGCTGGAACTGCTGGTAGTGATGCTTCTTCCCCAGAGCTCCTACCAGCTCCAGTGGTTTGTCTGGATACTCATCCTTCACCATCTTCAGATTTAGATTCGCTGGGTTCCGGGCCTGGATATAAATCTGAGGCACACAGTAATTGACAGGGATTTAACTACAGATATATGTAACCTACTGTATATGGTGCTTCAACCTAAACCCAATGCATCTACGACACCAATGAGGTGAACTGAGCTCATGAAAATGCCAGCCAGCATGCTGTGTGTAAGAATCACAGACTCTTGAAAAACGCAAGACAACAAGCATTTACTTTTCACAGTTAAGCTTAGAGAACATGTGTGTTTTCAGTTTATGAGGTACTTAATGCAAGCAGACTGGCTAGAAGTTTATTATTTTTTAATAGTGTTTATCTTTAAATCAAACTTGGTTTACATAATTGTCATATTATCCAGTAGGTCACATTAAGTTTGGTAAGACTGGGTTTATTATTCTTGCTTCTTTGATGTAGTTTGCCAAGCAGCCTGGATTTATCATGATGGAACCATGCTAGCTCGACATGTGCATCATGTTAGCGCTTAAGGTTTTGTTTGTTACAACCAGGCCTGGAGCTGGTTTGCCTGCTAGGTCGACTTTGACCACCAGAGGGAGACATAAGCAGTCTGCCAGCTGCTTACTCTCAAACAGGCTTAACCCAGCTTAAAAGTGTCCATGACTCTGTTTATCCCTTAAAAAAATCAAGTTGTGTGGATCTCTGCCAAAAAACACAACACTGATCAATGACCAACTTTAAAAAAAAAATGCTTATATGGACTGTCCTGTCCGTGTGTGTCTATGGAGAGGGTTTAGACATCAAACTGTGTATTTGTGTTTTTAGATACATCAACTCAAGTTATCATTACTTTTATCGAAATGTATCAATTTTACCGCTCTCCAAAAATGGGAATGACGTCACAAAAATATTGAACTCACCAAATGCTTGTATTATTATTATTATTATTATTATTATTATTGTTTTTTCATAGACACAACCAAAAAACCCTAAAAACACTTTTTTTTGCATTTTATTTCTCAATCAGGTTGTGCTAAAAAAATGATGTCACTCTATATTGCACAATCCTGACAGTATATTTATTATAACATAGTAATGCAAAAAAATGTCTACAATGCTCTGGGGTTAATGTGCCACGGGAAGCTTGCCCCTCACTTGATGCTTAGTCTTGACGCTCATTTGTGTAGAAAAGACTAACCTTGAACTGGTAATTTCAAAAACTAAAGCCATACTCTATCCTTTGTCTGTTCCAGGTTGGCCTTGCCTAATCAACCTCGCCACCCTCTCATGTTCTTGTGTTCCCTTTCTCGAGAAAGAAAAAAAAAAACGTTCTACTTTCGAGTTCATTCTTAATGAGCCATTCTTCAGGCTCATTAAGAAGGGAAGGCATTTGTTCTTTGTATTCAGTTTCCCTAGCTTCCCTGGATTTCATTCCTGCTTTTGTTGGGAATAGGAAGCCAATAAAATATATTTCCTCTGTGGTTATAATATAATAAATTAAGTTAGATATTCAGTTAAAGTTTCCTCTTGCGTTCTAACCTCCTGCACTCGGGCCCAGTATCCCATCTCCCCTGCCTTCCCCGAAACAACGTCACGTTAACAATTTCTAACATTTTACACATTTGTAAAACTTTTTTTTTTTTAAGTATATTGTACTTTGACTTTCTTACATAACATCACCATTAGCATAATTTCATAGGCTTAAAGGCGCAATTTTTTTATCTATTTATTTTATTAACAATTTAACACAGATCTCAGAGGTCCCCAAAGTGTGTCTGTTAATGGTCCCTGTGAAGTACCCCTCAGATAATGTATAATCAGCATATCTTCTTATATGAGGTCACATTAGGGAAGCAATCTAATTGGCTTGTTTAACAGAATAAAATGTTTCATGCTAACTCCTTAGCAAACATGGTTACTGGTTTCATGCTAACTCCTTAGCAAACATGGCCCAACAAACTGGTTTAGCTCATGTTTAGCTCAAGTTCTTAGCTCTTATTTCGTTTTACAAATTGGGCTCCTGCTTTTAACTATACAATAAAACCAAAACTAGAAATAGAATGAAAAAAAAATGTTAGCAGGTTTTACTTCTTTTTACACTACTTATTTCTTTTAAATTATTATTTGTAATATAAAAGCCTGCCTCGATTTGTTTTTCCTATTTAATAGAAAGTTAACCGCAAGCTTCATTACTGGTATTCTCTGACAAAAGTAGTTTATGGGTCAAGACATGCTTAATCATGTCAAGTGAGGTTGCATTAACAATTATTCAATGCTAAAATGTTCACAAAGCAGCTTTACACAATTAAAAAGAGGAAATTTAGGGAAATGTTAGTTTGAAACGCGTGCCTGCATAAGGGTTACCTGGGCAAAGTTCCCGCTACATATTGCAGCCTTCCAGTCCGGCACGTCAATGCAGTCAGGGTGGCGCAGGAGCCAGTTGTCTTCTTTAACCAAGAATGCACCAGGGTACTCGCTTACTGAGCCGTCCACGTCATGGAAAATGGTGGTCTTATCCCCATCCATGTGCATCTCATAGAACCAGGGACCTGGTTCTCCGAAGAACACTCGAGAAGTGATCTGAAAATTAAATCAGGTATCAGTGTAAAATGAGTGTATTTTGATTATCACTGTAAAAATTGAGAATTGAGAATTTGCATTACTAAAACATTCAGTGTTGGAGGATAAAGTAGAGTGTCTGTGGGAGGTGGTTGGAGTTAAAATAAGTTAGGAAAAAGTGGATGAAATAAAATGAAATGATGGACATGATGATTGAGAGGAAAGGTAAATACTGTCAAAAACGTTAGTGGAAGAAAAAAAGTGATGGAGAGACAGTGGCTGCAGTGATGGAGAGAAAAAGGTGTTTGGCATGAAAAGTGGTGAGGAAAAGTAGATGTAATGGATGAAAGTGATGGATGGGATCTTGAAGTAATAAGGAAGAACTGGCATGTCATATTCGGTAGAGGTGAAAAAAGTGAAAACTTGAGTGCTAAAGAAATGTTCAATGTAAGTTGTGAGGAAAGTTAATGGATGTGATGGAGAACAGGTGGATCCTATGGATGAAAGACCTTGGAGCAGGAGTAGATGGTGTGAAAGAAAGTGATGGGGATACCTGTATGGAAGTGTTAAAGAATTGGATGACACTGATGGTGGATGGAAGTGATGGAGAAACCGTGGATGAAATAGAGTGAAATCAATAATAAAATAAGAAGAGCGTGAAGGCTATGGAGAAAAGTGGAAAAGTATAGTGAGTGATCAAGAAAAAGTGGGTAGAAGTAATAGAAGCGGATTGAAATGATGGAGAAAAACTTTATGATGTACAGAGAAGTGATGGACAAAAAGTTGTTGGCATGGATGGAAATGATTAGAAAACGTGCATGGAATGGATGGAAGTGATGAAGAAAAAAAAAAAGCATGGCGTGAGGCTTTGTGATGTATATTAAAACCCCATTGGTAAAGATTGTTCTGGTTTATTTGAAGCTAAGCACATTCAATAAATCATGCAGCTCTTCTGTCTATTGTCAGAACTTTCACAGATTGAACACATTACTTCCTCATAGCTCAAGCCCACTGGCTCCATGCATTAGCTTTTAGCAGTACATAACAGTTCTGCCATATTATGAAGCTGTGCATTCTAAGAAAAAGGTGTGGTTCGAATTTAGGATCTCACCGGGACGTCATCGAATGTGATGTCGCTGACGTTGTTGTTGGGGCAGCTCTGCCACGAATTGTTCAGGCGGAAGCCAAATGCGCTCGTATGCCGTCCGTCTAGGGCAACATATTTCCGGAAGGTGCAGTTCTGGACGTTGATGGGACCATCATAGATCTGCATGCCACGAATGGGGAAATCTCTGCAGGGAAGAAAATAGTGATGATTGAACATATTGCACTTGATGTTACCGAATATAATACTTTATTTAAGTAGGACTTTCCAGGACTATCAATCATGTAACATAGCTTAGCTATTTAATTCATTTTTATTCTTTCAAACCATTTATTTAAAGCAAAAGCTCACGTGGTTTGCGAAAAAAGAAACGAGAAAAGATTGTAAGTTTTATTGTATTTGTAGCTGAAACCATTGCCCTATATTTGGTGCTGGTGAGCTACACAGATCCAAATATCAGTAGCAGCAGGACAGAATAGAATTTAGGGAACTGTAAGTGCTTACACTCCTCTCGGGAGGGTCCTACCACTGTGGTCCAAACCACTAGGGCCCCAGATGCGGCCATCAGGGAAAGGCATGCCTCGGTTCTCGCTCTCTCCCACAAACAGCGAGTTCTTTACCACTTGCCTGGAGCCGTCATCATCTGGGAAGGTACCTCCACTACACAGAGAAACACACATACGTAAGCAGGCAGTATGAGAGAAACGCCCATATAAATGCAGCCCGCACTGTGCATGCTCATCAGGTCCCTGAGCCACTAGCTTCACACCACTGAATTACTTTCACAACTGCTCAAAGCCCCCGATTTCCCCAATGCATCTCACGAAGCCTCCCATATATGGCATTTTCCAATTACAGCTCCAGCACAGTTGCCTGGGCTGCATTCGGCAAACATAAAGGCATCCATTTTATTATGATTGCAAAATGTGTGCGAAGGGCAAAAAAAATGAACGATTAGCAGCCCTACCTGGCTAGAGTGAGGCCGATCCCATTATCGGCAAACCTGCAGACAATAAAGACAAACCGAGTCAATAGCGTGCTCAGACAGCACAATTTTTTTATAATAAGGCTAAAAACAATTTGTTAAAATTATAGCATGCAGCAAAGATACAATGTGTTACATAACTGACCGATAACAATGGTAATCATAATGACAATCCATGCCATTGTTAATGATTTTTTTCGCTGACTTTGTAACTTTTAACCTTTTTTCATTTAGTCTTTCATCTATACTATTTGTCATGAGGTGAAAGCCATGGGCTTGGGCAGTAAAATATGTTGTAGCAAATCATTTAATATGGATACTAGAGATGGGGGAAATATTGATTCAGTTATGTCTAGTCAAATTCTTTCATGTGGTGATACAATTTTTTTTATTATTATAATTTAAAAAATGTATATGTTTAAATTTGAGGTGGTATAAATGTTGCAGACAAATGTGTAATTAGAATTGCAACAAAATCAGAAAAAATATATTGAATTTTGATAAACAGCAGAACCTCGGCAGAGTTCTTAAGGTGAAAAACTGCATTACGATACGAATTTTTACATTTGAAATAATGTACATGCAGATAATCTGTTCCAGCCACCCAAAAATATTACCAATTTCCAAAACTATAATTATATTTTTGCATATAAAAACAATTACAACGTTGTAAAAATGAAAAAAAAAAAAAAATAAAGACGAACTTATGGACTCAAGAAAAACCAAGCTTTCGCTGACTGAAAAAAAAAAATCGTAAACTCACTTCGCTTGGCTTTCCACTGATGCAAACAAGTTTTGAAAATCTCCTGGATGTAACTTAGCCAGCGTTTGGTTCGATTCATTCATCTGTATGCCGAAAATGCTTCGTATGCTGATGCAAACTTCTTGCAAAATTCTTAAGGTTTAAAAATTCGTAAATAAAAAAAAGTAGGGCATTAGTATGCCGAGGTTCCACTGTATTTATAAAATCAGAATACTAATGGAATCACAATACAAATTAAATCAGAGCCTACGTACCTATTGTTTTAATAGATACATTCATAGGGTTTTAATAACAAAGATTTGTCTGACTGACAGACAGATAGATGTATGTCACTGTTTGGTATTGATATCATTATGCTTGATGCATTAATGGGCAAAAAAAAAGTCCTTCACTTTTTCCTCCTTCCTTCAGATGTACTTACTGGCAATCATCGAGCCAGACGTCTCCTCCCCTGAGCCATGCCCCATGGTCCTGGTTCTTATAGGCAACAAAGTGGTGGATTTGAGCAGGTACTCTGGGTTTAAATGGGTCAGCATCTTGATGAGGGCTATACCTGTCCAACGTTAGAGAAAAACATCATCAAACTTAAGCCTAGTGTCAACACCTTACAGATCCATGGTCTCGTGTTCAATCCTGAGCTTGGGTTATTTTCTGTATCCTCCTCATGCCAATGTGCCCTTCCTTCCACCTCCCAAAATATGTCGGTATTGTGTGTTACCTACTCTAAATTACATCTGGTTGTGAACGAGGGTGCAAATGTACTGTATGGCTTGTATGTATCCTATAACCTAATGTCCATTCAGATTTACTTTCCACCTCTGAATTGACCCTAAACCGAGTAAATGGTTACTGAAGATAAATGAGACACTGGTAGGTTTCTCGTCCGCCATGCAGAAAACCAAGGTTCGATTCAAACCTAATGCCGAACCCCAGCCACCAAGCCCAGATAAAATGGGAGGGTTTCGTCAGGAAGGGCATTTGGCATAAGTTGTTGTGTGGATCAGATGGTCCGCTGTGGCGACCCCCCCAACGGGAGCAGACGAAAAACTAACAACAACAACGTCAAATTATTTGCTACCTTATGAAAATCAGTGTTTTAAATTTTACTAGATGCAGATGACCCAAGTCTCATTTTTGCCACGTCACAAGGAAAAAGATCTATCTGTACTGTGTGATTTTAAATGATCCTAGTCTGAGCAAATCATCAGAAAATGATCCTGAAAGACATCATTTCACACAATAACATCCTGCCACTTGCTGTAAGGAGGTCTTGTATGGAAATGCCACTTCTGGCTGAACCATGGCTTTATCAAAATTTCCTAACACTGTTTTTAAGTAAAAGCACTGTGTATGTGTGTACATGTGTGAGACTCACCTGGCCCCAATAAGCGACAGGTAGGGTCTCTTGTCCTTGGCATTAGCTTCAGTGGTTTTTACACCATTGTCAAGGATCATTCCTGCCTGCAGAAAAAAAAATGCACAAAAACAAATGAGTTAAAACCAGGGCCTTGTTGAAGGAGATTCTGCTTCTTCCTCTTTTTTGATCCATGTTCTCTGGGCGATTACTAATCCTCAAGGCTGCCTCATCATTCAGAATGACTCTAAACCTTGCCTTGCTTTCAAATTTAATAAGGTAAAAAAAAGGAAGAACAACATTTCTGATTAAGAAAAAAGAAAGAATGAAGAATTCCATGGAACTGCTCTTAATTGTGAAGCCGCGTTGCCTAGGAAGACTGTCATAGACAAAAGAAGCTTGTACACACGGCAACTTGTAGCTTAAGACCAACTGGAATTTAATTATGCTTTACACTCATTCATGTGGCAGATATTTTCATTCAGAAAGCCTTGGATGCAATTGGTCTCCAATACAAATGTAGAGCTAAGTGGCAAAGGGTTTGACAGTTCGGAAAACACGTCTCAGACGCGTAATCGAGTGAACATAAGGTGGAGAAAAAAGAAATTAAAACCTTAGTTTTGTCACATGATTTTCTTCTGATCAAATGCATTGAAATTTTAAGTGATATAATGTGTTATGTACATTTACAGTTAAGAACAATTGTTTAAATGATTGCCAACTACCCTTTTTAAAAATCTATAAAAAAAAATATGAATTGATTATTTAATTGAAAAAAGTCAGTAATGTACTAACATAGGAAACATAACAATCATGATAAAAAGGGACTTTTATCTGACTCTAATGTGGACACACCTGACTCTGATACGGCACACACACACACGTCGACCATCTGTGTGACCACTTATTCATTTCTAAAAAGGGATGTGATTTTGCCAAGCAGTTAGTTGGCTATATTTGTTGAGGTCCAGAACAAGGAAGAAAGCCAGACGCTTCACTTTAGCTGTTTTAACTGCAATTGCAAGCACTGATATGAAATCCTGGCAGTGCTCGGAACTGTCTGATGACATCAGAGCCCTACACACGCTCAGAGAGAAAAAGTTGCATGAATCCAGATCTTTCGCATTCAAGTCGGTTGACCCCATGACAGATATGTATTCGATTTAGGACATATGAAAGTAACTCATATAAAAAAAATCTGTTCATTGACAGTCCTAAAAATGATCGACATCACATTAAGTCACCTCAGGCTGTTATTGTGAACATAGCCATAATCTAACCTTAAAAATGTCTGTCAGATGGTTTCATATTTTCTCCATTAAAATTTGAAATGTTGTCCTGCAAGACTATAAACAACACTATTGATTACGAGAACTTACCAGACTTACCAGAAAAAACAAGACTATTCATTTTTAATGAGAACATACTAAATATCTACCCTGAAATAACTGTACCTTGCTAACATTTCACCACTTGCAAGAGGGCTGCATTAATGGTGTCCATCTCCGATATTTATAATGCAATGTATACGGTAACAGCTTATGAATCGACAATATTATTTAGAGCTGTTTCGATACTGTGCCAACAGTTTAAGAAAGCTCTCTAGGTGTTGGCAATCAGCAAGATTTGACTGAAAGAGCTAAACTAACAAAGGCCACAGTATTTGTTGTGATATTCTTGTGTTCTGCAGTTAAAATCATATTTATTACTGATGTATGTGATGTTGTGCTACCTAATGCTAATCATTTCAAGATCCCGATGCTGCTAGCTAATCCATCGGGCTTTACTGACTTAAATAAATACATACATTCATGAAGTAAAGCCAAAGCTAAACAGGATTTTGGCAAAGATGAATAAAAATCATTTTCATATAATGACCTTGGTAAAAGGTTCACTCGGTTAAGAATGAATGCCAGACAGGACCTTATGATACTAAGGTCACAAAATGACATTTATGTTCATTACACTGATTCTATTTCCAGCAGTGGTGTAGCCAGCAAATCATTTCCACACAGGGATAAGGAAATGAGTGTACCATATGATCTAAAATAAAGTCTCTATATGATCTGTAGTATTATACTGAAAAGTTCTTTATGAAAGTTTCTGGAAACAATATTAATCAACATGGCTGTGGTGCAGATCTATGACCGCCTTACATTTGTGCTGATATTCAGCACAACAGCACGTCCTTGAGTGTGATATTGCTTTTATACAATGATTCCACATACACCACTTATTATCAACAGATTATGATTTGTTTGTTTATTGAACCAGTTATTTTGCATGAAGTGGTACCTCAGCATGTGAATTAAATCCGTTCCAGAGGCGAGCTCTTACGGCGAAATTTCGTATTGCAAAACGCATGTAATGTGTAAAATAACCCGTTCCAGTCATGCAATATTACCATTTTTACCAATTACCGATACTATAATAATATTTTTTTTTTTTTAAACATTATCAAAACATTTGGAAACAAACATGAAATAAATAGACATTCAACCTCACCTAACTTGAATTTATGATTCCTCTTGGCACCGGCTTTAAAAACAAAACTAAAAGTGGCTCCCTTTTCTTCTTGCTACTGTCCTTGATAACATTCTTGGGACCCATGGTGCTATGTCTTCACTAAACCTTGCACAAAATGCAAAAAAAAAACCCACAAAAAATATGCGAACTCACTCCGTTTTAAACGGCTCCCAGACATGCGTGCAACTTAGCCGGTGTTCATTTCGTCTTGGTTCGTTTGTTCATATGCTGAAAACGCTTTTTATGATGGGGCAAATTTATTTTAAGGCAGGGCGTTCATATGCCGAGGTACCACTGTATCCTTCTGCTATTGTAATTTTAAATTACACAGTACCTTTTGTAGCTGAAAGGTGAGGATAAAAAAAAAAACATGGAAGTGGTGGACAGTACTGAGAAACTTATAAGATTCACTTTATATTTCCACTTATTCCACTTTTGAGTATCAGCTAACTTACTGTGTTCCAAGTTTGAGTCTGAAATAGCATTAAATGGAAAGCTAATGCAATAAGTAGGTTATATAATCACTTACGGTATTCATCTTTGTGTTAGAAACTAGTTAGTTTGGTAGCTCGCGTTAGCTGTGAACAGAACACGGACAGTTCAGAGGCAAAAATCCCAGTGCTGTTATGCTCTATCATCACTCATTGAATGGCTCTCATCCAATCAGATTACTCGGTGGGAACTAATTGTTGAATGTTGTCTTATAACACTAAAAATACTTTTTCTTTACTCTTTCTGTCCACTTTTACATTAAACCTCTAGTACTTTAAGCTCCATCATCTCAATATCCCTGACTTCAAAGTGCAGTGGGCTGGCTTTCAAATAAATATTGAAAAAGCATGTTTTTGATTGTACTGTATAATCCTGCTTCCTCATCAGACAGTAGTGAACTGAATACCGTTGCACAAACTAAGACAAAATCTTTTTGCTCATTTGATTTGATTTTTGGCCTGGGTACTGTAGGTGTGATGTTCATTATCCACAAGGAACACTTTGCAAGTTGAAAATATTTGGCATTTAAATCTAAAATTCACCCCTTAACCATGCCTCTAATTTTTAATGATCATTTGTTTAGTGGCACTTAAACTATCCCCAAAAAAAATAAATAAATAAAAACACTTTTTTTTGCTAGTCTCATGAGGTTTATCTTGTTAGAAACAAATTTCTACATTGAGCTATACTGTTGCCACGGCTCCTATGAAAGAAGATCCCCTTCTTCTACCTCCTAAATCCTGGTATAAGCCATGCCTTAATCCAGATTCAGTTTCCAACAACTATCTACTTTTGCCTACCCGCTGTGTTGAACGAGGTCTGCCTGCATATGACATAATTTCTTTTTTGTCGTTTTCTGTATGTATGTTTGATTTTCTCCTTAAAGCGTCCAGGTACAGTATGTAGACAAGATGAAGGAAAGATGAAGAATATTTCTTCGCTTTTTCCTTCGCCCACTGATCGCAAACCTTTTCCAACAGCATCCTCATGAGAATGATGGTGTGTGATATACCCAACCTATCCTGGGTGTCCATAATACCCAACCTATTTCTCTCTTTTACACCTGCAATGCATGCATACATACACACACTCACCCTATAGTTCGAGTGTGCTCGGTTGTTGATGAACTGTCCTAGTGGAGTGTGTTCTGTCTTGCCTGGTGAATACATGCCCTCTGATGGGCCGGTGGGTATGTGGTGAAAGATGAACCAGAAGCCAGTCTCCTATGGACACACAAATACACAGACTTACACACAAACATTACAGTATGTGTTCAACATGAGGACTACTTAAGTCTGTATTCGTGATAGTGAGAAAGAATATACAGCAGCGGGCGATACCACACACTCCATTTTTTTTCCTGTCTCATCCACACTTTCTGTTTCTTTCACACCCACAGACTTGTAAACACTTAAAAACAATATGAAACATAACTAGTTCTTCCATAATGTGCCAGATGCAGCTGTGCTAGCTGTTCAAGCTCACACTGGTCCTACAGGTCATTAATCACACTTATCAGTGTTGTAACAACACTCACCTCAGAACCTGCAGCTGCACAGTCAATCAGGTTGTTATTGGGGTTAGCGATCCAAAAGGTGGATGTGGCACTGCAAGACAGACAGAAGGGGGATAGCTTTATTGCCTCAGTTGTAGACATGCAAGTTGTTGTTATTAGTCTTTGAGCTGCTGGTCGCCACAGCGGACCAGCTGATTTGCACACGACTTGACACAGGTTTACCGCTGGACCCTACTGACTCAACTCTCCCATTATATCCAGGCTTGGGCCCAGCATTGTATTCTGTGGCTGGGGTTAGGGCATCGAACCCAGAATACATTTTATCCAGACCTTTTTGGTCCATCTCGTATGTATCCAGTTCAGAATTGGTGGCTCAGTGGTAGGTTTTGTGCATGTCATGGGGAAGGGAGATGACTGGGTTCGATTCCCAGATTGCTGGGTTCAATGACCTAACCCCAGCTACAGGATACAGTGCTCCATCCTGAATGAAATGAAGCATGAATTAAATAAAGTGGAGAGTATAGTATCCCATTAGCATTGCCGGATCTGATACAATTGTACCAGAGCCATTCAATAAGACCCGGGGTGAAATTTAAAAAATAAAGTTAATTTAATGATATTTAGGCCTATTTTAGCTTTAGTATTTGTGTTCTATCTGATTTGACTGAAGCGTGTGTGTGATATTTTTACCTCAAACAATTAAAAATTGTGTACTGTGAAAAATATCCCATTTTTGCCACCACCAAACATGTGCCATGGAGGAACTCAAGTACCAATGTAAGTATCTATACAGTCAAGACTGGAACTGGCCAGCTCTAAGATGTTCTGTTGTTCTCCTCCCCAAAATTGGGAAAAGAATTGATGGACAAAGTTTGCTGCCATTTACACAAAATCAAGAACACAAATAATTTTATTGCAATTGAAATAAGTGTATTGAGAAACTGAAGGATAGAGGGTGAGATATGCAAAGATGATTCCAGAGCTAATGTGGTCAGATTCTACACTTGGGTGTAATGTCCAACAAAGACACACAAGCCTAAAGCCCCTTTCTATTTCCAGGATACATACAGGAGTCTGATGGGAGATCTCTCAGAAAGTGATTTTGGTGAGAAAATTGGTGTACTCCTGGAGATTGCCTGGACTTCCTGGGCTCTTACAGGCCTCTCCTTCAAACTCCCCAATTTTCTCTCTAATCTCTCCAATTTCTGCAAAAAGCTATGGACTTATTGGATGTGTCAATTCTTTCTGTGGATTTTCATGCAAAATAAATCCATATATTTCTCTTTTAGTGCTCTTATGGCACTCACAGAGTCACTCCTGAGTCACTCCTAGGGACTCATCAAAGTCATGGGCCTCTCCTGGTTCTCGCCAATCTCATGGATGCAGGACGGTGATGGCAAGATTGAGGAGTGACTAAGGCGTAATCGAGGAGAACTCCTACAAGTTCAGTGAGAATGCGTTTTCTACTTGGCAGGGGATCAGGCAACTTGCCTCTCCTGCGAGCGCTCCTCATTCTCGCAGTTCACAAAACCACGAGATTGGCAGATATTCCTCGTTCTTTTCGTACATGTGCCGTACCCGCAGAGATTATGGGGAATTTGTCTTTAAATGTTCTCAGAAATTGATGTTTGTGGACGGAGAGAAACTGTCTGATCCTGTTCTGTCCGCACTGTTTAAGGTATCCCTCTGGTTTTATTACCATTTTAGCAGAATTCTGACTTTTGCTTTTCCCTCTAGTGTAGCTTCAGTGTTATCCTGAAAGTCCTGAATATGATGTAATGAATCATATTCATAGATTATGCTGAAAGTCCTGAATATGATGTCTAAATTATGCTGAGGTAAAATGGTACTCATTGTATATCATGCTTTAGAACAGTGCTACCTCGTTAGAATTAGAATCTGTGCTTCTAAACTTTTACAGGGTGACTATGGTTGGTTTTGAGGTTTCTTATCAGCAGGTGGGTGACCTGTATGCCGTAAAACAGACATTTTGCTTTCAAGGGGGAATGTAGGGATGGAGGATGCAAACTGTTCGAAAATAAGTAACTAGGTTATTAATACTCTAATATTATCTGTATCTGGGCTACTATTGCACTGAGAAGGGTCCACCACCCAAATTTCATCTGGTGCTATGATGAAGCTGTTTCGCTGATGTAGAAGGTCCAGGGGGAACAGATTATGCATGCATCAGATGGGCTACAGACAGTCATTACAGAGCTATTAATTAACCTGTCTGGTAGGTGTAAATAAGAAACTCATAATGCATAATTACTGATTATCAGGTGTGTATACTGGGCAGGAAAATTTATCCACTTTAAAATTAATAAAACTTTTTCACTCTTACACAAGCTACCTAATAGTTCATACTAACGCAGTACCACATGCTAGCACATGCAATGTCTTCAATTAAGGCTGGAAAAACAGATGCCTGTTCTAGGAATGCCTGCACTGTTGCAGTAATCACTTGCTGAGGCGTGTCTGGTATTAGGTTTTGGCTTTTGTGCTCAAGTGAGAGAACACCATCAACCTAATTACAGAGCTGTAGCTGCACGCGCATGTTTCCATGTCGTGACTCAAGACAGAGCACTGGCTATGAAATTAAAACATTGTTTATCTATGCACACTTTGCAGCTCGCTGCATTCCAGCTGATCTCTCTCTCTCTCTCTCTCTCTCTCTCTCTCTCTCTCTCTCACATACACACACATACATTTTGCACATCAGCTCAAAGGAGACAGTTTGGAAAAAGTAATCCGCTGCTGCAGGGGTTTGTGTGGCTCTGATCAATGTGTGCAGCCTACATGCACTTCATCACATTACTCATCTTCAGACATGAACATCAATATGCAAAGTGCTAAACACCAAGAGCTCCCCCAGATATTTATCAAGTGTATATGTGGCATTCCTGCATAATCACAAGGCTGACTACCTTGTAGAGCTGGCTAGCGTTTCATCATCCTTTGCATAAGCACCAGTATGTTGCCTGTAGCGGTCTCCTGGGACTTTTGAAGAGCTCATCCAATTTATGGTTTTGAGTTGGCTATTTATCTAGGTTATGTAGGAAGAGAATGCGTACTGAAGTGTTGTAACAGTGTCTTATTTGATGGCCTTCTTTTAATTGAATAGAACAGAACTATCTCTAGTTGCTAGCACATGATTTAGCTAACTTGATTTAGCTAGCTCATGATTTAGCGAACATGATTTAGATAGCTAATGATTTAGCGAACTTGATTTAGCTAGCTAATGATTTAGCGAACTTGATTTAGATAGCTAATGATTTAGCGAACTTGATTTAGATAGCTAATGATTTAGCTAACTTGATTTAGATAGCTAATGATTTAGCTAACTTGATTTAGCTAGCTTATGATTTCGCAAACTTGATTTAGCTAGCTTATGATTTAGCGAACTTGATTTAGCTAGCTAGCTAGCTAATGATTTAGCTAGTTTAGCTAGATTTAGTGCTTAGAAATATACATTTAAGTAAATAGTTATGCATGAAATAACTCGCCTGTGTTACTTGTAAATATAGCTTAGAAGAGGATTTATTTTTACAAGGGAGAGACAAACAATGGTGATCCATGACTGGTTGTTGGGAACATCAGTTTGCAGATGTGCAACTCAATTAGGCGTTATACCCTGGTGGTGAGTTATGTATCGTAGCTGTTTTGTGAGCTGGAAACGTACAAATTACTTGATAGACAAATTAGATAAGTAAAATAAAACTGACTCTAGTGACACCACATTGGCATAATGACTGTTATCCAATTAGTCCATTATCCATTATCCAATTATCCTTATGCCAGGTAGTTCAAAAATTATAAGTAGGTATTTAGCTATAGTTTTTAGTAACAAGCTAGTGCAATGTAGCTAATTTTGGTGAAGAGATTTTTAGCTATAAATTGACAGTTGCAATAATTTCTGTCTGGTACATCTCTATTACAGCTCTTTGATACTGCATGACTTCTGTATAAGCAAGTTGCCATGTTGCAGCTGAAGAATCTACCAATTTAGCAAGAAAAACCACCGTGTTGTAGGAAGCAAGATGTAAAAAAACTAAAGTAATTATCTTGACTATCTCATTAATTATTTTTTAATAAAAGTAGAACACCGTCATTTTGACTTGCATTGAAGGACTCTTTTAAACTAGAAAAGGAAGCAAGAGCTAAAGCTAAACCGTATAGACGAATACTTACTGAGACTTTCTGTACTACAACAGGATTTTATAATACAAATGGGTTCAAATGCGCTAAAAATAAAGACACCAGTTTCAATTTAGGACTCGCCCCACAAATCCTAAAATTAAACACAGCACTAATTTATCATTAAACTTAGGCTTTGCTTGCTTCTGCACATCTCAAATTAAACATTATTCTGCATTAGAGTGGCTGAGAGAGAATATTATGTGACGATGTGACTGCCAGAGTTCAGTGGCTCCTTTCAGTTCAAGAAGATCTACTGATTTTAATTAGTGGAGATTAACTGAGGTCCCAAAACATGTGGGCCTAAGTATATTTCGAGATAAAAAATAATTATGAAGGGATGTTGGCGTGAAAAGCTTGTTAGTGGGATCATGGAGTCCCAATGCATTTAGGTGACAAAGAATCTAGTGGAAATTAGGGATGGGACTGGAGCAGTTCGATGAGGGTAATAAGTTATGTCATGGCATAAGATGGCTTGAGAACTTGATTTTAAAAGGTGACAGACATGTTTTAATTAGCATGCATCTAATCTTTGTTCTTTTGTATGTAAAGCATTAAAAAATGTGGACACACTAAAATACCCATTCCTAATTTGTTTCAATAATATCCTCCCATTAAAACTTAATGTCTTTTTATCTGTAAATCACAAGTTATAAAACAAAATGATTTTTATTATTATTATTATTTAGTAGGAATGCACCAATGAGCCGGGGTTGTAGGCCAGGGTTCAATTCCCAGCCACTGAATGCAGTGCTGATCCTAAGTCTGGATAATATGGGAGGACTGCATCATGAAGGCCAGGCTAAGGCTTTTTTTTATTAATTTATTTTTTTATAGGAATGCACCAATCCAAAATTCAACACTAGTGTCATGGCTTCCACCTTTATGTCACATTTGCTGTGGCAAAAAAAACTTTTTAGTTTTCTGTGCTTATCATCCTTCTGCCCTGTCCTGGCATTGGTTTGTTGCCCAGTTGTGTCTGTTTTTAACAAGTCTTGTGACTCAAAGAAAATCATGCACAAAATATTCTCAATCAGTTTACAATACTTCTTGCTTCAAATTTTTCTCAAAAGTGCAAAAATTGAGTTCTTATGTTGCATTAACATACACAAAATGTCATGGTTTGATTAATTTGTGGGAATTAAGCTACGAATTAAGCTTCTAAAATAAGGCTATATAGCAGTTTTCAAAGTAGTTATATTAAAGAACAACCATGTGTGTCATAGAAAAATAAATTGCCAAAGTGGGTAAACGTTAAAAAAACGGAATCTATCGTTTTTTCATTCAACCATTCATTTGTAGCTCTCTTACCTGCAGTCCTGCCGTGGTTTGGCCACATACCCTGGGAATGATCCTTCTGTAATGCCTCGACACATTCTGCTGTCCCGGTCTGAGGGAAGTAAAGTGCTGGCCTTGATCAAGAGGCCAAGACAGTGCTCGAATGTGTTCCTCTCCTCTGGGCCATCCTCAGTAAAGAAACAGTGGCCCAGAGCATCATAGCCCACCACATCCTTTACCTGTTACAGGAATGAAAGGTGTCAGTGTTAGTAATAGTGTCTGATGAATAGTGTTCACCATATCATTTCAAAATATTTTTCATATATACATACTTGTCTCCCTGGTTGATCAGTGTAAGACTAACAATCATGGGCATCTGTAAGGTCATGTATATAAAAGATGTTGCAGAGCTTCTCTTTGTCTCAGAGGACGCAGACTCTAGCCCTCACACTCCCTGCCTGTGGCTGTTATGTTGTGGCTATGAATATGTTTCTGGCTGCACAATGGTGTATCAGGAAGCATGGCTGCCTCTCAACTCCTGGTTTAACTGAGCTCAGTTTACTGTTTACTGTGTGTATGTGTGTGCATGGTGTGTATGTGTGTGCATGGTTTTTTCAATAGGTACAGTATGTATCCTCTACTAGGAGTATTCCCACATCATGCCTGTTTTCAAGAACAGGCCCCACAACCCTGACCAGAATAAAATGTCTGATAAACTACAGTTCAGGGTTAGTGTTAGAGAGTGGCTCATACAGTAATTTACTGTAAAAGTCCAAAAGTCAGCGTCCACCAACATGAGCTGGGTGATTATTTCATCAGGGGCGCCTGATTATATACCTTGTTTGCTAATGAATAATGTGGATTGTGGTCCACTGAACAGTCATCCTCATTCGCCTATATTTGATACATTTTTATCTCATTACTGACATATTGTGTGTATATAT
>JAOVVA010000004.1:9505878-9527294 GCA_028565275.1 Leiocassis micropogon | reverse complement strand
TATTGTATTCTGTTTCTCTGTTTCTTAGACATTTCCTTCACATCCATCCATCTATCTTATATAAATAGTCCTCCAAAATCACACATGCAAATGAAAGAAATTTTGCAATAAAGGCTGCAAATAATATTTACATGATATCATGTAACTTATAACTTCATCTGAAACTAAACAATCATCAAAATCTCATCACATATGTCAATCATTGAAACATATTCCAGCTGATTAATAACACCAACCGTATCCTGAACATACTGGCATTCTGATTAAATGTAGGACTTGTTTTCCATCTTGGACAACTGTCTAGCATTTCAGAAACTTTATCACCATTGCAGTTAAACACATTACCACATATTATGCACCTTCTGCTGCGGTGATGAGGAACCTGTAAATTCATATCTTGTAGCTCAACACACAGACTGTAATTGCCTGTTGGGGGTTGTCACTTCAAGATTTGACAGTTAAAACAGCATTGCCAGAGAATGCTTCAATTTAGAACAACGGCCAAGCAGTCTATTGCACACTAAAAAAAAAGGTGAATGATGAAATAAAAAAAATGCTGTTTTTAGTTTTGTTTTCGCAATGATGCACCTGGATAACAGGCTATGAGTGAATGTGTGTGGCAAAGTGTGCATAGTGAAACTTGTTAGGAAGGCAGCTGGGAGGCAACAGATGGCAATGTGATTGTGTGGTAAATGAAGGAAATGTCAGGCCACACAGCACTGCTTTTCCAGCAAACCTGGTGATTAGAGTGTGGTGTCAAATGCAAATCTAACTGAATACTTCAAACCTGTCTGGATAGGTAGGATTGGAACAACAATACAAGACCCGAGACCTCACCATCTGTTACATGGACTTTGTATTTGTGTATAATGAATTGTGGGGGGAAAAAAAAGATGTTCAACAGATGTCTCTTCCGAGAAAATACAGAGACCACGAATGCAACAATCTCCACAATCTAGTTTTAATTACGCTAATTGCTTAATCTTTTATAATTATCTGATCATCACGCTTTTAACGTGCTGACTGAGGTTCAACATATAGTTTAACTCAACTGGTCTTGTTAATAGACGGAATACCAGAGAGAGTCATGTGACTCACCAACAGACCATTGGAGCCATGTATGGTGACGCAGCGGGAGAAACTGTGATGGATGGACAGGTCCTTCACATAGGTGGGTGGGTCGTAGCCTCCTCTTTCATCTACATCTCCATTCATGTGGAAGTGCACAGGATAGTGACCCATAGACTGCTGTCCCATGTGCATGAACTCCACCCCTTGGATGTGCACCGCTTTAAAACCATGCTCCACCTGAAAGAGAGAGAACATTATGCTGTCAGAAAGTTAGGTCATGCTGTGACCTAAATCATATCAGCAAGTCACACAGGCAGAGGCAAGTCTAGAGTCTGTTGGGGCCTTTGGCAAAAATTTGCAGGGGGCCCCTCCAATCAGCATTCATCACCATTATCTAAATAATAAATAAGTTTATCATCCCTCAGGGGGGTCCTGCTGGCCTGGGGCACCAAGCACTACCCTGCCTTCTGTATTGAAAAGCAGCACCTCTAGTTTTAGGAGAGATCAGAGCCAGTTCTTTGCATTGGTTACACTGGGGTTGACAATCGCATTTACTAATGGAAGTGACTGAAACGGTGGCAAAATGCAGACATCTCACCCTGCAAAAACTTTTTACTGAGGTCATACTGGATACCAGTTATCAGTTGCCCGAGTGCTCACACACCTGAAATGTAATAAAACCTGATAAAAAAAAAAGAAAGAAACACCTGCGTAGCTTCCTTTGTGCTTGATCTCCATAATAATTTATAGGGCTTTGGCAGTGTCCCTAACCTACAGACCCGAGACAGGGCCAGAACCAGTTTGCTCCTCCATCTTAAGAGGTTATTAAGTTATAGGTTAACTTTACAAACTTTACCTATCCTGATAGGATAACGCCTACACAACCATTAAATTACCTTATACACCATATGCAGGCTTCTGTTGTTGACTACATCCATACAAATTATTCTGTTACATGATATTACATGTTTACACATATACAGAGAGCCAATATTCCAATTTTTTTTATACCAATTGGTTCATGGATTTCGGTGGATTAAATCAAACGACCTTATACGTATTTCCATGCACATGAAGCAAATGACTATCCACTTTTTAATACTGTATCATCAAACCAGGAATATAGTTTACTCGAGGAGCCTGGATCACTGGGTTTTTACACCTGAAGAAAGACCAAGCAAGGGAAGACGCGGAAAGAAAGGGAGAAAGAGAGTAAGACAGCGGTAGAAACAGCTAGGCAAGTGTGAGAATGAGGGGTGGGGAGCAGAAACGAGAGGGAGAGCAACAGCGATGTGAGGGAATAGGGGGAAGATTAGTAATGAAAAAGAGAGAATGAGTGAGGTGAAGAGAGAGGGTGTGAAAAAGAGAGATAGCAAGATTAGGATGTCATGAGTAATAAGCAGAGAAAAAGGGCAATGGGGCAGTGCAATAATAAGGGGAAGAGAAGCAAATTAATGAGAATGGAAATGTGCCTGCACTGCACTGTTTGCATATTAAATAAAGCACAGAATTGAGACCTGGGTCAGGTGTCAGCCCTTAAGAAGGAAAAGTGTCACTCAGAATCTCTTCGCTGGACAGAGAAATCAAAGTGCGTGAGGCTTTCAGTGGGATGATGAATGAAAGGACATTGTGTGTTTCATTTTTTTCCTCAGCCAAGGTCAACCTTTTGACCTCTCTGACATCTCACAAGTGTTTTAACGTTATTTATATATGTACATTGCCTTGCAAAAGTATTCATACCCCTTGAACTCGTTCACATTTTGTCACCACAAACGTAAATGTATTTTATTGGGATTTTATGTGATAGACCTGTATATATATTTTGGATGAGCCAATCCCGGGAGGCATGAGGCGGGGTACACCCTGGACAGGGTGCCAATTCATTGCAGGGTACACACACACATATATATATATAAACACACACTGTCACGCTAATTCACACACTACAGGCAATTTGGGAATGCCAATTATACATACACAAAATGTGTAGCTCTCCCACCACCACCACTCATATTAGAACCCTAATTATAATTATAAATAAATCCAACAGACATTTGTTTTCATAAATTTAACGCTACTGTTTAAATATTAGACTCATTAGTTAAATGCGTGCAAAAATATTAGCCTATCTATCACAGCCTTTCCAGTGCCTGGCAACATTATTTATAAACCTATTTGTTCATGAGTTATTAAGGTTTGGATTAAACCCATTTACTTCACGGGACCAGCCAAGTAAGTGGTTCAATAACCATAAACCCTGATGACAAATAGAATAACTTTAAAAATGGTACGCAGTAAATTCCCCAGTGTGTGTATTAACACTTAGAGTGTTGAATTAACACCCAGCAGTGTTTAGATGAGTCCAGTGGGACTAAAATAAACTTTGAAAGTGTTAAATCAAACTGGGGAATTTTCTGGGTAGGTTTTGCTAAGCTATAATACATCACTTCATCCTTTTTATCTCTTTTTCCTCACCTTCTTGCAGTGAGATACTGTTTACAATGTGTCCTTGAGAACTTGCCCACACTGTTCCCTCTTCATTGAATCCCCGCTGCCATCTTAATAGCTGCTCCATCATGTTAATTAGCTAAAGTGAAGTTTCTTGGATGGTCAAAAAGTTTGTGGACATGACTGTAGATTTCAAGAGCAGAAATTAACTAGACGCACTGCAAGCTTATTTCTGTTTCTAAACCGTTGACCATGCTGCTTATAACAGGATGGTAACGGTAACATACAATGTATCCGATATTAGATTACATAATATAGCAAACAGACCATTTACACCACTGTATTCAAGCTAACTGGGGTGTGTGTAGCCACCTGCAGTAGCTACATGACGGCTGGTATAACTGCATTATTTTATTCTAATAGCTAGTGTGAATACCATGAATAAAATTGACCACAAATTTGCAGGAAAATCACTTCAGCAAAAACTGTACAAGAGCGTAGCTGTAAAGAAAAAGAAAAATGCACTTCCTCAAAGAGAGACTATCCCCCTTGGGCTGCAACAGCACATTTACTTAAATGTCACACACTTCGAAAGCATGAGGGATGTAAATAAAAGCACATTTAAGAATACTAAAGTACAGGAGATGCAGACATATACAGAGTAAATGTGCCAAGTGCTCTGAACCTGTCTGAGGCAGGGATCTGCTGTCTTTTCTGCCTGCTTTACCAACCTGCTTAAAGACAAGACACCAACATCTAAGCCCTCTTATCATTAATTTCTTCAAGTCAACAATCTGTTTAATGATTAAATAAAAATAATCAAAGCATAGTGGTACAATAACGTCCGAGATCCACTGTTTTGACAAAACCTATTCTTATCTAGTCTAGAGGAAGGTGTCGACTTATAAATAACCAGTTTAAAAGTCATCTGATTGCCAAACAAGTGAAAAAAATCCTTCATACAGAATAAAATAACAAAAGTTAGTAAGCCAATAGTACACATCGGATGCCAAAAATTCCCTATTATTATATCTCTTTCTCATGTATGCTTTAATTAAAACCATTTCAATCATTACCTTACTTCAATTCACACTGACACTGGCTTACAGCTGAAGGCGACCCTTGAGAGCTGCCAACTCAGAATAGTTCAGCTGGTAAACATTGTGCAACAACTATTAAAACCCTTTCAATATGATAATTGGTTGATTATGCTCACACCATTTATAGAAATAAAAAAAAAACTGGTAAAGGGCCAAGAGATCAGTTTTCCCATAAAACAGAAAGAAATAGGCATTAACCTACTTTGGCTGTAAGGTCACACGCTTATTCATGTGTGCATCATGTGGAAATTCCAATTTGTTGAACATTACAAAAGATGTTATTAAAATGATAAAGGGTAAAAGAAAATAATAGAAGCCTGATGTTTTCCCTACGATTGTAGCAGTGAATCTTGTTTAACAGCTAAGGAAATGCAGCTTGCTTCCACAATGCACTTATCACTGAAAATAATCACTGCTTATTAACTAAAAAAACTACAGAAATTACTCCATAGACTATAATGAGGTTTATAGAGTGAACAAACAATGAAAAAATGCTTTTGGACAACTATGGGAAAGCTTCCATCCTGTGCTTTTGAAGTACAGGAGTGCAGTTGGCTTTGTTAAAGCTTTGTGTTTGTAAGGGGGTGAGGGGTGGCTGCAGCGAGTGGCCCACCCACGCCCCCTCAACTCACACACCCACTCCCTGATATCATAGTATACAATACATAGACTGATATCTTTGGAACTGTATGGGCTAGAGATAAGCTGTTGCACCCCTATTTCACAATTTCTCCAGGGGTTGTGTCTGGTTTTCTATTAGTATTTATATTAATATAAATTTTCTTCATCTTCAATACCGCTTTATTCAGTATACAGGGTTGCAGAGGCCTGTAGCCTAAGCCAGGATAATTAGGGCATGAGACGGGATACACCCAGGACAGGTTACTATCGCAGGGCGCGCACACACACACACGCACACACAAAACGGGAAATTTGGGAACGCTAATTAACCTAATCTGCATGTTTTTGACTGTGGGAGGAAATCGGCGTACGAGGAGGAAACCCACCAAGCACAGGAAGAACATGCAAACTCCAAGCATGCAGACCTGAGGCAGGAATCAAACCTTTGACCCTGGGGGTGCGAGGCCACAATGCTAACCACTACACCACCATGCCACCAAATCTGAATTTCTTTTCTAACATTTTAATAATGTAACATGATCTTTAGTGTAAATGATTATAGTCTTTAGTTTAGACTCCATGCGCCGACGTACCGTAAGTGACAGCCCGTCTGGTAGGTCCGTCTGTGTTACTTTATTTCTACATTTCTTTTGGTTTAAATTGCTTTTTACCTTTTTACCCAAGTTTTTCATATCTAGAATTCCTTCCGGAATCAATAAAGTATCTATCTATCCGTCCGTCCGTCTATCTGTCTGTCTGTCTATCTACTGTATCTATCTAGTGTCACAGTTGAAAAAGGTACAAAAACAACATGGACTTTGTCTGGATTTTTACCTGATTTATTGATCTATTAATACATTTATTTTGGTAGGTAGTTATTTAGTTATCTGTAAGTATCATAAGAGCGCAATAAGAGCTAAATGCGACAATCTGATTATTAATGAAGCTGCAATAATCTAAATGTGCTGGCCAGAATCTGCATACAAACAAATATTGCTGTAACTTTTTACACTTAAGATGCCACCAATGAGAAGTGTCTGAAGAGAGATTTCCACTTGACTGGTCTTGTACTGACCAATTTCTTCCCCTTAAACTGCCAACTCTTTACTACTGTTGACTGTCCAGTGGTCTATTTTCAGCAGGCCTCATTACCTTTGGGTCATTAGCAGGTGGAGTTGTGACCTAGTTGCGCTGCGTTACAGTGTTTTTCTTTTTTTCCAATCCACGAGGAAAAGCCACCTTCCTGATGACAGCTAAGGTGAGGAGGGAACAGGAGCAGCAAGATATAGAGCAATTACTGCAAAACCCAGCTGCCTCAGTGACCCTATTGCGCGCACACACACACATACGCACACACATACTGACAGCATCTCCAAGCAGCCCAGTTTTGGCACAGGAGTTGTTCTGCCCGATGTGTGACAGCATGCTATTGTCTAGCTTTAGCTGCCATCTTCATAGGCCTTCACTTCCTAAACCGAAGTGCACTGCTCCTACCTCCCACCCCAACGTCAAGCATTTGAACAAAAGCCGAAACCATACGAGGTGTTGTGTAAGAATGCCGTACCTTGAGATGACCGCCGAATGTGTCAAAACTAAAGAACTTGCAGGATTCTGAGCCATAGCAGGATGCCTCCATTTCTCCTCGGATAAGGACGTTACGGCTCAGGAGACCCACCTCTGCACGCATGTCCACCCCGTCCACCATCTCGCCCATGTGCAGGAATAAAGGTTTACCTAAACACACACATACACACACACACACACTGAGTGGTTATACGTTGACTTTGTGTACTGGACATGCAGCCCATCTTCACAGTTCTCTCTAATGCCATGGTACTTTTATTGTTCTCAGTTGTCTATGTATAAGTACACCAGTGGAAATATTTAAATATAAGTTCTTATATAGTATTTTCCATTAATTTCTTATAGCTATTATATCCTTCTTCTGGTCACTTGAATTGAATAGGATTAATCCAAAAACAACTAGCCTGTAAATAGTGTAAACTTAAATTTAATAAATAGTCAAACATTTTAACAAGTCGAACATTAAGTCAATGGGATACTGACAGGAGTGCCTCAGACACACAAATTGTAATCAGTTCATGTCCCGCTGGATACGTCTGAACAACTCTAACATTTAACCAATTATTTTTGAAACTCTACCCTAACAAGAACTTTCAACCATTGTATATACAGACTGAATGCAAAAGTGTTTCAAGGCCATAAAATGGACCTCAAGGTCTTGACCATGCATATGTAAGTAACCTTTTTTTGTAAAACAGAAAGGCAGTGATTGTATAAAACCTATTTCAGACATTTGACTTTTATCTGATTTTGCCCCTATTTAAATCCTGTTCAAGTTCGTCTACTTATTACTAAGTCCTACGAACAAACATACTCTCTTTCTTGATGTACAAATGTCTTCTAAGCTCATTGACTCCGCTAAATAATCAAAAGCTTATTGTACATATTGAAATAATGACACATAATTTTAAAAAGTTTAACAAATACAAACTGGGACTTGCCATATCATGAGCAGAAGAATAAATGAATTTACGGGAGACTTCAAGCTGGTCGAACATGTAATACATCAGTCGCTAAAACACTATAACCTGTAAAATTCTTATACTCTTGCAAATTAAGTCATCATAAAATCGATTTGCCAACCTGGTTAGACCAACTTCGAAAACATTTCTCCAAGTAGTAATAATACAGTACATGCGTAGGCTAATGTTAGAACCTTTAAAGAAAGAAATAAAAATGTACCACATAAAACTTGTCACATAGATGCTTCAGTTGGGCAGAGTTTCAGGATTTCTGTGCTCTTTTTTTCGGAAATATGGTGGGGTTTATTTTCCCCTCTGAGAATATGTTTACATTACATCCACAGACAACCATGCCTCTATGTATGTAATGTTTACACAGAATTAATGATCTCTGCTCTACCCTGGAAAAAGAAAGTGTAATGGATGGTCTGTAAAATTAAAGAGAAAACCTACTTATGCATTGTACATACATTAAAAAACAAACATATTTTTTCTTCAAAATGATTTCATTCCTCATACTAAACCTAATTAAAACTATTAGTTTAAAAGGGCTACAGTGAGCGTGATCAATTTATGCAGTATTAACGTCATCCCAGTATGTTATGAAACCTCACAAGGATGTTGGCACTAACAGGGAGGACTGATTACAGTACTAAATTAACTTGATTCAGCCAAGTGTGGTGGCTATCACTGCTGCCTCACAGTGCCAGGGTCCAGGGTTTGATTCTGAGCTCAGGTTGTCTGTGCAGAGTTTGATTATTTTCTTCCAGGGACTTTACAATGTTGCTGGATTTACATAAACACAATTTGTTTTTGCAATTCAATTAATTCACTGATGAATATATTTTAATTTAGTCAAATGAAAATCCATACTAAAAAGGCAAAAATCTATAAAAAATTTTCAGCATATCTTTACATCAGGCATCGGATGCATCTCGTGCAAGTAGATAAATGGGTCGCATTGGGATGAAATTCATTCCTTTATATATAATTACTACAGAGTGTACACAAATATACTGTGTTATCACCTCAAGCAGTCTTATTAGCTGACTCTAAAATAAGAGCGGGCCTAGCTGCACCTGCCGAGTGTGATCCTACTGTATCATGATAGACTGAGAAGAACTTTGGTGCACACAATCCCTAAACTACAGAGACTTACATTACAGATTGAGACACACAGGTAGACATACACACGTACATCAGGTTGCTCTACAGTTGTACAGTGTAATCAATCATCTAGCGACGCTTGCTGTCCTCTGTCTTCCAGCCATCCGCCAGTAAGAGACGTGGGTGACACCTCATAACCATTAAAACTTAAAATCTGTCTCTCGCTCCCTATGTATGCATGACACGTGCTGCCAAACAGGGTCCTCACACAGACTGATGCAATGTGACAGCAGAACTCTGGTCTAAGGTGTGTGTTTGTGGGGCAATGAAAGAGCGAGGGAACAAGAGCCATAAGGCAGTGTTGAAAATGAAGTATTGAAATAATGATGTGTAGCTCATGGACATTTCTTTGCCTCAAATTGGAATGAGAGACAGAGGGCATGAATGATTAGGATACATATGAAGAGAGAAAAACAGAGAGAGACAGAGAAAGAGAGATAATAATATGAGTTTGGCTGGCTTGTAGGTACAAGAATGTCATAGCTTGGCGGAAAGTGGGACAACACTGTGAGATTATAGAATCACTTTATTAGGAATATTATGGTTTTTTTTTTTTATGTAGAGAGACAGCCAAAGACTGGAAGATACAGTATGTAAATAGGTACATAGATAGACAGACAAATCAGAAAGTGTTCACTAAAGTTAATCAAGGAAGAAAAGGGAAAACAATAAACCTGTTAACATTTGCTGTAATCTCTTAAATAAGGTAGATAAGTTTTAAATTATTGGTACATCAATCAAATCTTTTCCAGGAAATCTCCTAGGAAACCAGTATCACCAGGACACCAATATGCTATAGGCAGGAGTACACTTTACTGTAGTTTGGGGCGATTTTGATATTTACTAGGTGTAACAAATTCGCCACGCCACTGCAGGACACCCAACTAGATACTTTGAACCATGTGAGACAAATCAGTATGTGCATGTTCTCTTGGTTGCGAAAAATGCCCTGGATATTGAATGTGATTATGGGTGTCAGGGAGCTGCTATCATTATTTGGGGGACTCCCAGAACTTCCGGGAGATGTGCATTGTCTGCTATAAGTATGCATTTGGGCATAGATAAGCCACAAGCCTGCACTGCCTTGAGGGAGAGAAAACAAATCCGCTGACCATCTAACCATCACATGCATATGCTGTTGTTTCCATCAAGTTGGAAGCACACAATTATATACTGTAAGATGTCTACGCATATTTTAGAATGACATTTTCTCTTCACTGGAAATAAGAGGAGCAAGCACAATTTCACAGTTTCCACAATTTCAGAAAGCACATATAGGTGTGATCATCAGGTGTCTGCAAACTTTTGACCATGTAATGTACTTGAATAAAATTAGGTACATCCTTTGCCTCACTAGATGGAAGAAGAATCGGCCAAAACATGGTATTGGTGCTAAAAAGTATCTCAAAGTGAATTTTTAGATTTTTAGAATTTTTTTTTTTAATCTTTCAATGATCCTAATTGTAATTTATGGTTGAAACTTGGCCAATTTAGATTTCACATGAAAAGACATAAACCTGAAAAATTGTTTAGATATTGCAACATGAATCTGACATGGTTACGGACACTACAGATTTTTTTTGCTTTGTAAGCTTTTACCAAAAACCATATCTCATGCGGATCACTAAGGTAGGCCTGGAATTTTAATTGTATATGTGTTAACAATAATTATTTGGCAGATTTTTAAAAAGATATTTTAACTGTATAATTTTGAGCATATAAACAAAACCACTGTTGTTAAATCTGGGAGGGGGGGATTCTTAATTTTGCATGAAATGCTTTAATTTAAGCAATTTTTACAGGTCATATACTTCTTGAAGTTTACACCAATTTTAGTATCACTACCCATAAACAAATATTTTAAAAATTGCATTTTAGTTATTATAGTTGGAGCGAGACAGTATAACACACACATATTTTCAGTATTATATGTATAACAAAAGAAATAAAATCAGCACCAATACTGTGTTTTGGCCAGATGTTTCATAAATGTATGTAAATTAGTCTGATTTTTTATTTATTTTTTTGTTAATGCCAAGTTAGACTAGCATCCATGAAGCTAACATTGGCTATGCAGCAAGTCACTCACTATGTAACTGTAAATATTGGTTTTAAGAAGAGCATCATCTTACATGTTTAGATAAGTCTAAACTGCTTACTTTCACATTTTTGACTGCAATTTTAGTCATAGAGAGATTTTTCTTACTAAAAGTTCTAAACACAGACAGTTAGACAGTTTTGTGTTCACATGACTAAAACGACTTAACAGTTACATTCTAGTTAGATCATTAGCCTCGGTTATAAGCTAGCCCAGGCATAGCATTTGTATTTCCTTGTTGCCTAGCAACAGTGTTCACACAATGTTAACCATGGGAATGGCAGGTGCAATGTGTTCAGCATGTGTAATGATGAGCAGTCGATGTTTGGCTCTGTCAAACAACTTTTGGTTTCACAGCTTTGGCTATATTACTGCCAGATTAGTCAAGGCTTAGCTGGCAATAGTGTGTGGGTGTTGAAACTCGAACCTGACAGACACAGGCCACCACACAGCAAATGCTACTGCTCAGCCATCGTCTGGTGTATCTAGCACCTTTTACCCTGGCCTGAGTACCCACAATCTCTCTCTCTCTCTCTCTCTCTCTCTCTCTCTCTCTTGAAAACATACATTGCAATTCCTAGGCAAGATCTTTCAAACTTAACAAACCCAAAAGTCACAATAAAGTCATTATACTTAGTTCTTTAGCTTAGTTCATAATGCATAATTTTGATGAATACATATGTATGTGTGTATATGCTAATGCTCCATCATACAGACATACACACCAACACACTCACCCAGGCAAAATCAGGTGTGTGTGGGGGGGGGAGGCTGATCAAACTCATAATACAGACATCATAAGCATGTAGTAATTTAAAATGCTAGCTCACGGTATGTACGTTAATGTCCTTTCCTGCATAGACCCATACAAATTTAACACGATTACCATCATTGTTGTCTAGAAACCCATCTATACATAACATACACATATGTGGTATCTACTGGACATACATTCACATATGGCAATTTAAAACATACACACATCTCAGATACACACTCTTGCTCTCGAACTACAATGAGAATTGCATATAATGCACTTAATGCATGTGTATGCTGTATGTATGTACGTATGTACGTATGTATGTATGTATGTATGTATGAGAAAACACTGCTTCAGAGAGACAGATGCTGCTCTTACTGCCTTCCTGAAAGCGCAGCGTGTAAAATGAGTCGCTTCAGGCTTGCTCCTCAATGTCTAATGATTCTCATTACAACTACCATGTTTCTAAAATGAGACAAAGAGAGAGAAAAAAACACAATAATACAATGCTCTCAGGCATAACGCAAAGCTAGAGCTGTCACCTTCCTATCACCCGCAGACACATAAATCCTCGGCGTCGTAAATCCATATCGTGCACCCACATCTCGACAGTGAGGCAGATGCATAATGAACGAGAAAGTTGTGTGTGGATCTTGTCATCCTAATCTCCTTGGCATCTCTTACACGCAACGTAATCTGCACAATGTGATGTGCCCTCATCCCAAGACAAATTACAGCATGCAGATAATGAGGGTGTGACCTTTGTACTTTGCTAGCAAGAAAAGATTTTAAGTATGCAGGCACAGGTGAGTCCCTGCTTATGTATGTTTGTGCAAGTCGGGACGCATTCGACCCCAAGTCATTAGGACAAGCCTGTAATACTACACTAGTCTGATGTGTTTTGTATATTTGGACCAACAAGCCAAAACAGAGGGAAAAATTCAGAATGAGATACAAATTTTAAACTAGCTATAGTACTTATACAATTACCAGCCACTTCTGTGGGCATGTCTTCATCAAAACTATTGAAGGTTGTAAAATATCACCTCTTTTTCTAATGTTCAGTTGTCCAGGCTGGGTGAAGCTGTCCCCATTGTCACCTCAGAAACCTGTCCTTGGCTGACTTGATCTTTATTTACTGCATCTTCCTCAAGTTGTGCACCATGAGATGCTTTTCTGCTTACAATTTTTTTTTTGCATAAATAATACATTTTAACCTGCAGAAATGTCACTCACATTTTTGCAGACTATGCAATCCTAGGAGATCCAAAATCCATGCTAGGGTAAGGATCACATAAGTCACATTTTCCCTCAGTTTGACGTTTGATATGAATATGAGGTTGACATAAATGTGTTTTATATATGTGATTTATATATTTAAGTTACAAAATAATAAAAATATATGTTAAAATATTTACAGTGATCAAACCACCACATACCGATCCCACACATTACATAAATAATTGAACTTGATTTGTATTTGTGTGAGATTATGCATTAAGCTGCTGTTTCATGACTGGCCAATCAGATAATTAAACGAATGAGCAGGTGTACAAATGTTATTAATAAAATGAATGTGGTTGTATGATTGTCTGATTATTTAAATATGGCCAGCATTGTGTCCTCCTCGGCTCATGGTCAGCTGATTTTCTACCCACAGTTAAAGCTTTTTACCTTTTTTGTTCATCGTAATTCAGCCAGGTGAGTAAGTAAGTTTACAACTGTATAAACCTCTCCACCAGACTTTATTTATATGCATTAAAAAACTAAACCAAACCAAATAGTTAACACACCAACTTTTCTCTCTGATTAGGTTTTGGAAACTACTTCTAGGGGTGAAAAAGGCTAAACGGCCTGGGTACAAAACTCAACAATGGTTATTTGTTATTCCAGGGATTTGACTCATCTACAAAACCATAACCATGATTAGAGAACATCCATTATCTGTTTATCTTTATTGATGCTTAATGATGGTAATGTAAAGAAGGCTATAAAGTGTTTTAACCTTTCTGACCATTAATAGATCAAAAAAGGATTATTAAGTGCTTAGAAACAAACTTTACACATCTGGATCTATCAGTACACCAACAATAATTATGTATGTGAAGACGTCCGGTTTGCTACACGAGAAATGATGACAATCTGCAAGAACTCAGGAACTCTTGCAGATTGTGGCACTTCTGATTGAAGCACTTCTGCCATGGAAAAGCAAACTAAAAAAAATTATTTTCAACCCATGTCTAATTCTTGCTGTCGATCCGATTGCATCACAGCATTAATGCAAACAGATAATCAAAAACAGATTACAAAGAAGCAGACATCTAATCAAAAGCAGCTTTTGTTCACCTGCATTAGACTGGCAAAGTCAGTGACAGCAACCGCTCCTAAATCCACCACTCCTCAGAGCCAGGAATAGAACTGATGAGGTTTTAATGTAATTGCCAGAGTGAGCATGTGTGCACTGTTTAGCAGTGATGAATCACGATGGGAAGGAATAGGAGGAGGCGCGAGCCTTCTGCGCTCTTAAAATGGAGACACAGCAGGCAGAGTTGCAAGAAGTCACACGGATTGCTAAAAAAAAATCAGAGGTCTTGCAAGGTAATGGATTTTTGAGATCTTACAGGATTAAAACCTAATGTCTGTTTAAATGTCTATTTAAATCTACATAAAATGCTCATTAATGTATTTCTATTTATATGATAATGTACAACAACAAGATGATATCATCAAAAAAGTAAAAGACCGTACCTGGATCTATAACCAAAGGTAATGTTACAGATGATTAATCAACACATTCAGATCCATGAACTCGAAATCAGACTTTAGAACTGGATTGGATTGATTCTAGCATTGCTGTATACTATGTCCCAAAAGCACAACTCTTCGCTTTATCTATAAGACTTTAGATCTATAAGTTTCTTAACCACAGACAAAACCTCTGTGCAGGTTTCTCCTGGTTTTCCCCCCGAAAAACTTGGTGATTCCATTTGTTGTTGTGACATAGACTAATTTATAATATTTTCAGGTTTTCCCAAAAGCCAACAGATGGAAAGTATACCAAAGTAATAAGATGGACTAAGACAAAACCAGGCCAAGACATGTAAACAGAGAACCCAGAAAAAAAAAAGATGGGAAATGTTCTTTAAAGGTCAGGCATTCTCCTTCAGGGTATCTTCTATATTAGCCCTAAGATGCCAAGAAAGTCTTGAGAGTGCTTTTAGTAAAATGACTGTGTTGGATACAGCATCCTCCGTCCTGCAGGTGAAAAAAAGAGTCTAATTAAATAGTGACTCGGAGGGAAAGGCTGAAAGCATTCTTTCCTCTTGGCCTAAAAGCTTCTCCGCCTTTGCTGAAGGAATATATCTTGCTTATTTCTTTCCTCCAGGCAGTGTGCACTCCCATAATCCAAAGAATTCAAATGCTTCAGACCCTATGGCCAATTCTAATCAGATTACACGCTAATGCTGCAAATAAATTTTTCCCACTTTCCATCCCTAGTGATCCCTTCCTGATTCTGTGTTGAGATTATTATGATTTTTTTTTTTTTGCGAAACATGACATTCTTCACTTTTCTATTTGTTTGTCGGTTTCCTGCAGATGTGCTTTTCAAGGCGAATTGAAAATGCACCTCTGGAGGCGAAATAAGCAATTATGTCCCATGAAAGCCAAAGACGTGGCAGGTTTTTGATGTGAAGAGCATCGCTAAGGATCTGAGGCTGTGAATGTCAGGGACTGAATTGCTTGGAGATACATGCGCCTTTACATAAAGAATAAGTGAAAGCAACGGCATTGAAGGCAACCGTATTAATCCCACTAAAAATGTGACTGAAAGGCACTGTGCTGCACTATTCTACATGCATGAGCTCAAAGACACCCTTGATTGGCTGGTTACACTCTGAATAACTGGGAAAAGCGTAATAACATTCCTCCCACCCAGAAAGCATGGCCATTTTTTGCTTTTATGACTCCCACAGATGGTAGTTATTGTTAAGGTACTTTAAGTTTTCCTACAGGGCAGGTATTTTGGATGCATGGATTCGTGATTTATTATCAGAAAAATTTATCAACACCTTCTGACTGGAATTGCACTTAATTTTAATTAATAAATATCACACAAGAGGAAATGCTGTCGTGTTGAATATCAGCATGGAAGTGAGCGTTTGTGAGGGTGCAGCCTGAGTGCCGAAGGCATCACAGCCGTGCTGATATTTAGCACAACAACACTACCTTGAGTGTGATATTGCTTTTATACTACAGTTCCACAAAAACTAAATATTATCAACAGATTTTTTTTAATTTAAACAATTATTTTTCTACGCTTTATGCAGCTGGCAAAGCTAACTAAATGTGACTGGCGGAGCTGGCAACTGACAGTTAGTGTAGTTTTAAATTCTTACTGGTACTATGTAGCCAAAAGGTGAGGAGAATATGGCATGAAGGTGGTGGTCAGTCCTGTAAATCTCGTAAGGTTCTCTTTAGATTTCCACTTATTTCACTTTAGAATATCCTGTTAACTTCCAGGTTCCGGGGTTAAACCCTATATAGCAATAAATGCAAATGGAAAGCCAGTGAGCCCTTGTCCCACACACCAAGTAGGGCCCTTGATCAGGGGGAGAAGAGTGATTTGGGATTCAGCCTTGTGTTAGAAGCTTGTTTGCTTTGTATCACCACTTGTGAAATACCTCTTGTCCAATCAGATTGCAGATTGTCATAATTAACTGTTGTATAACCTATGGATTTAATCATCTGATATATTTGACTCGATAGGTTCCTATTAGTCACAGTAACCAGTATTGTATCAACAGACGGACCATAATGTAATATTTTTACGTCATCATATATTTTGAATTAAATAATCCTGCTAGAGACCAAAAGGCTATAAGCTCAAATCCCAGCACTTGTACAGAGCTGTGGCTCTGTGCTTTGAATAAAAGAGTGCGCAAAATCAATTGTAAATGTACCCATACGTACATCAACAAGTCATTAGTCACAAATACTGAACGGGAACAAATAAGTTATGTGTCTAAATTGAACTGATTTTTATTACTGCTTTTATGAGCACAAGACAGTCATAGAAGAAGCTACAGGCTCCTTAATGCAATCCATCCCTTTTTTCCAGCTCAGACTCGCACAATTACTCCATCTCAGTCCAGAGAAAAAGAAATTGAAGCTGATGTGTAAGAAAAAGGAACAGATGCCAGAAATATTTCAGCACGGATGGCAAAGCAAATCGACAGGTGGGATTTGTCAGCGGCTCTGAGTCATCCGGTATCTATGGACTTAGTTAAAAAATACTAGAAGCATAGTTTGGAAAATAAAAAAACAACAAGGTTGTGGAAGGATAGGTAAAAGGAGAGGGCTGTTTTTAACCCAGAGCCTGTAGGCCAGAGCAATTATCAGTGTTGTCTTACCAGTGCTGCTCTGTCATGACAGCTGATCTCGAGTTGATGACAGCGGTCGCGTGTTTGTTTTCGGTGGTTTTGAAAGCCAAAGAATTCTAATCTGCCCTGAGGGCAGAATCAAAAATAAGAGAGAGGCTCTTGGAAACTCTTGGCAGCGTCAAGGAAATATGCAGTAACATCCGTGAGACCGTCGGTAAGCGGCACGCATGCCTCAGCTAAATTGTTAAGAGACTGTGTGGGTGTTTTCGTGTAAATTAATGAGGGGTAAACGGCCCTGCTGTTTCCTCTTGCCTGTGTCTGTAATTCTCATCGACCCTTTCCTCAAACGAACTCCGTACGTCTGTTTTAGTGTATCAGTAATTAAAATCAGCACACAAATGAAGCAATGTAAATCCCCAAAGTAAGCAAGTTAAATAATAGCTGTCTATTTGTAACATAATTACCTGGTAGGGATATTGTAATTAAGGAGCACAAATAGTAAAATCAATTTAATCATAGTGTTTTCACATTCTTGAATTTATGAAAATTAGAGTAGAGTAATGCTAGAGTATGGTGTAGAATGGAAAAGCGACAGGCCTGTGCAACCTCAGACGCAAAAGAAGCTTGCTAAAACTCAACTCAAGGCACAACCTTGTAACCAACAAATTCATTTCCAGAATGAGTGGGAACTGATAATCCTCAGAGTATTCATGCATGTGGGTATTTCATGTCTATGAATCATAAATATTCAAAGAATATTGATCTCCTAAATCTCAGAGCAAACTGTGCCTATTCTAATTCTCTTACTCTAATTAAGATATAAACCTCGTTAGACTTAAGATTTGATGCTTAAATTTGCCAATATCTTTGTCTTTATCCTTTTAGATTTGTGTGTCATTGGGATTAGATTAGAAATTAACCCTTTGTTTTAAAGTCCTCAAGGTTCAGAAACTACTTGTTATAAAGTAAGTAGGCTAGCTTAGCCATATGTGTTCAAGTCAAACTGGGAATTTCGATTGCGCAGAATAACAGAATACAGAATAATGAGCTTGGATCTTGGAGTGAGGTCAGGACTGTATGGGAATGTTGCAATAACTCTAAAAAAAAAAAAAAAAGTAGTACTGGGTATTTATTTGTGGGTATTAATATCTTAAATATCATTATTACCCTAGTATAAATTGGCTAGCAGGTATAAGCCTTCTTGTTTTTTAAATATAAAAGACCTCAGTATGAGGTTTTTGTTATTTTGCGCATATCAGTGACAGTCAGATCAGGAGCTACAAACTTTGGTCTAAGATTTGTAGGCTAGACATGTTGAGATCATGTACAGATGCTAACCAGGTTGGAAAAAAATTGTATCTTGCTTGTGTTTGAATTTATGCATTTCGATAACTAACTCATAAATTGTCATCCCTCGCATGGTCAGTTTAATTCTATGTTTTATCTAAAAAGGTTTATAAAGCATTAGACACCCGAGGAAGACAAGTGCTCTTCACCAACGGAAGTGCAGCCCAAAATACCTGTACTGTAGTTTTTTTTCCTTCTCTGAGTATCTGCACTGTTTTGTTCTCCATTTTCTTTAGAAAAATGTTTGACATGCCCTACCTCACATGCTTGTAGTTGGTTGTGTTTTTCAGCGCACAGCATTAGGAGCTGAGAGCTTTTTGGCAGCACCTGCTGTCCAGGCAAACTCTAATGAACAGCATTAAATTGAAGATTTCTTTCCTGAGGTGTGCTTTAACAGCCAAAAATAGACTTCTATGAGCGCAAGGCTCACCATGGTAACTGAGAAAAACAAAAATCATTCCAGTTAAAAAAAACACACTTCAAACTTAATTTGACTTCACTGTATTGAATCTGAATTTAATTTAATTAGAATAAATTATAAATTAACATATGAATAAAGCTGTAAGCGCTTCGCCCCTACGTCCCACTGAGTAGACTATTTAATGAAGTATTGAGTGGAATTGGGAAAAAGTTAACCAGAGAGCAGCACACAGAACAAGTTATCCAGAGTGCAGAAATAGACAGCATTAAATCAAAAACGTTCCGCGATCACTCAGATTTAAAATTAAATCCGAAATTTCACATAATTACTATAGAAATTAGTTTCTTCTTCATGCCAGAGTTTTCCTTCCAAAAAAAATTGATGGCTTCATTAACAGAAAGTGGATATGCTGCTTGTCATAATCCCAGGTTGTTTAAGATAAAAAAAAATAATAATAAATTGCTAAATTTTTGCCCAAAACATGTGAATGTAAAGTGATTAGAAAAAATGCACATACTATATGTGTTCAAATGTACAATATGTTTGGCTCAGAAGACGAAGTGTGCTTACCTTTTTAGCACTCAGCAAATTTAGGAGGAAATATCTGCAAGGGTTGGCAAAGACAAAACCATGGTTGCAAGCTTCCGCAGTTTTGCTTGGTCCATTGTGTACAAGTGCTCCAGTATTGTAAGAAGTGCTATCAAAATTTCATAAAAATTTATACCTACAGGAATAAAAAACTACAGGAATCGCCTGTGGGAAAATGCTGACAACAAAAACTATGGTGAATTGCTGGAAGTACAAAAAAAAAATGAGAAGACTGCAAGGAGGAGGAAAATCTGCTTAATTTGTTCTATATTTGCAAACAAAACAAAATAAGCTGCAGGTGATATGTGAAGCCCTGCGGTGGATTGGAACCCTGTCCCTCCCCATGCCCTATGTCTCCAGGGATAGGCTCCAGCCCCCCCAGCGACCCTGAATACAGGATAAAGTGGTATAGGAAATGAGTGAGGTGATGCGTGAAAACAATCAAGAGCTCTATACTTGATTATGGCAAGTATAGAGCTCTTGCATGTGAAGTAAAACCAAACCAGCCACCATTTATGTATTTAGCCACAACATATGGGGTCAAAAACCTGGAAGGTGGTTTTATCAGTTTCACACGTAAAGAAAAGAGAGATTTGTGGATATCAGCCATCCAGCGGGGAGAAAAGGCTAATCCTGGTCAAGGATGTGCTCCTGTTGGTGATCACTGGTGCCTGTGTTGTGACCATTTTATCTCAGGTAGCATCATCATGAAAAAACTGTTCGGTCATTTTAGCATAATAAATATCCAATACATATGATGTACTTGTGTTACGTTTGCTAATATAGACGAGATGCAGGTTTTAATGAGCTGGAGTTGTTGTTATGTTTTCATCAATGTTAATAAGTTTCGCATGGTATTCAGATAGTATTCGCTTTAATTGTTTGATTAATTAATTGTTTAATTGCTGTTCCCTCAAATTCCTAATTAGGTAGATTTTTTTTAAATACAATTTTTTAATTGCACCAGTTTTATCATGTGCTAAATGTCTAAACACACAGGGGTGAGTGCGCGCATAACAACCTCACTCACTCACCAGACAGCAGAGTGACAGATGATCGGCAAGGTAGGGAGAAAAGCAGGTCACAAATGTGCACGATGAACTATGCTGATGTTCTGCTTAAACAGTGTGTTAATTTTACTAAGTGACAGCTTAACATTAAATCATACCTGATGAGATTACTGTAAATATCACCATATCGTAAATCTGCTCGTGCCCTGTCCTTGAAAGTGTTGCAAAGAACAGCTGGAGCTTGATAAAAATCGGTAATGTTTGCCAGACCAAACAGTGATTGATTTGTTAGTTGATCACATGACTTCCAGTGTTCCATTACATGCTATTTAAACTTACAGTATATAATGCTAAAAAATGAATTAGATTTTACATGTTTTGGTTACGTAGCACGTTCATGAGCTAATATTGAATGATTAGAATATTCATTAGCAAGAAGCCTTTGGATGACGTCTTTTGTGTCGCAACTACAACATATACTGTAAAAGCTACTGTAGCTGAATGTTAAGAACTTTATGAACAGTAAGACAGCACACATCCTGTATGGTAACAGCACTATAGAGCGTTTATGACACTTGCGTGAGTCCTTCAGCTGCAGAAGCTTGCAGAGGTCTAAACACGTCTGCAGTACCGCAGTCGTTAGCTAGGTCCTCAAACATTGGTCGTTGGTGGTCCCTTCCCATTGACTTATAAAGTAAACTATACTGTAATAAAATGCCTGATGAGGGTAGACAGTCCCTGTACTACTTGGTTTGTGCTATTCTTTTGTCACCAACAGGAAAAAAAAAAAGCGAAAAGACTATTTAACTGATGATTTAAAAAACAGGCATATATATATCATCAATAATAACCAAATAC
>JAOVVA010000004.1:9492457-9505548 GCA_028565275.1 Leiocassis micropogon | reverse complement strand
CAACATTATTGTTGAAATACACAGTCCTGAAAAAGGGGCGTTTCTTTTTTTGCTGAGTGTATATATATATATATATAAAATTGTATTTGGTTGTTTCATTATAATTGTCAAAAGTAACAGACCAAAAGGGTCAGTTTTTTAAACCTGTGTTTTTTTTTACTGATAATCATTACTTTAAGGCCAGACAATACTCATAAGGCTCTTAGCTAGCTTTAAGTAAGCCTTTGGAACCAAAAATGATTATAGACAGTGAGAAAAGGCTTGTCCTCCACAAACATATCAGAGATTATGTCTCGGCAAACCTGCAGCGCAGAGTCCATCTGTCTGAGCAGAGACAGCACCTAAATCCGGCTCATGAAATTTCATATAATTACAGGCTTAATCGTTTTTGCCATTTGATCATGCTTCTCATCAATGAAAACATCCCAGTGGAATGGAATAGAGGATGCCTGGCAAAACAGCTACTTAAACACTTCTACTCTCATTAATTTCACTGAAACCTTTTGAACCTGTTACATATTTCTGGCAGAACAAACAACAGAACAGAAGCACAAATGTCCATCCAATGAAGGCCATAAATAGATTTTAATGCACTGCAATTGTATATAGCATGTAATCACTGCAAATCTATATCTTATCTCTCAGTACTGACTTTAGTGCATTATCTTCTTTCCTTTAGATTTTCAAACACCACTTATTATTAGTTCAATTCCAGCTTGGTATTCTTAGCTTAAAATGACCTTTTCATTTTTATTGTTACAGAAATAAAGACGTGGAAAAACAAATTGCAAACTAAAGAACACAGAAGCAGTCCAGGAAGCACAAAAACTTTATGAAGTGGTAGGTACACAATGAGCATCAAGCCCTCGCCACTAATTAGATATGGCATGTATCCAACTTTACATAAATAATTCTTGAGATCTTCATGAAAACAGGACTTTCTATATGCTTTGTCGCAGTGCCTATTGCACAGATTCTCAGACTTTTTTTTTTATTAGCCATTGTTTTGCTGTTCTTGATTTGCACATAAGTGTTATGTCCCAGACAATCCACTTCACTGGTCCCAACATCCCTAAGCCAAGCAACCGAGCACAATATCTGTATCTCGCATATACCCTACCACTATGTCACTGAAAAATGAAAAATCTCCTGTCATTTTAATGTATATCTTTCTTGTTCTGTCAAACACATTTTCCAATAAATAAATAAACGAATAAATAAATAATAATAAATAAATAAAAATTTCTGCACATTAAAACACTCAGAGGGAAAAGTCCCCATGAATTAGCTATTGCTAGAGAAGTACGAACGTACAGTACTATGCAAAAGTCTTGACTTATCCATCATTTCTTGTAACAATTTTATTAAATTATGTAGAGTATTATTATTTTTTTAATGGGAACAAATGATTTACTGTGAAAGGCTGCCAAGTGCATAAAGATACAATTAAAAAATTGGTTGTTTATTTAACAATCTCAGCAGCAACCTCATTTCCTCTCTCATCTGTTCCAACCACTCAGCATTCAGCATCACCAATATATTAATCACCGGTCTGATCCTCCTTCATTCTCTGCACCTGTTTCTCACTGGTTTATGCCCCAAGTTAAACATTTTTTTATTCTTGATTGATTCATAGGTCACTGTGCGGCTGAACAAACAAAAAACATTCCTCTGAAACTTGCCAAAAATGAGAGCCAAAAAAAACATCCTTCAGGATAAGACTGCAAGACTAAAATACAAAAAAGTTTGGCAAAATATATATAAATGCGAGGTGGCTCAAGACTTTTGCACAGTACTTTATTACAAAGACTGTATTAATAGAAACTTGCCTTGTGACTTGCCCTAGTGTCTTGCCTTGCAGTTGATGCTACTCTCAGTGCTGCAGTTAGATAAACTTATTTCACACCTGTGTACTGTGGTATTATAGCAAACAATATTTTTGAATTGAATTTGGATGCCTGGCGTTAGACTATCTTTTCTAAACCTGTTTTTACTACTTCTAATACATTTTATTTATATGTGCCTTTAAAGTCACCCAAAGTCACCGCACAAAATAGAACCAAGAAATAAATAGCAATAGCAATAACGAACAGGAAATAACAATAAACACAAAAATGTATAAAACAGCCTTCATAATGTTATTACTGGATAAAAGATTGTGCTAAATTGGAATGCAGACTGAAGGCTCAGTGGGGTGAGCATTTTATCAAGTAGTATGAAATTTGAAATTTTAAGCTTATATGGGAGACTAGATAGAATAGCATTACAGTAATCAATGCGGAAGGTGACTGACGTATGGATGAGAACGGCGGTGCTTTGTGGGTTAAGGGATGGCTGCAGACAGGCAGTGCCACAATGATGGAACTCATTTGACACTACAGTAGCTGCATTTACATAGACATTATTTCTTCAATCTGATTAAAATCATTCTTATGTGCATCTACATGCCCTTCATCAAAACTTTTTTGACATGTGAAACTTTTTTCCTGCTATAAATATAACAGAAGAAAAAGTATTTTTTTCCAGCTTTGGGAAAATGAAATTTATTCAGTAGAGGAAAATGACCAAGATGGACCGACATTGTGTCATGGGAACAATATTTGCATTTCTGCTCCTCTTTCTATTTAACAGCAATCTCAGAAGTGCTGCTGCAATTTTTAACTAAAAGGAGTGTAGAAAATGACTCATCGTGAATGCTAAACTCCTTAGTGCCCTTTCCCCCAGCCTCCTGAAAACTTTTTTTGAATGATTTTACTTAATGTGGGCAGTTAATGAGACAGGAGTTTGGGAAGACAGAGTCAGGCTTTGTGGACATGTAGAGTTGTGTATAACTGTGTATCATCTGCATAATCATGTGAAAAAATACTAAAAATGTGGAAGATTAAAAACAGACGGGACCTGGGACAAAGCCTTGGGGAACACCAGTGCTAACAGGGTAGGACTGAGAACAATCAAGTTGGACAAACCAGAGCCAGAGTTATCAGAAACAGAATATTGCCACTGAAGTGAACATGAACCTGTAATGCAACTGCTTTTTCAAGAATTTTTAAGATGGGTAGGAGATTTGAAATTGTGCTGAAATTATTTAGATTATTGGGGTCAGCACAAGTTTTCTTAAGAATTGTATTTATTGCAACAGTTTTAAAAATGATGGAGCAAAGCCAGATAAAAAGAGGAAGTGAATAACATGAGTTATAAGCAAAGAGGGTGAAGACATAAGAGCTTTTACCAAGTCAGTTGGCAGGGGATCAAGCCGACATGCAGAAGGCAGACAAAGTAGAGTAGAACAGAATAAAATGTAAAATGTTAGATTCAGTAAAAAGGTTAAAACCTAGAGACAAGAGAGAAAGGAAGATTGGGAGCTATATGATGTGTTTATTATGGAGGCCAACTTCTGATTAATATTGACAGTTTTGTCATTGAAAAAGGTCATAAATGCATTACATTAAGAAGAGCAATACAAGTGGGGTAGAAAACTGTCAGGAGGTTTTAAGATACTACAGTATTAACAGTGGCAATATAAGGCTTTTGTATTGCTTTCAGCAGACTTAATTAGCTATCATAATACGCAGATTTGACTGCACAGAGAGTATCTTTATAAGGATGGACATGCTCAATATTAATTTCTTTGTACGCAGGTAGATCGAGTTTTTTTTTAGCTGACTGAGCAAACCACGAGGCAGATTGGGTAAAAGAGAGGATACCAGATCATTTGGAGAGGCTATATGGTCACTGCTGAGGCAGTTATTAAATGCAGTGACGTAGGTGAAAAGATGTAATATTTTTATATTGCAGAATGAAATGGACATTAATAGGTAGAGTTGAATAATGGAGCCTTAACTCTGAAAGTGCCTAATTTATGGTCAGAGATGGGCAAATCAGATTATAAGATCAGATTAAAAGAAACAACACCTGAGGGTTTGAAAGTCAACAGATTGTCAACAAATTGCAACATTTTCAACATGAAAGATAAAATCAACCTATAGAATAGTATTAGGCGATAGGGTACGCAAAGGGGGTAAAAAGGTAGAAAGTCATTTAAGAACACATTACAATATTTTTCTGGTCAGTGAATGATAGGAAGTATTGTTGGTGTTGAACTGCAGTTGAATTTGTACAGCAACATATCTCAAAGAGGCATATTTTGATATAGTCAACTGAGATACTTTGTAAACAGTCAAGTACCCAAAAGAGATGGAGATGGAAGGTAATAAAAGTACTAAGGTACTTAAGCAGAATAAAGTACACTTTTTTTCTGTACTTTACTTAAGTAGTTTTATCAGTGGATATATATTTAACTTTAACTGCATCCTACAACAAATATCTGTACTTTCTACTTCACTACATTTGTACATGGCTTTCCATTACATAATCACAATGTTGTGTAGCATTTATAATGCTAGATGCATGATTTTCCTTCCTTCTGTATAAAGCTCAAATCATGTAGCATGTGTTTGAAATCAGATGTAGAGGTTGTTTCAGACAGACAAAATGTACAGACAGAAATAGCACATTCACAGATTTGAAGGAGAGAGAGAGAGAGAGAGAGAAAGAGACTCTTTTGCTATGTTTTCAAGGCTGCAGTGAGCTAATACAAGCTCAATGAATGTATTTCAGATGTAAATGGTGGCCTATGTCCTAATAAGGGCAGTGGCTTAGTGAATTAGGACTGTATTTGGAAGAGTTAAGTCATTGTGTACTGAAGTAGCAAGGTAGCCGAAGGAAGCACAGATGCGAGACCAGTCCAACTGGCAGAATCTAGTATATACATATTATTCAAGCACTATTTAAAAAAAGAAAAAAAAAAAACAAAGAAAACAATACAGGAGAGCAGTGGCAGCCAGACACTGCACTGTTCACTCACCCATGTACTAAATTTGTTTATATATTTTCCAGTATCCTCACACTAGACATTTATGTATTCAGTACTTAAAATAGTCTCAAAGAGTATATAAAAATGCAAATTTAAGCACAGCTCCTGATTACCTCGATATGGGTCTCTGAGGACCAGGTGAGGAAACACCTAAGTAACTGAGCTGTAAAAAGTGGGCCATGTGCTTGAGCGAAAAGTGTGCCAAAGAATCTAAAATAATCCTAAATCCTAAATCCTAAAGATTGCCTGAGGAAAATGGTGCAGGTGTTATTACATTTCTTTATGTAATAGTACAGATAATCATGTAGTGATCATAGTAAGTCATCGAGACTGGATGAAGTTTGCTTCAAACATTTTAAACAGCAATTCAGCCACATTGACTCAATCATAGGTGAAAAAACTCACACTGACCTTCTACTTTGACCTTGTGTGCAGTACAGGTGGCACAGGGCAGGATGCTGAACTCCTCAGCCTGGTACATAGAGTAGTCAGTGCTGGACACCACTATGCGATCCCCGGGTACCCATCCGAGCGCCGCATCCGCCAGGAGCAACACACTGCAGTTCGAGAGGGTGTCTATGGAGACGGAGGCCTGTGGACGAACTAGAAACGTGCACACACAAACACACACACACAAATACACACACACACACACACACACACACACACACACACACATACACACCATTTCTTATTTTTTATTCCATTCTGCATGTGTGTCTAATATTATGAATGAATAATAGCTGGAGTATTATAATGTATCTAAGATGCTGCACACAGGAGGACGATGTTACAAAGCACCAAAATAATGCAGTTTCATGTTCTATTTATTTACAACAGTCTGTATTATAAAGTCATACACTTTTAAAGACTTTGGCCTTTTTGTTTTTACCTATTGAAATTTGGTTTGTGAATGTATTAACATAAGTATACCAAATTACTATTTGTTCAACTTACATTTTTAATATTTTATCTGAGTGAAACTTTCTTTCTGTAATTTAAATATGATTATTCCATTTCATTACAAAGAAAATCAGATATGGTTTCTCCTTTGCTGGTACAACAATCTACAATCATCTGGGGTTTTTTTTCCCCACCAGATTTCTGAAGATGGCTATGGGGATTTGTGGCTATTCAGCCAAAATAATAGTAATGAACTAATGCACTGATGCAGGATGAGAAGATCTGGCATGCAATCCGTGCTCCAGCTTATCTCAAAGGTGTTCATTGGGGTTAAGGTCATTGTTCTGTGGAGGTCATTCAAGCTCTACTTGATTTACTCACAGGGTCATTGTCATACTGGGATGTGTTCAGGCCCTTTAATTCACCACAATTTTAATGCTACGGTATACAATGACAGCTTGCACATTGTGCGCATGTGTGTGCAAGAACCACACATGGGTGTCTGCATACACTGATCAGCCATGACATTAACATATATCATTAACGCTCAATCTCATTCTCTAAACCACTTATCCTGTACAGTGTCACATCAATCCTGGGGATCCAAGGAACTCAGGGCATGAGGCAGGGTACATCCTGAATGGGGAATCCTTCGCAGGGCACACGAGCACACATACACTCACACACTTTGGGCCATACCCTGCATCTCTTTGGATGCCAATGTAGCGCTAATTGCCCCACCATGCAACTTACTGTATATCACTTAAAGGATATATTGCATGGGCTAGACACCACAGGACACCTTCCGAGGTCTTGTGGAGTCATGCTGTGAGGGTCATGCTGTCATCACTGTTTTGGTGGCTTATACAATATTGGCCTACACAATGAGCGGAATATTGAGCATGATATTTTAAGGTTTTAATGTTATGGTTGATCAGTGTATGTACATAAGGTACTGTTTTGGCCATATAGTATTTATTAGAAAGCCATCATTCATAACGCAAAGTTCATACCTTTAAGAATAATGAATCATTGTATGTATTTATTTTTGTCTTTATTTATATTTTAGTGCTGTAGAATTCTCAACATTGTTCAGAGAATTGCTCTACATAATGTCATGTCGGGATATGAGGCAGGATGCATGTGCAGACTGTTCCTTAATAATGTGAACACATAATACAAACACCAACATGAAAACAAGAAACTGGGCTAGAAACTGTAGACTGATGCTAACAAAACCCTGAACAGATACACAACAGGATAACAATGATCTTGATGACAACAAAAGAAGATCATAGACGCGAGACAAAGACCCAACTGAACTACCAGCTATTAATAGACTGACTATTCAAACCAAACAAGGCTGTGACAGGTGAGATTTGTAGCCCTACAGAAAACAGAAACAAATACAGGGGGAACACCATGTCACATAAATAGGTTTTTTAAAATGTATGTAATTGCTGATATGGTGGAGTATATGGTGTGGCTGGGAAGAATTGTTTAGCATTCGTGGAAGTCCCCAGTTTCAGCTGAAGGTTTCGAGATATGGGAAATGGTTTGGACATAAAGTTTTCTGGATCCTCTGTAACATGACAAGACGTATTTTGTCTTATTAACAATAAAGAAACAGTTGGCTAATGTGGGGATGATTACTTGTGGTTGCGGTAAGTCGTAACATGAACTTGTTTCACTGAAAGTCAAAAAAAGGTAAAATCAATAAAATGGAACTATAAATGTATAAAAATTCATCATACTGTAGCACCTTGGCAATGACGTTGTATAAAAGGGATAAAATGCTTCAAACATGCTGGTTTATGTTAATTGTCCTCAAAGTTTTCTTTTTTACCAACTGTGTATATGTTTGACATACAGTACATGCAAAATATTAAAATTTTATTTATTTACTTAATTATCTTAATGTCTAATAAACAGACAAAGCATGTTAAGTTGATGTAAATAGCTATGAATCTCCATAAATTCCTGTGTCTCTCCCTCTCCACAAGTGATGAAGTTTCCCTACCCACCACCGACAGCTCCTCCCCAATAGTCTTTGGCAGGTGGCATGACGATCTAATGCAAAGCAAAGTACTTTAGCTCAGGTTCTCAGACTTCACTTCACTTTTACAGTTTCATAATCACTCTCCAATTCATTTATTTGAGAATGTAGTCTGCACTCATAAATACAATGTTAAATACTTAACTGTGAAAATAGTGCATATAAACCCTAACCACCGTAGCAATGCTTTGTGTACCGCGGATGCATAAGCGCCACCGTTGGAGCTTTGCTTTCAATGCCATTTGAAAATCCAGACAGGAAATGAATGGCAGGGGAATGAATGTTGCTCCATGGGGGGAAATCATAAAGCTTAATCACAAAGATTAAGTGAAGCAAGACTACAGCACGGTTTCTGGGCACAAAGTGGCAGGGAGATATATTGTAGACTCGCTCAGACCCAGCTTCTCTTAAGGAAAGTTCCTTTCTGTAATTACTGCCCTTTCCTCTCACTGCCAGCACTCATTATTTGGGGTCCTTGTGTGACTGATTCGATTTGTCTCTATCCTGCTGGCTGGTTCTTTCTCCTAAGACCTCACACGCTATTGTTCGCTCACTGTGTGGTCAATTAGCCACATTCATTCATGGCGAATAGACAGGTTTGACCCTGCAGAGCCATTCAGTGACTAAAGACCATTTCTTAATCATCAGCAGCATGATCTGTTTTAATGGAAAAAGGCTTTATGAGAAGCAATTCAGGAGCAGACACAAAGGTGCGCTATAGTAGATGAAGGTAAAACGCAAAGATGCTGAACTTTACTGTAATGAAAATATAAGAAATTTGACATAAGTTGTTTGCTGCAGTTTTCCAATTGTAAAAGTTGGAACGGGTTTGGCGCACGGGTGCACCGCTTTTACGGAAAAGAGGTAATTTTATTTGGAAAATCGGCCAACCAGCCCCTCCAAGCTCTCCTTGAGCACGGCCACAGACGGGAGTCCCTTCTGACGTCCGGTGGCTTTCCTCTTCGGCGGCTCGATCACGAAAGCCGGCACTGTGCAAAAGTGGAAAGTGCCGCGAGAGCTTGTGCAGTCTTTTGGCAGTTGTCCTCAACGTGACAACGAATGGCTGCATCCAGTTCTAGTGTTTGAAGTCCCTGGTGCATGTCACATCACCCTGCTCACGTACCATTCTGCATCTCTGTCCATAGACCTCCAGCCGCACTCTAAACTTACGGAGAAAGCCCGAGATCCATTAAAGATGATTATTCGCCAGCCGTGCCATTTCCCACGGCTCTGTCCCTTCGCACACCTTCAGAAGCAGAGGTCACCGACCTAGGAAGCCTATCGAGTGAGCGAGAAGTGACACAAGATTTGCATAATAGGCCTAAAAGCTTACAGTAATCAGTCAACTACTCAGCCTGTGGGACAAATTGTATCAGTCTCACTCACTCTCTCTTCATGTATACCGTTGTATCCTGTATACAGGGCTGCAATGGCGCCTGGTGCCTTTTCCAGGAGACTCACAGGTGGCGTACACCCTGGACAGGGTGCCAATTCATCGCAGGGCACACACACATATATACACTCACATGCTTAATCACACACTAAGAGCAATTTGGAATGCCAGTTAGCCTAATGTGCATGTCTTTAGACTGTGGAAGTAAACCCATCAAGCCTGGGCCACGAGGCGGGAATTAAACCCTCGACTATGGAAGTACAAGGCGACAGTGCTAACCACTACGCCACCATGCCACCTGACAAGTTGCAGCAGGAATCTTTTAATTCATTGTTGTTAATGCAGTAAGTGAAATATGACATTCATGTGGGCTGATGCAATGCAACATAAAATGAATTACTTTTCCATAGCATCATGTGCCAGTTGTTTTATTCCTCCTCTAACTCAGCAATTTATGAACGCTAGTGATATTTTATTTTCTGCTTAAAATGGCAGAATTATATAATTTTGTGTGTTTATAGTTATGTGTATGGTTATATCTCAGTAGTTCCTGTTATCTGTCACTCATATCATTATAAATCACTGTTCCCTCACCAGCATCTATTTTCTTACGTTAGTGAGAAATGCAAAGTCACCCCGCCCCCCAAAGATTTTACATTGTCAGGAACCTTAAAGTTACAGCCTAACCTCTTACAAAGCACTATTACTAGAGAGCAGAAATGCTAAGCAGCTTCTCATTGAAAACCATCAATGCTTACTCATGTTTTTTTATTCATTCCATTTATGTAAAATGTCTGGTATACAAGTGCCTGAGAATGTTGTTCATAAAAAGAAAAAAGATTTCTTGAACAGGAAGACGTGATTCGTCTTGTAGCCATTGTAACTATTGGGGATATCACTTATCTAGAACCTCGTGTTCTTCAGCACTGAAACTGAAAGACGGCCTCCAGCTGGTACACAACAACACGGGAACAGAAAAAGCACATGCTGGGGGGGATTTCAATTGAAAAAAAAAAATTTAAAAACAATCCTGGGGGAATTTCAGTTTGGTGTAGCATGTGCTGCCAATTTGAGGAAGATGCAGAAAATAATTTATTTAAGCGAATAAATCAAACGAATGTGGAACATAAACTTATGGCATGTTTTGGGATTTCAAAATGGTTTTTAAATCCACTTTGTCCTAATGAGAAACATGATGAAGAACACCTTGCATTAGTCAGAACCGAGCAAATGAGACCTTGGAGTCTGAACTGACCTTGTATTTGGAACCATTGTAGGAATGTATAAATCAGCTTGGAGTGTGAGTGAACTTTACCTCCCGTGTCTTCTTTGTGCTTTCATAACCCCTAATTCCACTTTTGTTTGTGTAATCCTGTAATCAGGGCTTTCCATTTTAATAAAGGTTTTACCCAAAACGCCTTTAGTTATCTAGACCCGTGATTTCTGTTATGTGATCACACAAAAGTGTAAACAGGCCTAAAATGTACACGTACCAAGTTTGCCACAGAGGAAGCGGATGCGGTAATTGCGGCACATCCCTCCCTGCTGGTCTTTATTGAGACACACGAGGCCATAGTTCTTGTCAAATTTGGAAAACTCGTCACCAGTCATGTTTGCAGGGACACCATCGATGGTTTCAGCCTGAAAAAAGAAAAACAGAAAGATGGTATTAAGAATATGAAATAAACCTTTGTTTTGGAAACATTGGTAATACGAGGGTGGTACTGAAAGTGGGCAATATTAAAAGACGTAGTTGCTCCATGGTCTCCCACTGCGTGACAAAATGTTTACAGAGATGACACCATTGACAAGAGCAACAATAGGCACAGGTGGATGAAGAAGTTTAAAGAAGAGGAAAGTGAAGACAGCACTGAAGACAAACCACGCAGTAGGAGACCATTAACTGTGCCAAAGGGGCTTTTCAAAGAGTATTCTGGAGCTGGGTTCAGTTATGGCACAAATGTGTCGCTTTTGCTATAAACAATGTAGAGTAGAATTAATTTAAACAACCTTGGGCAACATATGGGCAGTTAAATAAACATCATGCCCACTTTGGCATTACTTTTAGTACACCTATCGTATTTTACAAATATTAAATGTTGCAAGTAACAATGGAAATGGATAGTTTTCTTTTTTTTTTTTTTTTTACAGAAATCTCAAAGCAACAAAATGAATCATAAGGAAAATTAGAATAGCAGCTGGCTGGACAAAAAAAACAAACAAAAAAAAACTTATTATAGAAAAATAGAAAATGATAACAGGAAGGTTGTGTTTAGGTGATTGCTTCATTTCTGCACTTCTGTAACTTCATTAAGAAGTTGTCTATCAACTCTGTTTGTTCTGTATTTATTTTCATTCGCCTCGTAGAAATATTCTGGGAGTGGAATAAAATTCATGACATTTGATTGTCTTGACGGAAAGATTGTGTTCTTTTCCAAATATTTTTATTGCAAAAGGTTAAATTGCAAACTTATTTAATTTTATTGCTTACATCATGCACATAAAGTCAGTGGAAACAAATACTTTTAAGAGCTGTAATAAAAAAAAACAACAAAAGAAATTGTAGCATCAAGGTGTGTGTGTGTGTGTGTGTGTGTGTGTGTGTGTGTGTGTGTTTATCTACCTCAATATCTAGGGGGTTGCTACACAGACGCTCTGGAAAAGCCTTATGAAGTTCGGAAAGCTTCTCCCAATCTCCTGAGCCTCTCTCATCATCACGATCAAACCACTCCGTCCACTCAGACTCTGCAAACCCAACACACACCAACACTCAGAATAAAGCCAATACCTAGACACAGTTAAGCCCCAAGACAGGCTGAAAGGACAAGCCTGGTATAGATATCGGCCTCATTTGCATCTGCTTCGCCACTCTTTGCCCGTCAACAGCATTAGTGTGCAGATAATTAAAGCACTTCTTGGGTGTATCACAGCCTACATGCACACGGCAACGGAGAATTCCGGCTGCTTTAGCAAGCTCAAGCACTCAAATCAAACATCGACACAAGCAGCTGCTTAATCAGAAGACGAGCTCCTTTGCTCCTCTCAGATCAGGGCAATCGTCTCTTTTTTATGGTGAGGGAGACACTTGATTATGGTTATGGGGTTTTGGCAGAACACAACACTCAAGAGCATATAAATCAGTTTTTCAGATGTCTGATGGCAAGAAGAAATTTTTGTCAATTGTCTGCTCCACATCCTTTTAAAACCAATGTCAAAATACTGAGCACATTTATACACACTTGCGATTTTGTACAAGGATAATTCTCAGTCTGAAGCACACCTACACTGATGCAAAACTGAAATGGTCATTTTAGATTGTTCATCAATCACACCACAGATGGAAAGTAAAATGTAAAATTTCTGTAAAGTGGTCTTTGTCTTCCACCTTTCTGATCTAATCTTTTGCTTCCTACTGTCTCTCCTTCTCTTAAGGAAATAGAAGTACAGAAGAAATGAGCGTAGAATTAACATATTGAGGCATCCTTGCTTGCTGAAGCATCACTGTAAAGTGTGATAAGGGAGTTCTTAATGATAATGTTTCCCAGCTTTACTAACTGCATAACGAATCTGACTTCACAGAACACACATTGATTACATACTAAGTAATACTTTTTTTTTTTATGTTTTAGCCTCAAGAAAATTCCACAATTCAAAATAACCTGACTTGCTGGTTTTTATAAAGCAATGCTTATAAATTGACTACGATCCAAAGCTTTTATTTTTGCACTGAATAAACATTTAGTATTACATGACACATAACGCCAGCCAACTACATCCTTTCCTTTTTCTACTTCCCTCCTCTACATATATGAGCTCGCAGATATTTGCTATTGACTACTGTTGCTATGAGTGACAAGGGACGCAAT
>JAOVVA010000004.1:9476571-9491640 GCA_028565275.1 Leiocassis micropogon | reverse complement strand
CTTTTATTTTTGCACTGAATAAACATTTAGTATTACATGACACATAACGCCAGCCAACTACATCCTTTCCTTTTTCTGCTTGTGCAGAAAAACACACTTCCCTCCTCTACATATATGAGCTCGCAGATATTTGCTATTGACTACTGTTGCTATGAGTGACAAGGGACGCAATGTACACGTGTCACCCTCAACCTTAACCCCCCAATGGCTCACGATCTTGTAATGATAGTAGTTTTTTTTTTTGCAGTTCTGCTGCTTTTTACGAATGTGAGCATACATAATAAGTTACAGCTGCACACTTATAAGCTTCCAACATAACAACTTAAGAGCTCATGTTCGAATCACTGTACACATTACGATCAGCTTTCACCTCTCCCACGCAGTATGCAAATAACAAGAAGATTAAGGGAAGTTAGCAAGCTGTCAGTAGGTACGGGTTTTTGAAAAGCATCAGGGATTGCTTTATGTTTTAAATTGGTAGGTGAGGCCCATCTTCCAGCTGTCTTTAAGTAGGCGATAGAAACTATGACAAGCTGATGACAACCACTCAGCAGATGTCAGGTGGGAGCGAACCGTCTTCATAGATGGCAGACTGTCCTCTCTTGTTGATTCATCTAATTGGGTTGTTTTATTGGAGATTACACCGTTACTGTACCTTGCAACCGTTGGAAAGTGTGATTTTTTTTTAAATATCTTGGGACATTTAGTTAGTTTCTCTGTAAATAGAGACAGCAAGGTCAGACAAAGGTTTTCACTTAGCAAGGTTAAACATTTGGGAAGGCGTCCTTGTGTTTAATGTTAAAGCTTAGTCTTAAAACCTAAATGTCAAGAAGAACAGCACATTTGTTTTTCAGAACTGGTGAATTGTCTGGTAAAAAGCAAGAACTAAAAACAGCTTGATTTACTCTACTGGAGAAGAGCCTCCTACCACCTACATTAATTTTAATTTAAGGGAATTACAAGGGGTGTTCAGGTCAAATTAGTACTTCCGATGAATTTCTCATAAACTAAGGCGTAAAACCTTCACTTCTGATCTCGCTCCAAGCCATTTCCACAAGTTTGTACCATTAAAGGTGTTCCTGGGAATTAATGAAACCAATGTTTTAGACGTGATAGCTCTGGTGTACTGAGAAAACTTTCTACCTGGATGGTATCCAAGCACTAGTGAAACACTGGGATAAGTGTGTTAGTGAAGGAGTAAATGTATATACAGAAATAATGGTAACTGTGTTTTGTTATTCTGCACAGTCAAAAATCCCGGTTTGACTTGATCGCCCCTCGTATTCTAAAGGGCCTTTAACTCTTGAAAATGACAAAGTAAGTAATATGCTGAAAAGGTTTCATCTAATCATTTATATGGTTTTCTACAGGGAGTTTGAGATCAAGGTTAACAAAACAGAATTTTTTTTTAAAGAATTGGCTCAACACAAATATCCCTCTTTCCATTCAATAAAGATTTCATTTTTCAAGGACTTGACTGAAATATTTTGCTGGCACATGGTTCACCAGTTTGATGATTCTTTTAGTGCATTATGTATATTTACTCTAGTCTATAAATAGTTGCCTGAAAGTAAAGTGGCTTTTAAATTATTCACAAGAATAAATTAATTAGCAGAATATTGATGCCATACAATATGATTATGTACAACTGTCTGTTTGGCCAACTCTTGAGACATTACAACCCTGGTGATGCTCCAGGAGTCAAACTGATCATAATTGGACCTGCTCTCTGGCTGGAGAGGAGAGCTTTTATCGCTTAACTGTCAGAAGAATATAAGCCAATGATAGGTCCCTATTAGTTAATGTATGCCAAACTGGCCAGTTAACTCTCTTCCAAGCATGTTCAGTTGCTCTATAAAGCAACAAGAGTGGCACTTTGAAAGGACGGTAATGACAAGCTTCATGTTATCTCGGTGAAAGTACACTGGCCTTCCTTATTTCAGATTTGTACCTGTCATGCAATAAGGGAAACTCAGCTATGAATAAATTGGAGGACACTGGGAGAAAACGTGTTCAAATCCAGCAATGATTCACCCCTCCATCTGAACTTCAAGGAATCCTATCCATTAGCGCTTAAGTTCAAAAGATTGAAAGAAAGTTCATCACCAATTAAAAAGCAAGTGTATGGGATATGGATGACACTGTAAACACTTAAAACACTTAAACGGAACCGACTGGGTTATCCTCACCCTGTACCCACTGACTGACAGTGGTGATGACAAAGTGTTCTCCATAACCTGATTGGAAAGAACTGGAGCTCCTAGCCTCTGATGATGCCTTGGTTCCTGTATTTCAGGACCACACACACACACACAGCAATGTCAGCATTAGCAAACTTAACTCAGGAAATGTCATCAGAATTTGTTCTCTACTGAGTGAATTCCAGAAGAGCTTCACCTTGATAAATGGCATGATCCTCTACCACTGACGACGTATCTCCTTTCACTGTAATGAAACTCCACGGGTGCCTGGAGCCACAGGGACAAATAAGGAAAAGTGGGGACAAGAGAAAATAGCAGATGAGCAAAAATTGATACAGAACATTAGGGTATTGAGGTCAAAAAACATGAACATAGCAAAACAGAAAGAGAGACAGACGAGGTAAGACTTATAGACAGAGACTTGGAGAGTGATGGGTAGATAGAGGGTTACATACTATATAAAGATGTGCTTGGACTATATGATTTACATATAAAGATGTGCTCAGACTGTATGCTTTAATCATGTTTATTTTTAAATAATGGCTATGCCATGTGACAATTAGAACGTGTGAAAGGGTAAATGACACCTTATGTGAAATGTGTTTCACCAAACTATCCAGATGTTAAAAATGAGAACTTGTCAACTTGTGAGGAGTGTTATGTACTGTTTATTTTATACACCACCGATCAGCCATAATATTAACGCCACACAACATGAACACATTGACTCGTTGAACATTGATTATCTATAATATGCAAGTATACTGGTAACAAGATGGTGGGTACCACAAATTCTAATTTATGCCTGTTGGAAGCAATGGTTTGCCTGACTGATCAGATTGCACAGGAAAGCAATGCAGCACTGAAAAACCCACTGCTGACAACAATTAAAATGACCAGATCACCCAGTGCAGCACAGCCAACGCACCTGCGGCCTGGCAGCCAAGGAGACCAGGGCTGCGACTCTGCCTCTAAACTCCCCAGATCCCAATCCAATTGAGCACCCATGGGATACAATGGACAAGCAAGTCGAATCTACAGAGGCCTCACACCACAACCCACAGCACCCAAAGGATCTGCTGTCAACATTGTGCTACCAGACACCGCAAGCACACCACCAGAGGTTTTGCAGAGTCCAAACGAGGGTATGTCCACGCACTACTACTACTTTATTTAAGTGGCCGCTGCACATACTTTCTGAATGCACTGCATAAGTAAGGATTTGTTATAGGAAATGAAAAACAGAGTGAATCATAATCATATCAAAGTTGATCGTTGGCCAATGAATAATCAACTTCAAATGTTTGATTCCACTTATATTACAGCAATTTTCCAAAGCTAAATTCTTTTTCTTATTCGGAAATGATTTATTATACTTTTTATCCATTTACAGTTATGTTTTGCACACTGTCTACTACGCATTAGTTCCTTTTAGCACTTACAAGTAATCTTATTCAAAAAATAAATAAATAAAGTTACGGCTTTAGTTCTGACTGTAACAAAGTGATTGCAAAAGGGACTCCTTTGGAAAATGATAATGAATCATTAGCACGTGTCATCCCATTCCAAAATCTTCACCATATCAACCAATTACACATTTTAAAATCCAGTTTTTACAGCATACGCTATACAAATCCCTGTGTAAGCTGTTCCCATAAAAATCATCGCACTATTGGTCTTGCTTCAAACCTGTTGTGCTGTAAAAAAACAGAAAATTCATCAACACTTTTTGACCAATAGAATTAGCTGATTCTGTAGTTATTTAAAATATATATATATATTAAAAAAGAACCTGAGTGAGACGTCTCTCTTAGACAAGCACTTAAATGATAGTGACATAAAATGTGATGCTGTCTCAAGGATATCTGAACAGGAAGGGTAATTACAGTGGGAAATATTCCAATCTTCCCCCTGGTGTGAATGTCCCCTCTGAGGAGACAGAGTGATAGAAGAAGGAAAAGTGCCAGACTTAAGCAAGCTAGAGGCACGCTACAGTTTTGCTGACTGACAGGCATCGCTGTGTCGACACGAGCAGATCACGTACGTGAAATCTAATCAGCCAGTTGCAAACCTGACTATGTGACATCACCACAAGTCCTTATTTTCAATTATTTTTTGGGGGCATTTTTACATGGAACATTTGTCTACTTGCTTGACAATAAACTTTTACAATTCTCCCCCTATTTCTATTCCTTCCATCATTTTTTTGAGGAAAATGATCAGGGTACCAGTACAATATGGAAATTGGTTTCTTGAAGTGATATTGCAGTAAAAGTGAAAGCAATATTTCTTTGACCACGGCACGATTATTGCATATGCATTGCAGAAAATGATCCCCGGCACACTGCCAATCTTTAAGATGAGTTGGTGATGCTCTGTCCCCAAGTGTGTTGCTTAAAAAAGATGGAAGCCACCATCCATTATTTCTTATTCTCTTCTCCCTGACTTTTCTGTAGATGTAAATATTTAACTGTAGGTGGAAATATTTGGATGTACAGCAATGAGTGAGTTTTTCATGGGAGAGTGTATCAGGAATGATCTTTGGTTTAGTTTTTGAGAAAAGTTCAGCGACATGCTAATATTACTGATGCAAAACCTACAATACCGGATTTATAAACACTAAAAAAAAAAACACTGTTTGGATTCCCATTAAAATACTTATGATCTTTTAAGTGGATAATTAGTGGAGTGATTAATATCTGTCTGCTGCAACAATGCTTTTAACCTTAACTGAAGCAATAAGTAGCTTCTCATTTCTCATCTCTTAAATAACCATGTCAGAAGACATCCTGTGGCTTTAAAAAAGATGTCAAAATGTGTCAAAAGGGTGAAATTGTCAAATTGGCTTGCATCAGGCAAAACAATAACTAATGAGTTGAAATGACTGGCCTTGGCTTAAGAACTGTCCAATGCATTATTAAAACCTAGAAGAATGGTGCTGAACTGTGATCTTCATGGAAGAAATATGGTCTGACAAAAAAACAGGAATAAGCCTAACTGGAGATCACTTAAACACTTGGTGAAGCTGCATCGTAAATATTTGAATCGAAATAACAGGTGTGTTTAATAGTGAAATTGATTGCATTTCCATACACATACAACACACCATAAGAAAACTACTATCTATCTATTCCAGAGTGAAAAGATGCATCCATCATGCCCAGTGGCCACTGTACCCGCCTCTGGAGGCAGTGTTAAGATCTTGGGTTGCTCAGTTGGTCAGGCCTAGGCTCAGCAATGTTATATGGCAATAAAAAAAAAAGTCAGCCGAGTATGGGAACATTGGCCATCACATACAGTAGTCCTGACCGTTACCCTATTGAAAGTCTTTGGGAGAACTTTACAGAGTGGTTCAATTCTCCTTTTATAAACACAAGATCTCAGCAAAAAAATCTTTGCATGGAAACACATTTTGTGATGTTAAATGCCAGTTGTTATACAGTAAGAGAGTGCAAATTTATGATTTATATTTACTGTATATATACAGTTATAGCATTATATTTGTACTCTATATTCGAAAGGATATAGTGCTGATACTGGTAAATGATTAAATGTAGCAGTTAAGTATGTTTCATGGACAGTATTATAATGATTAAATATTGTGCAAACTCTTTGGAAAATAAAGCAATACAAGGAATAGCAGGCCATGGCTCCTTTTCTCGGATTGACAGGATCAGAGGCCATGCCTTCCTTACTACTCCTTCACTTCTTTATTACTGGATCAGAGAACAAGAATGAGACAGAAACTCGCAGTGCATTTCAACAGGTTTAAATTAGGTCTTGTGATTCCTCAGAGGTGCAAAGCAGGTCTGAGATTGGAGAGAAAACCATCTGCTCCCGTTTATTAAATCCAGGCTCGGACTTGGCCTGGGATTCACACAGTGACCCTGTGCTGCATAGAATTTATTGAGGTCCGAGAGGCAGCTGCTTTGAGACTTGGATGTGCACTGCCTTGCCTAAGCCTCATCATGCCATTTGTAATTAGTACAGAAAACGTAGGGTTTGCAGATAGCAGAGAGAGAGATAGAAGCAATGTGCTGCCTGATAGAGGAGCATCCAATTAGGAGCTTCGGGTCCAGCCAATGCTAACATGGCCCAGTTTTGCAAAAATGTTGACACATAAATTCCTCCGAGAAACTAACCACTAAACTAACAAGGACGGCTAAAAGCATTTTAAGCTTGCTTACTTCTAAAGGAAATTAGAGTGTTAATTACCCATCTGTGATCATTTTTCACTGACAAATGACACATGAAAAGTGTCTTCTAAAAAAAATGAAAGGTACATTCAACGGCATTAAAATTTTAACTGATGAATTTTTTATCTCAGTTCGAATTGTGCATTCAGATTCATTTTAATATTTGAATACCTCATTTAACATATAGGAAAAAAGTGAGGAACAAAGCATTCAGCATAAAATTGTCCCAATTATGTCAAGTTCAGATCCAGATTGCAACATGACGTAATGTAAGAAAAAATGTACGGTGAATGCTTACTAACACTCTATTTAATGTCGGCAAATCATGTATAATTTGTTTCACTGCGATTAAATATCTCTTCTAAGAGTAATACAGGTTTTATGTAATGGAAGTAATAAAGAAGAAAGAAAAAGCTTCACCGCATGTCAGTTCATTTTTTAACCTGTAGCCCCGCTGAAATAACCCATGGTCTGGCATCTTTTATAACTGTATTAAGCTTAATATTTAAAACCGGTAAATGAAAGCACAGATACAGTAAAAACACTTCACACGAGCAGACCAAAAATGGTCCAAGGGAGTTGAGACATGTCCGATGTACAATGGGCTTAATTTGCAAACACCAGGTGACAGATTTATTCGTAATAAGTTTAATAATTTATATAATGAATGTAACTGCAAATGTATTATCGTTCTTCTGTCCCACAAGCCTCATATCTGACCACCCACTCCAGCATGCATGAGAATAAAACAACTGCTGTTCTCTCCAATATTGCCAGACTGGTTGATATGATGATTTCATTTTCATATTGTCATATTGTGTTCCAATATGCCTTTCTTTCACAGATATTCTAGATATTATGATATAATTTTTTAAATAAATATAAACAATTTGCCTGAAAGCAACAGATTAGATTTTCCTTAAAATGCTGAATAATGCTTTTCATTTTAAAGTTATTATTTTTATATTGAAATAAAAGTTCAATTATGTTTTAATACAAAACTGCTTCACAGTGATGCAGATCATGTCTTTAAAAATCGTAATATCCTCAGCTCTCGGCAGAATACTTAAATAGTGCCCCAAATGGTTAAACAGTCTCAGTGCCTGCTTACACACAGCCTGGCCTCACAGATGGTACAGCTACCTAAGGGTTTGATTTGTTGTTGAGAGGTCAGATGTTTTGATCCCCCGTGTTATCTTGACCAGGGGCCAAGTTTGCCAACATTCCCTCAACTCGAAATTAGAAAAAATGTAGATTTAAGATGGACAGTACTGTAACATTATTTTTATACCCCTTGCTAGAGCTGCTTGTGGCATGCTATGCCAATGAACATAGGACTGTATAACAGGTGGCACAGTCACTTTGCTAAACAGAGCAGTTGGCACTTTTAGCTTAATTAGCTACCTGCACTCACATTTAACTGCCTATTGCCACTCTGATAGCAGGCAAATGTAATCAATACCTTACAGCACCAAAAGATGCCTTATAGGGTGGCTACTAAATATCAAAATTATCTTGAAATTTACTCTGCTCATTTTTTTTTTACACTTAAAAAGAATACTCTGCATAGTCTATCATGTCAAAGATTAGAAGTGGGTAGGTTTCAAATATTTTAGCAATAAGAACGTTTAGATGTTATCTCTTATAGTCCCTGGCAGTAGAATGAATTTTGCAATAAATCAATTCCTTGGGCAACCATAACCTGAATTTAGGGTGGCTTATTCACGACTGATCTCTGAGTGAGAAGTATAGTATATTCCTTTCAAATTCAAATCAAAGAGATCCTAGCCAATTACAGTTGTCTATTAGTGCATGAACATATGAATAGGGCAGTTAGAGCTTATCTTGCATATACCATAGATTGGTAGCTGTCATACGATACAGGAGACTTAGATAGTTAAACCTGCAGTATTAGATATTTTGTATATTGATTAATAACTGTCACACAATAGGGAAGACTTACCTGAAGGAGCAGGCAGTCACTAGATCTGAGAAATAAAACTGGCTTAATTTACACTGCCCACAAAAGCGTGATAACCCATGATTTTTCTTCATTTTAAGTTGGCCCTCATCCACCTTTGACTAGCCCTAAAAAAAGTTAAAACTAGTTTCCTTTAGGGTTCTTTACCCTCTCTCACTCACTCATTCTCTATACCACGTGCCCTGTACAGGGTTAAGAGAAGCCTGGAGCCTACCCCACAGGTCTCTAGGCACTAGGAGGGGCGTGCCCTGGATGGGGTGCCAATCCATTGCAGGGCACACAAGCATGCGCATACTCACACACTACAGGCAATTTAGAAACATCAATCAGTCCAATCTGCATGTCTTTGGACTATGGGAGGAAACTATATAACCCGGAATTAACCCACCAAACATGAGGAGAACATGCAAACTCCATGCATGCATATCTAAGGCATGAATTTGTGACTCTTAAAAGTTCTCAAGCCCTACAACAACTTATTTAGGTAGCATTAAGTGCACTTAACTTTAACAAGAACCTTTTGGTGAACCCTTCATACTTGTGTTTTGTGCACTTGTGTTTTTTGTGTAAACAACTATGACATTTGCCTTTTTGAATATCCTCATGAAGTATGAACTCTAGCAGAAATATGGATGTACATAAATGTTGGTCATGGAAGGTCACTAATGCAGCAATAATGTTGCTTAAACATGTCCTGTCAAGTTTCCACTTTGATGTGTATTGGGGTTTGGCATTTTCTGGGGAAAAAATCTAGATTAGCTTTTTTCCTGTGAAACTCAATTAAACTCCTAAACCTGTACCTGAACCCAAGGCGATGGAAATGTCGGCTACCCAGCTTGGACAGAGTTTTCCTAGCCGTGTCCTCGAGGTTGTTCGATCCCTCATCATTCACCATCATGGCAAGGATCTGACCATCCTCCACTGCCTCCACATACTGGGCCAGACGCCTACTTTCGTCCTTACTCCGGTATGTGTCAAACCTGCAAAGTAGGTCAGAAAGAAATATTATTATCTAGCCATGGAAAGTACTGGAAGCCAAACAAACATTCCAGGAGAGTTGGAGTAAGTTGTTGTTTTAAAGGCAAAGTACAGCCAAAGGCCAGGTTATTCTTCTGTGATGAGAAACTGATTACAAGCCAATCATGCAGGGCTGAAAGGACAAGGTCTTGTTTTGACAATTTGGTCTAAAGTTTCTGTTTCCTGGTATAATGCCAGCCAGTCAATAATTCAATATTTTAATGATGTCATGAACCACAATCCATTATATGGCTAGACAAAAGGAAATGCAGATCAGGGAAAATGTGACGTTAAAGGAAATAAGAGTTGTTTATGATGTAGTGACAGACGAAAATAGAGAAAATGATAGAGTTAAATAAAGATGAATAGAGAAAGTTATACTGAAGAAGAGAGATGAACAATGGCTTATTTATTACTAACAGAGAGATGGATCGAGATCCACAGTACCAAAAGTTCAGTCAAAAGTTTAAAACTATGAAATAACACAAAGTATCAAAGTATCAACAACAACAGTCAGTTGTTATTTTAAGACATGAAGGTCAGCTGTTCTGGAATAGTTCTTACAAGAACACTACTGTCAAGTGGATTTGCAAAACCCATCAAGCACCGTAATGAAACTGGCTCTTATGAAGACCGTCCCAGAAAAACAAGACCAAAACTTACATCTGCTGCACAGGAGAAGTTCATTTAGAGTCACCAGCTTTAGAAATCACCAATTAACAAACATCTCAGATTAGAGTCATTCTGGAGGCTTTACAGTACATGAGTAGCAGACACCTCTCAATATCAAAAGGAAATTATTGCATATTTTAAATGCCTTCAGCATTGTTTTTTTTTAAGAAATAAAAATCAGGAAAGACCATGGCGTTAGCAGGTGTGTCCAAACTTTTGACTTGTAGTGTACATCAAGAGTTAGAGTTACACATCCATAAGAAAATATTTTTTTCTTTAATGATCAAATTAAGAAACAACTGCAAGTGTAATAACATATAAGCTCTGGCTCTTTCATGATGTACAGCAAGAATACAGACCTATCAGTGCGCAGCACCTCTCCAGTTGTGGGCTTGATGACATGGACGATGATGCCTCGGTTGCCCCAGCTCCTCTCAAAATGATAGCTGTTTTCATTTCCTTCTCCAGGATGCAGTGTTTGGTTAAGGAATGTCCATGACAGTTTCTTCTCGGCATGAATTTCCAGTGTCCCTCCTGTTCCTACACCAACATACTTCCTCCCAAAATAAGTGTGCTCATCACCAGTGTCGTCAGACCTTTTTTTAAAAAACAAAACAAAAAAAACACACACACCAAATTAGCGGACAACGCAGGCAACAAGTTTAAGTGGCGGTACATCACATCCTTTTGCTCCTATAATTCCTCTGATGGACTGACTAAATGGTAGCTGAAATACTGCCTAGCAACAAATGGGCTGGTCAGTAATTGTAGTCTTACTGAGTTCCACAATATGCTAAAATGAACGTTAAGTGTAGGTAGGAATGAATGTAGACTGGTGGGGATGAATGTAGCTGTAAACAACCGGAACATAGAAAGCACCAGGCCAAGCAAAGGGCAAAGAAGCAGACTATAACGCAGATATACTAAAAAAGGGTCGGTCTATGCATAAAATGTTCAGATTCTCACATGAATAATATTATAATATTGTAAGATTAATGCCTGAGTTGGTAACAAAAATGAATTTATTGAAATTATTCATAATCTTTGTCATTCATCAAGGCATTACTTTTAGGCAAGAATTTAGCTAATTCTTAGTCACTGAATTTCCCATGTAAAGATAGTTAGCTTGGTACTAGAGTTGCAAGTTGGGCAGTATATAACTAACAACTCAGCACTGTGCAGCAGATACCTGCCTCAAATGATTTAATTCAGCTTTTAAAAACCATTGGTACATAAAGAAGTCGCAGGATGGCTGTTCATCAAATGTAAATAGTTCATCATAAACATCGGTGAAAACTGCACATACAGAGCAGCGAACTCGAACTAGAAAATTTGAACGAAAAGAAGGCTTCGCAATAGGACAAAGAAACAGCAGACGATACACCATTCAGCCATAACATTAAAACAAAAAAACATTGTGTAGGATCCCCTTGTGTGTTGCCCTTTCTGAGGCAGCCCTGGCACCTCATGGCATGACTCCACGAAACCTCTGGGGATGTGGTGTGGTGTCTAGCAACAGGATGTTGACAGCAGATCCTTAGGGTGCAAGTGAGGTCTCCATGGATCAAACTTGTTTGTCTGTTGCAACCCATGGGTGCTTGATTGGAGTAGGATCTGGGGAGTTTGGAGATCTGGGGAGGTCGGCAGTCTTGGACTCTTTGCCTGCTGGGCCCTGTGCGAGACGGCCTGTGGTGCACGGGGTTTTCTGATAATTTCTATTGTGACCAGCATTGACATGTTTTTTGGCAAGTTTGCATTGGCTTTTCTGTAGGATCAGACCAGGCAGTCTAGCTTTGTCTCTCAACAGGCTTAAATGTGCCTTTGGTCCTCATCAGCCTGTCATCAGTTTACTGGTATATATTTGATGATCAGATGATCAGTTAAGGTGATCATGTTTTGTGGTGTTAATGTTATGGCTGATCGGTGTACATCGACCAACTACTGAAGAATAAAAACAAAACAAAAAAGTAAAAAATGTTAGGCACTGACCACATACTGTATAAGTGGAAATAATAAAAAAAAAAAGATACTGCCCCACAAAGAGGGGGGGGGGTCCGTGACGCATCCAAATTTCATTCCCGTTTAAGATAGACCATCAAGCAGATTGAGAAAAATAGATATACTGAGAAAAAAGGTCATTCCAACTTCGAAAGGGGACAAAAAAGATCTGTGACATCCATTTTCAAAAATTACTGTCACGTACCACATAGGCAAACAATAGGACGAGGGGATTTATGCATGCTGTATGCACAGTGCTGAGAAAGAGCTTACAAGCTGCAATATCCTTTAAGTTCTAGCCTTAGAGCCATGACCGATTTTCACAGTTTTCCCAATACTATGTACTCAATATCATTTTTGTCTAAGCCTTATTAAAGAAAGCAATATTGCATTTAATATCTGAATATTATAGTCAATTGTCCTATGTACTGTAGATAGTGAAGCTCCTGCATTACCTGCCATAGAGTGAGATGGTGAGGTTTCCTTTATATGGACACTCAGGACTGCCGATATGTAGCTCGCCATTGTTTCCAATGAGGATGTGTTTGGCACGAAGGACGATGGGCTGGTTAGTGTCAGCAATCACAAGCTTTCCTATAGAGAACACAGAACTCTTGACTCGATCTCAAACCCAAAACATCTGTGATCTTTCCTTTTATGGCCCAGAAGCTGCAGTATTAACCCAAGCATGCTTTTTACTAGCAGGACAGATGTGAATGGATTTCTCCTTTAAGTGAAGCACATGACCCTTTCCGTTAAACACACTTTAAATCCCCTGTGATTGATTTTTATGAAGCTTGAAGGAAGGTAGTAGGAAAATGGAAATACCTCCGTTAAGGATCTCGATGGAGTGGACGGTGGCGGAGGAGGTGAGAAGCAGTTTACGGCCGTAGCCGATAGTGACACGGTGAGATTCACTGAACCCAGGAGTCCAGGGCTGTAACCCAGGCATCTGATCTGGACAAACTGCAGAGTGCACAAACACATAGAGTGTATACACAAAGGATAAATATAATTTAAATCACCAGGCACATAAATAACAATTGATTGTGAAGTGTATAATGCGTAGGTATTTACACTCTTGAACCTTTTCCATATTTTGAATGCTTACAGTCTGAAAATGATACGGATTTAATACAGATTTTAACATTTTATTCGTACAACGTGTCCAATATTTGAGGTAAATTGTTGCATAATTATTTATCCCCTTTGGTCAGTACCTGGAGGAATTGACTTTGCCTATAACAAGATTTTTGGGATATGGCTCTACCACAGAAAGCCCAACGTTTTCTTTTTTTATTTTGATCTGTCCACATGCCATCCTGCGTTCGGGCGACACACACTCCTCACCCTGGAGATATCTGTTGTTCCTGTGGCAGTTACGTAAGAAGTCGGGTTGTCAATTTGTAGCCTAATCTTCATGTCTATATACAATATGAACACATACTGTTTGTTTATACAATAATCACCTACCAATAAGTACTTGATTTGATAAAGAACTCATCTTATGAAGATGTTGACATGACCTTACCTACAGTATGATTGTTAAAAGTATCATAGATAAATCTGTCAACATCAGAGATGATCAAATCAAAACAGCACAGCATTTTATAAAACAAATATCGAAATTAAAATGTTCAGTATTATAATCATACACAGGCTATGCACAAGTCTTAACAATGAAGGATTTCCTTCTCAAAAAAAAGGAGAAAAAAAAGGAGGAAATCCCAGTCTTTTGATCCTATACATGCCATTCTAATTTAACAGCTTAATCACCCGAGAAGGCACTTTTATCTGGCATTTTTAGCCTTGTTATCTTAAGATCACAAGAACAAAAAAGATGGTAAAACACAGCAAGACAAGAGCCGTTAAAGAATCCCTGTTCAATTAATTCTGCCTGGAAATCAACCAGTTTTCCAATACTTCACTTAGAAACGATGCTACCGGAGTAGAATTAATGATGTGGGTATCCCTAACGTATATACAATATCTGCAGTAGTAGTGTTTAAAACTTACCAAATTGAAGTTTGGGGTTGCTTCTCAATTTTGTTTTGTATTTTTCTCATAAATTACAGGTCTTCTTGAGCCACCCTCTCATTTTGTCGTATTAAATTCAATGAAATGAAATTATGTAAATGGAATAAAGGAAACAGGAACAAATGGTATACTGTGGGCATCAGCATGCAGCATCACTAGTACTGTATACTAATCACAAGCCTGATCATCTGTCATCATCTGCACCTGTTTCGCACAGGTTAATGCTTGCTTCCTCTTCTTAAGTCTTGAATGATTCATAGGTTACTGTGTGGCTTAACAAACAAAAAACATTTCTCGGAAACTTGTCAGGTACAAGGACTGGACTGCAAATGAGAGACAAAAAAGTCCCTCAGGAAGCTTGGAGAACTTTTCCTCAAGGCCACATTAAAAATACAAGAAACCCTGACTATTTGGAAGCAAACTATTAATAAATGAACGGTGGCCCAAGACTTTTGCAGAGTACTGTATATTATTTTAATTGCATTAATGAAATCACTTCTGTGTACATAACAAATGTAGCCAATGGCTCTGATCCACTTCCCCTCATCTAAAAACAATATACATTCATTCATTCATTTGCAGTTACATTTATAACTTCATTAACTTCAGTTCTATCATGACACCAGTCCACTGCCGGACACTGTGTAAACATACCTATTCACACAAAATATGAGAGATAACCTTATAACATTTTTAGCATGTACACACATACAGTCCTCTCGGAGGACATCGGAACAGCAAGGCCAAAGGCTTTTGCTACACACTGAAGACAGTTGTTCCTGAAACCAAAAGCATGCAATTTATAGATGAGCAAAATATTTTTTTTTAAGTAAATAACAGAAAAATTATACTTAAATAGCAAATATTTGGTTGAATGTTCCTTGCCTGCAATAAGTGCCTCAAGTAGGTGACATCATCAAACTGTTGCATGGGGGACGGGACGGGGGACGGGGGGAGGGGATGGGGA
>JAOVVA010000004.1:9452585-9476471 GCA_028565275.1 Leiocassis micropogon | reverse complement strand
GGGGGGGGGGGGGGGGGGAGGGGGAAGGGGCTCACTTCAGTCTCCTCTTCAGGAGGGGAAATAAATGTTTAATTGCATAAAGGTCTGGGGAATGACTTGGACAGTCTAAAACCTTCCACTTCATTGCCCTGATGAAGTCCTTTGTTGTGTTGCCAGTGAGTTTTGGATCATTGTCTTGCTTTATGATGAAGTTCCTCCCAATTAGATTGGATGCATTCATCTGTAAATTGCCAGTTGTTTCTGTACTCTTCTGAATTCATTCTGCTGCTACCATTGAGTTAAATCGTTAATAAAGATCAGTGAGACTGTTTCAGAAGCAGCCATGTAAGCCCAAGCTGTGACACTGCCTCCAGTAGGCTTGATTTATAAGCTCCTATAAATTGTATAATGAGCAGATCCTTACTTTGTCCACATCTTGGCCTGTAGTAGAGGTTATCTTGAAAGTTAATCCCGAACTGATTCTAACTGCTGATGGTTTGCATTTTGTGATCATGGACCCTATATTTCTGCTCCTTAAGTCTTTTTTGCCACTTTTTTACACTCTCTGCCTAGTGGAGGTTGATGGTGATGTTACTGACTGTTGTTCTTACAATGTTTCTGTCTCCACTGCTTCCTTAGGTATCCTGTTCTATGTCTGGTTGTTAATACACCCGTGCTTTCTTTCTTTTTCAGGACATTTCAAATTGTTGTACAGGCTATGCCCTATGCTTGTGCAATGGCGCTGATCTACATCCACTCTTTTGTCAGCTTGAAAATGGCGTGCTTTTTCACATAGACAGCTCTCTAGTCTACATGTTAGTTTAATATCTTCAACAATAAATGTAGTCTTCACAGAAGCCAAAACCCAGGGCTCAAAACTAAGGTGGATATCCAGAGCTATTTGTCATTAAAAAAATGAAGATGATGGAAGAGAATAGATCATGTTTTTTTTTTTTTTATGAAAAAATCCCAAAAAAAAAGAATCATCACCAAAACAACCCTCTTTTGGACACCTGGGGGGAAACACAAGAGAGGATGGCCAAAGACAACATGGAGACACACCATGAAAGCATATGCCAAAAGAACATAAGCAGCCCTGTCTGGGACATCCTACAGAAACTGGCCAATGACAGACTGGGTGGAAGAAACTGTTGCTATCCTACATAATGAAGGCAGTAAGTAATCTAACAGGTCACAAGATCCACCTGCCGCTCCCATGGGGGCTCAAACAAAAGGCATGTTTCAGGTTTAACTGTAAATTCTGACCTATACTCTTATAATCATGTTTTGAACTCAACCTCAAATGCCTTAAGTGTATAGCAAAAACAAACGAACTGTCCTTGTCATTTTTACTGAATTTACTCAAGAGCAACCCGCTCACCCTAAACCCCTGTGAAACTCTGTGATGTCCTTCTTAATGGACCGATGTTCTGTAGGAAGCCCAGCTTTCATAAAAGCAGACACGAGTGCTGCTGTGATTACAGCAAACCAGACAAAATCATCCTACTTATGTATCCTTTAAAAAATTCCATTTATGCATTTGGTCAATTACATAAACCCTTGCCTTCTTTGTTACGTGCATAAAAGTAGGCATGAAAAAGAGGAAATAAAGGCACTTCTGATGCATTAAATTCCTCTACCATCCTGTAAAGGGAATGAAGAATCATTTCTGCATGGCAGAGAAAAAATGCTCATGGTCATAATTACTGCGAGCGAGCAAATGTTCCAGTGCTGACTTCTGTTTGCAATTACAATAAAGTGGCTGAAAGAAAGGAAAGAGCATGTTTATACCTCTATAAATATGAAAAGGTTGAGTTTGACCTTGATCGCACGTAAGAAAATTGCACCACAAGGAAACAAGTGTATAAATGGTGAGGCTTTACAAAAGCACTTTCTCTGTCTTTCTTTCATGGCAGTTTGGCAATTTGTTAGAGACTTTTTTCAAAGTTCCTGTAGATTACGTGGATAAAATAATCCTGCGTCCTGGTCTAACTAATAAATTCGAACCGATTTCTTTGCAAATAATCAGAATAAATGCCTAAACTTGAATGTTTCTGTGAACTAAGCCCGCAGAGACCAATTAATCTCTGTAAAAGCAGTGTGACTGGTTCTGCTGGATTTACTGGACTGTTTCCATTGCTGTAAAAATGAGTTTTTACAGCTGGATTAGTTTTAAAATTGGCTGCTTTTATTGAGGGGCTTTAGTATTTAACATCCAATATGTAGGCTACGAAATACATTAGAGCATGATGTTATTGGAAAGTAATCAACAGGATTACAAGAGGATGATCTTGGATTCAATGACAATAAAATAGCATCCTAAATTGGTTTATTCCTCTTATTCCACAGAAAATTGCCAAGCTCACATACTGTTAATTTATAATTAAAGAATAATACGTCCTAATTTCTGGTATTGGAAAACTACAGCTTTACTCTTAGCTGATACTGGAGACTTCTCCATATCAACAAATACAAATACAGGTTATTTGTGTCCTGTGTTCATGTGTACAAAGTACGTCCATGTGTTAATTTTTACATGTTCCTGTATACGCTCTAAAAAAAGCTCCGGTGCCTTTCCATATTAGAACGCCCTATACTCATATCATGTCGCACTTTAATTACACCTATGTTCATTTTTTTCCACTTGTAATAATTTTTTACACTATAGTCAGTACAACTGCAGTACAATCCTAATTAAGCTCAGATCCCTTCCACTTTGTAACATGGCTAAATATGGAAAAGTTCAAGGGGGTAAATAATTACGCAAGGCCATAAGGTATTAGCACATACCAGGGGGTGTTGTTTTTATTTCTGAAATGCTCTGACAAGTGGGAGCTTAAAAGGCTGATCACATTCTTGGCGATTAGTGGAGCACAGATAAGCAGAATAATATATGATAGTGTAGGTATAAGGCAGAGAAATACAGTAAGAGAGAGAGAGAGAGAGAGAGAGAGAGAGAGAGACACAGTGAGAGAACGGGACAAAGAGACACAAGTTTAATATCCGATCAGACATCTATTTCCTGATAATAAGTTTCATTTTTACAGACCCTGTAACACATGTGTCCTTGAATGACAACATAAATCATGATTTCCATGTCAATAAAGCATGCTGGGAGAGAAGGAGGGAGGGGGATAGAAAGACAGAGAGAGAGAGAGAGAGAAACAAGAGACATACCAGCCTGAATAATGGGCAGAAATGCTCCGAGAAGTAGAAGCCAAATCTTCATTTTTCAGTGCTATCAGTGGAGTTCCGCCAGACAGAGTTTCAAGGCACCTGCAGAAAGAGACATCAATAAATCATTCTGGGCCACACCGAGCAGGCTGAGTTAGTACACAGTGTGTGTTTGCTGGTTTGGGTGTGTATTTCTGTGTTAAAGGTGTGGAATCAGTAGCGGAAAATTAGATGTGAATGAGTTTTATTTGTAAAAGATTTGAATCAGGAGTTGCTCACATTGACACATCATAAACACAGACAGAAACAGATACATACACACATACATACATGTGTGTATAGATAAATGCACTTTTCCAGAGTAACAAATTTGTGTAACTACAGTTGCGTAAAGAGTTACATGACAAACACATACACACACACACACACACACACACAGACACACATACACACACACACACACACACAGACACACACACCTGCGCTCCTGTTACTGCTCTAAGAGTTATAGTTCAGCCCAAAAATGACCCAGTTTTCACAATGCTAACTTTGCATATACTGTATAAACTTTCCTTCCTTTTTCAGCAGTGCTGGCTCAGTGCAAAAAAATAACAGAAAAACTTCTCATACCAAACATATTTTGGTTAAGACACTACCATTTGTATTAAAATGAAAGCTGAGTTGATTTTTGCCCGAACTACTGTACATCTTGAAATTTGCTGACACCGTTTTGTTTTAGGCATTTGTCAATATTAATTATAATACATAACACAAAGTAAGTAAGTTACTTGTTTTATTCATTATATTTTTATTTATAGATTTTACAGGGCGATTTTAAGATGATTTGTGGATAATTTGTACTGTTCCTTAAAGTCTTTTACTTCTAATTAGATTTGCTCTTCTACTGTATTGTATTTATGATTGTTTTCAAAGCTTGTCTTTTGAGCGAGTTAGGTTGAAATGCAATTCAGAACAGTTTAAATTTAAACTTTAATGCAAAGGTGATAATTCGAGGTAAATTTACTCCTGATGTGGCACATACCTGTATAAGAACAGCTAAAGAGTACTTTTAACAGTGACTTGAGCTGTTTGTATTCTTCCCCAAATGCAGTTTCCTTAAGTTCCTCTGACATGTTTCATCTTCCTGTCCTCTATATTTGATATTCTACAGTGATGTTTACACTCCGAAATGTTCCTCTGCTCTTCATAACAGCCTCCTGTCTGTTCACACACTAACGTGTCCTGTCTCTAACCTTGACTCCTTAACGCTGTGCTGAAAATCTCTCTGCTTTCAAGTTATTTGGGTTCATTAATTCGATCCTTGGTGCTGTTATTGTCTGCAGATATTTATTTGTGTTGGTTATTTAGGTATAAGTATAGAATTATGAGTTTAAATGCATTGAAAAGTCCGTTTTAAAACGTATGAAGCGAAATCCATGTTGAACAAAGTTATACTGTATTATCAGACTACTCAGTTCAAAATGATGCAATTTGAAATGTACAAAGATTTATACAAACAAAATAAGCATTTCATATAAGGTGCATAGTAAATTCATCAGGTAAAACTAACTACATCTGATTAATACATGACTTAAGAGTAGGAGCTGACGACTGGCTCCACAGTCTAGAGGTGTGCATGAGACTATTGTGGAAACAGATTTTTTATTAGTTAATTTTTTTTAACTATGTGTCTGGATAGATATGATGTCCAAATGATTACTGCTTTCATTTATTCATCATCAGTAACAGCTTTTTGTCTGGGAGTAGATAGTATTGGTCAGAATTCCTTCAGAAGTGGGTGGGATTGAATGGGAGAAAAACATCTTGCACACACCTCTACTACTGTCCAAGTGTCGACTATATTTTCAAAGTATTACTTTTCCCTATTTTGTGTGCATTCTTTATTCTTTGAATAGGCTGCTAAAATACACTGCATGTGCATGTCATGTCTACACTCATCACATTTAGCGTATTATAATAACTTGTTTTGCACTCTACTCACATCGATATTTCGTACTAGTCAGTGCTGTACTGTCCTTAACTGTATTTTGGACATTGACATGTTTTGCAATGTTTGCACACGCTAACACTTGTGCAATTTACTTGTGCACTTTTTTTTTTAGACCACACTGATAATCTTCTGGACCCCACCGTAGGTGCATTTGTATATGCAAGTATCACCAATGAAGACCAAAGACTCGGGAGGCTTGGAGAGTTTATTTGAAATCACACATGCTTTATTTTTCCAGAGAAGCAGGAAGCAGCAGGTGCAGGTGGATTTATTCCTACAGGGCAGCTGATCTCCAGCTGGGTCACACAATCCAAGTCTCGCTCACAATTAGATCAGAGCTGCAGGGCAGAGAAATGAAGACAAAGTTTAGGGCAGATGAACCAGCAATCACCAGAACCAGCAAATTCCACACATATTAAAATGTCACTCTGTCATTTTCCTACAAACAAACATTTCAAAACTAAGTTGATGTTTAAATTGTGCTTACAAGGCTGTAGAAGCACATCTGAAAAGTCAACGTGTATACAATATTTCACTGCACATTTACATTTAGGTTTAAATGTAAGAAGAACAGATGAAAACATTTTTCTATACACTTTTGCACATCAACAAGTGATAATAGCGCACCCGCCCCACCCCTTCCCAATCATCTGCTGTTCAAATATAAAGAGAAGCCCGATTAAATGGTTGAATTTGAGGCCAGGTTCATTTGCAAAGTCAGAAAAAAACATGATGGAAAGAAAATCCCTTTGTTGGGTTTGCTAATGCAACGACTGATTTCCCCGGAGTCAAATACCTGCCGAGGACACACACACACTCAGCAAATAAAAAATCTCAGGAACACAAGACTGCATGCTGATTTGTAGGCCATTTGTTTCAGACATGTGTCGATACACTGTTTATGACACACTCATCGGTCTCGTTATTAATTTGCATACAGAATAGTGTGATGGTGGAAATACCATTAATAACAAGACTGTTTATGGGCACTTCAATAATTCTCAAATGATCTACACGAAAATCGATAGTCATTCACCAGTAATTAGGAGTGTCTCAATGGGACACAATGGCCTGCATTAAGGGTCCTCAATCTGCTTATTGTTCGGATTTATTGTTCTGTATACCTCTACAGAACTGATTTTCAGAACTTCAGCTTTATACTGTCTGTGCAACATATCCTGATTTTCGACAAGCATGATCAAAGAAAATTTTTTTTTTTTTTTAAAGTTAAATATGGTGACGATTTAATGAAGATGACTCTAAAGACTACTAATGACTCTGATGCTTGGTGTCTGGTGTTTATTTCTTTGAGTTTGTCTGGGGCTTTAACACTAATACAGCAAAAAAGAAAATGAAGCTTATAGCTTCCAGTTTGGCAACAAGCCTTAAACCCCGAGTTATTCGTTAATTTAAAAAATGTAGCTTATGTGGTATCTGATCCTGTGCAAAACAAAATATTGACAAAATGATATCAAAGCAGCCAAAATCTCAGCAGCCAAAATCTTTTTGTCATATGGTATGGTATCTCACTGCAATATTATCAGACTTTCGGTTGCTGTGGCCCAAAGTCTGCAAATGGAACTTAGATAAGATCTCCTAAGTGGCGTGACAGAACTCAGCGTTGAGCGATTGTAGATTGGAATCCCGACAATCCCATCATCATTTATGGCCAGGAGTCCAAGAGTAGAAAACTGTCTATACTCTTTTGAAGGAAATTATGACGTTAATTTCATCCCCTATCAATCAGTGTGACACTAGACAACCCTGGGCTTCTGAAGGTTCATGAATACAGACAAGAAGAGTTAGAACTTTTGTCCAAGTGTGTTCAGGTACCCTGTGGCACAGCAAGATGAAAAGATTTTGTGGCTGGCTTCATGTCTTTTCATATTTACACATAGTGTGACCCTCCATTGTTGGTTTCGGTCAAATGACCAAATTAGACAGAAATTATGTCTAGGCAAATCTATTTGCTCGCATAGAAAGCAAAGTTTTGTTTGGGTCTCATTGGTGAAAAGTCCCAATGAACTCCTAAGGCTTGTCCTATATTTCATATACAGTTCGCTTTGATAAAAAGGGGTTTTATGAAACTCATACTCATAGCACTTGCTTGTTCTGTTTGACTAATGCACAACTGTGCAATCTGAGATAACAGCTATCTTGAAACCTGCAACAGTAGCATCATTTTTAACTGAGCTTAGATGTATAAGAACAATGATTTCTCAAAACCAATGACACTTCCCTTACTGAAAAGAAGTTTATTTAAATGTGCTAATAGTATATGTCTTTTAAATAGTATACAAAAAAAGTTAAGTATACAGTACTTTGGCCTATAACAGTACTTATTCATTTGACTGACATACTTTAGAAAAGTATTATTATGTATTTGTTATGCATAAAGTTCAAGTATACTTGTCCTTTAGTTTGGACTTTAAAGTACATGGGTGGAACTGAAACGGATGTTTTATGTACACAATGTTATTAACAGTAACACAGAAACTGTCTGATCTTCTAAGAATTCAAATAAAACCATAACATACAGCAGCATTTACAGCATATACAGTGCTTGTTTAGGGATTTATTTGAGCCAAACACTGTAGTTAAAATATCGCAGGTCTTGTTTCTACACATTATAAGCAAACTGAATACATACAGTACGATGGAATAAATAATGGAACTAAACGTACTGTTTTAATTTCAGTGCAGAAAAGCAAATAGTGTTTTGTCAGTGTTCTTTATGTACTACACTATTCCATAAAGCTCACCTCGAACCTGCTGAAAGTATTTTGTCTCAGTCGGCTTGTTATCAGTATTATCAGTAGTAAACGCTAGCTTCTTTCACAGACTTATGCATGCATGCATGTACACACAAACACAGACACACACACGCATGCACGCCACCATTCCAATGATCCAGTGTTACGTTTGGAATGCTACTTCTTCCCAAAAAGTGGAATAATGCACAGGATAGTACATGTCAAGGGGCTGTTTCGAGAGTTTGATTGATCTGATTGATATGAAGGTTTGATATGAAGATTTGATTGATAGGGCAGTTTATGAAGGGGTCATAAATAATATTATATTATTAATATCAAATAATATTATAATATCACTGTCATAAGTATTACACCTGTCATTGTTTGATGAGATTTGTTACATTTTTCATTTTCTTTCATTTACTTGAATTGATTTGTATTAATTATAAGTAGGAACTATAATACAATTAATTGCAAATTCTGTTGAGAAGACACATGAAGCTGTTTATATACTGTACCCCTTAACATTGAATGTGAAGTTACATGTTATGTTTCTCCAAACTGACTCATAAATAAAGAAGGAATGTGCAGCCAGCAAGGTATCTTTATTTACACTTGTTTCATCATGCATATTTATATTTTTATCTTATTGTCTGGATATAGCTTTACAGATAAGTTGAACTGGCTATACTGCCATTTACGGGAAACGGTAAAATTTTAATCTGTACCTAATACACAGTAACATAAAAAAAACAAAAAAAAAAAACGATGCAATTGAATTCATTGGGACTGCAGAAGGTTCATATAAGTCTCAGATAAAAGTTTTGATTAAATAATTACAGTTTACTTGCACAAACATCACAGTTGTTGTGCAGACCAAGACCTATTGTAGCATACTTATATGCACCTCAATTTTGTTTTAAGACAGACTTAAAAAAAACCTTTTAAAGTATTCCTTTAATAAACAAAAAGACTATATACGTTTAAACTACAACTATGATGCTACATTTGTATAAGTTGCAGTATAACGTTGCTAATCCAATAGTTATACTGTATGTACAGTATAATACTTTCATAAACTAAGAATTGGGTAAAATGACATAACTAGTATCTATATATTCACTTATAGTGTATTTTTCAATATAGTTGCAGAACAAAATAAAACTTTTAATTAAAAAAAGTTTACTACTTGAACAGTAACCTGAAGTTATAATATTTTATAAACTAGACAGTAGGCAAATATTGGCTTAAGAAGTATTAAAATAGTACATTTACAAATAGTATACCACTACTATACTGATATTCGTACACTAACTACGTACATAATGTATACTTATATATAAACTTGTATGAAGAAATATACTTTAATTACTTTATGTATTCTCTTTTGGTAAAGGATGCTTTGCTTCAAACACTTTCTTGAAGTGTGACCTGAATTTCATTACTAGTTTACCCATTTCATTCAATTAGCTAGCTAAATTAGAGCTGGAACCTTCCTGGGAATGTCATTGTAGACTCTTATTTATTTTGGACTCTTGCACGCATTCACACTGTTGTGTATATCTCAATTCCAGACAGCTCTGTGTGAATCTACCAGGCCTGGAAGTCACTCTGTCTGTGAGCAATACGTCACCCCAACAGGAGCAGAAGCAGTGCGATAACAACCCAGCTCTTGGGATTTGGCATTGCAATGCTATCTCTCTTTAAGCTCAATATCTCTGACATAGTCGACTATCTTCTCAGAAAATCCGTTGACCTGCACTGCTCTTCACTATCCAGCCTGAAAGGCCATTTCCACATCCTCCCTTTAAGCCCGTCCTGCTCTATCAGCCCTCATGAGTACATACACAGACAGTCTTAAGTGTCCTATGGATTTAAATATATTTCTACAAGGATCCAAGTTCTCATTAAACCTTGCAAGGCTGTGGATAAATTAGCAATGATAATACGCAGCAATTCAAAGCAAAGATTACTCATAGGGTTCTGGAATCTCATTTTGAGTTGGGTGAAAAACTATTTCGGATTGCACAAAAATAAAAAAGGGAAAGGCTTAATTGCGCCCTCATCATTTAAGACTAAGGGGAAAATTTTCAAAAATAAATAATAATACTAAAAACAGAAAAAGGATGCATAAAACTATTTATGAGATTTTTTTCAAGATTCAAACAATCAGGCAGTTACAAGCAATAACGGTTCAAGCGATAAGCCTATGATTGGGGTTCCACTTGTGTCCCACTGATATTTTGCACAATAGGTCCAATTTAAATGGTCTATTTTTACTTATTTATTCTTTATTATACAAATGTAAATGTCATGTCATATCATTGGGACACAAGTTACACGCATACAAAGTAAAAACAAAAGTAAAACAAAGTAAAACAGTAAAACAAAGGGAGTTTGAGGTATGAAAAAAAATGAATTATCTGAAGAGTTTTTTTTAGATGGAGCTTTAACAGAAACACTTTGAGGACACCTCTGAGACCTTTAAAATGATAAATTGTCTTCACAGCATTATTCTGCAATTCATGCTGAGCATGATCCGAATTTCCTGAATACCGAGAGAGGAAGAAAAGTTCTTCCCGTTTCCATTCAGTCATTCTCTATACCTCTTATGCTGTACAGGTTTGCGAGGGCCTGGACCCTATACCAGGGGACCCGGGGCACTAGGCACCCCGGGTACATTGCATGGCACACAAGCACACACACTACATGCAAATTGGAAACACCAATTAGCTTAATCTGCGTTTGGACTGTGGGAGGAAACCAGAGTACTCAGAGCAAACCCATTCAGCACAGGGACAACATGCAAAATCCAGGAACACAGGCAGGTATTTAACTTCACCCTGGAGGTGTGAGGCCACAGGTGTGAGGCCACTTCTCCACCCCGCAAAGTGTTGCTTCAACGTTCTTTCTTTCTATTTTTTTTTTTCAATGATAATGTCAAATTGATTAAACAGGTCACCCAAAGTACAGACTGTAAGTACACATTCATTTTGATAAATGATTACGATATCTTTGATGTAAACAACATTCTGTGTATTATCAAATTCTATCCTAAAAAAAACTAATCTTCCCGCAAAACTTAGCAAAGAAACCTTGTTATAATGTGACACTTTCATCTGAGATGGGTTAAACACATGTTGTAAATGGCTGAATGCATATTGCCATAGATTTACCATTGATAAATGATTTTAAAATATTTTATTTGAAAGACTTACAAGCGTTAAATAGCATTACGATCGGAATTTATCCTAACTGGTCACCTAAATGTTTAGTTAGCTGAAGGTTTCCTATTAGCTGGAAATTATTTAGAAGCTATTATATCATCAGAAGTCCCTTTCTGAACTTCCTTCCTTTTAATTTTAATCTTTTTTTCAATAAAACTACAGTACTCTAACCCACAAAGACAAATTATATATTATTTGCCCTCTCCAGACTTATAATTTAAGCGCTCCTGCTTCTCTAATGCTTGTCTTTCATCGCACTTTTTAAAATGGAAAAGTATATTTTGAGCACACACACTTGTGTTTTATAGGGCCTTGACCAGCAATTACAAAGAACTTTATTAACCCAGAGGGCCAGTAAAAGTAAAAAGAGCCACGACGCTTCCACATGGACGTCAACACAAGGGAAGGAAAATCCTAATTGCTTTTGATTCTTTCCTCATCCTGAGCTGTGATCTCAATTACTGCCGCTGACATAACAGAATAAACAGCAATCATGCTGGAAACATTCCAAAGAGGCACGCTGACTAAAACGACTTCATTAATATATAAAAAACAGAGCGAGACTACAACACCAAGTCATTAGGAGAAGCTATAAAAGAGAGAGGCTGAGAAATGGCTCAAGAGATTAAAACCCACTTCCCTCAACACGGGGAATCCGGCAGAAGGGTGTGGAAGAAAAACAGGAGCCTTTGGAATGTTCCATCTGTCAAAAATGAAAGCTGCCGTGAAAAAAGTTGCTGAGGCATCAGAACTGTACAAAACATGCACTCTTAACTGCTTCCATGTGACTTCTTAGAAGCAACAGCAGCTCTGAAAATATCAATTTTAAAAAGACAAGGTTCAACCAAACCTTTTGCTTTAGCCTTCTGTTTATTGCTCATGACACAAAAAGCCTGCAAAAGGGTCATAAAGTCCCATAACATCAATATTTTATTTTGTAGGTCTTCTCAATGTGTTATGTTGTTGTCCTTATTACTTTCCATGAATATTAAAACCCTGTTTCTGCACACATGCTCATTTTGCCAAATCACAACTAGCTTTTCAATGCTTCATAGCTTGTATTGATTAGCATGACATGACTTTTTTTTTAATTCTTTCTGTAATATTACCCCGGCTAGTCATTGATGTCCCTATACACGCTACTGTACTAATATCAGCCAGTCAGCTTAGCTTAGCTATCCAACAATAAATAGCTAGCCATATTCACTAGAAAGCTGGCTAGCATTAGGCTAACAACTCTATTGTATAATTAAAAGTATACAACAGTAAGTTCTGATGTAGTCATTTGTTTGGACAAGAGGCATTCCATGAGTGCTGATATAGAATGCAATGGCACTGGGATGTTTAACAGTCTGCTTCACAAGTGTTTTAATAATTGTTATCCCTTAAAAAGGGTACTACTTGGGGTGGGGAACAAGGGATTCTACATCCTGCATAGCACACATTTCCATTTTCTGCTATTTGGGATGCAATCCAAGAACAGTTAGTTAGCTAAGGCTTCTCTTAATAAGTATAAGTGGAGACATAATGAAATGCTCGCATGATTTACAGGATTGTACACCACCTCCATGGTTTATTCTCTTCAACCTTTGGACTACTGTACTTGGGCTACTGTACTGTAGTACTGGTAATAATTCAACAATACTTTCAGCTGTGTAAATTACACTAACTGTCGGTCGCCAGTCGGAGTCGGTCGGAGACAAATAACTAATTAAGTGAACAAACAAATCATAATCTGTTGATAATAAATACCATTTATAGAGCTGTTGTATAAAAGCAATATCACACTCAAGGTCATGCTGTCGTATTGAATATCAGCAGGCTGCGATATCTTCGGCACCCTCACATCACAGCTGTCCTGATACACAGCACATTGGCATTCCCTCTCGAGAGTCAAGTTTAAACTTTACCTCCGCCTGTTGACTCAGACACACCAGGCGAAACATTTGTGTTTAGTGAGATTTGGAACCCTCCGGTGTATAAGAAATCTGAAATGTACGAGAGCCACATTATAGTTCGGGGTTCGGTACAAAGATACCGAAGGTGTCCTCCAGAGGCCGTTGAGGAATCCGAGCACTCGGACACTGCTGTTGTTAGAACAGCTATTTTTACAGCTATTTTTATATACAGCTGATCCAAGCCAAGAATGGAACATGGAGGAGTGCTGACAGAGGCAATCAGATTGAGCTCTACTGCTAACACAGCACATCATATCACCTTCAAACTCCAACATCTACAAAGGTCAAATTTTACAAGTGCTATGTAATCTATAGGTGAAACGCTTAACCTCTCTTAACCTACTGTAACTGTCAAAAAAATTTGACTCGTTGTGTGTCCTTCAGCGTACAGTACTGTTGACTATGCTGGAGAAGGATCGAGGTTTGCGATTTGTTTTCGACAAATTATTTCCTTCACCCTTTATCAGGAATCGACTTTTATCTAACTTTTTATCTTTAGCCATGATATGAAAAAGCAAATGTGGTAAATTTAAATGTACCCTCACTAGCCACTTTAATAGGAACATATCTATCTGCAGATGCATGCAGCTACTCAATCAGCCAAACATTTTACACAGAGCCATGCTTAATATTACATAGATTCAAGTCTCCTCTTACTCAGTCCTAAACTCATGAAAAACAAACAAAAAATAAAACTGGCACTGATCTAAACAGCTCTAAACTGTGTTGTCATTGATTGGTTTGATTAATTTCAAATTTTCTTTTCTGCACTAGTTACTGTAACAAATCTATTACAAAATGATAAGCTTTAGAATTAATATACCATAAGTAATATTAATAAAGCTTATTTGCGTAGCTCATTTTACTCATCAATAGGTTGAAAATTATTTAAAATAAATATTTAATAAAACTGTTAGTTACTTAGTGTTTTTATGCTAAGGTTTTCTCATAACTAATTTGTTTATGGAATTAGTCTAAAGGACTATAATTTTAAAGCACTACCCGTACATTACTTTTGAAAATGATGTAATTCACAATAAAACAGTAGATGAGAATCTCACTCTATTATCTAATATATCACTGTGAAAATTCTTGCCATAGCAAGTGCTGAAACTTGACCGCACATAAACAAGGCAAGCGTACGTCTTGTCAGTAAAGATTCCAACCATCCATGCTAGCCATATGAAAAATACTTGAGATACCTCCTCAATCAGTCATGAAGAGCAGAGGCAGGATTTTGACAGCCTATGGAAAAGATAAGAAAGTTGAAAAGTGCAGAATGTGTGCATGCTACTGGGTGAACTCATAAGACCTTGAAAAGATGCTTAGAGGCAAATCACAGAGCCTACACAGCTTGCCTAACACATCCGAGGCCACTCCAGGCATTGCTTACATTGTTTTGGCTTGCATTTTCTGTTTCAGCGTATTATTAAATAAAAGCATGTACAGGACAGGGAGAAAATGAGCAGGTTGTTTTAAATGCCATACATGCTGTTTCAATTCCTCCATGAAGTACAGAGCAGCAAGCCAGCCAGCAAAAAAATATATATTTTTTTATCCCAAATGCAACAGATGGCGCTTGCACAGATAAGAATATGAGCCAGGGATAGTGGATTAAAGAAAAGCTTTGTCAAACCAGCAAGCAGAACGCTGAATTTCAAAATGATATACGTTTCAAGCTCTTTCAGAACGGAAAAAATGGAAGCATAATCCCTCGTTCTCTTTGAAAGTAGCAGTGTGTTTATCACAAAGCACATTTCCTAAAACGGCTAAGGCGGCCAACTTTATTATCAGTTTAATTAACTTAAAGGTAGGTTGTGACGAAAAGCGAAACCATTCAAAAGAAAACATGCCAAAGGCTGAGCTTTTTATTTAGGTTAGTGTTTCAAAAGTTTTTCAAAAAGGTTTTTCAATCACAGCTTGACAGAGCTGAATGGACAATGAGAACAGCCTGGAGCATGTTTGTAAGGCAGAGCAGAAGACCACCTGCAAGCTCCCGAACACCTGGACCAATACACATGTCAAAGGCCCGTGAGCGGCTTTCTACAACTTGACCTTATTAATAAAGAAGACAACAACTAATAATAATAATAATAATAATAATAATAATAATACATTTAAATCACTGATTTTGTTGTATTTCATCCGGATAAAGCTGATCAACTCTAACCATGCCCCACAACCTTAACAAAGCTATTATAACAAACTTTTTAACAAGAGTTTGCTTGTTGCCTTTCTGTCTTGTGAATTGAACTTTCACTTTCATATAAATTTTAGACTTGATATATACTTTAAACAAACACGATTAAAGATGTAAAGCATGTTTCAAGTATTCATATCAGATGTACAGATTCTAAATCCCACTAAGCCCTAGCATAAAGAAGTGACCTGTCAGATCCAGTATGTACTTATGATCTCTTTCAAAATTTTAACATGATCATAAAAATACACACAATGTACTACTGCGATGCAAAAAGTCATGGAGACCTGGAGCCTATCCCAGGAGACTCGGGGGACGAGGCGAGATACACCATGGACAGGGTGCCAATCCATCGCAGTGCACACACATACAGTACACACACTTTGTGAACAATTTGTAAACCATTAAACTTACTCTGCCTGTCCTTGGACTGTGGGAGGAAACCGGTGTACCAGGGGGAAATCTATCACACAGAGGGAGATCATGCAAACTCCACGCACACAGACCCTTGACCCTGAAGGTGTGACGCTTTAGTGCTCACCACTTTGCCACCGAGCAACCTTTTAAATGTGAATATACACTGATACAAGGAAAATTATATATTAATCATTTACTGATACACTGATACAAGAATCGAACCCAGGCTTTCTGCATGGCATACAGGAAGGACAGAATTTTAAAATATGAACAAAATAATGTAAGCACCATCAAGTCTCACTTTACCATATAGGCAACAAATAAACCCTTCGGAAGCTTAAAGCTACAGAAGCCAACATGTGATACAAAGAAGAAAGGTATACTAATAGAGGTACAGTATGTGCCTGGCTTCTTTTTTAATCGCACTTACTCCTGGAGGAATTTTGACCAATCAACCAAAACAGACAATCTTGAACAACCATGTCCTCTCCTACAAAAAGCTTGCTCCATCCCCTTTTCTTTTGCAGACACTCTTGAACAATCACATCCTTTCCTGCAGAAACCAATTCCCCCAGATTCCACAGAAATTTTGACCAATCTTGCTGAGACTTTCTTGACCAATCCAACCCACTCTTGCAGACACTCTTGACCAACCTTACCCACTTCTGCAGAAAGTCTGATATATCTGACTTACTCTCTTACAATACACTCTTTAGCAACGCCTCTCTCTCCCACATACACTCTGACCAAGCTTAAATGATCCTAAAGAATCTTTGAGCAAACCTGGCCATTCCCATAGACACTAGTGATCATGGCACCTGATCCCACTAAACGTCTCATCAATACTACCCTTTACCAAAGGCACAGTGACCAATTGCACTTTATCCCTGAGAGAGTTTGACCAATATCTCCTATTACTGCAGAAACTCCAAACCCTGTTCTCTGATAGAGAACCTTTGACAACACTCATGCACAGCCAATCGCACAAAAAGTATAAACAAAAAGACCAATTCTGTCCAGAAGAATTGAGTTTTTGTCAATACTTGCTTCCAATATGTTCTCGCTGATCCTATTTCCCAAAAATATATACAACTAAATTATTACTTTATACTACAGAAACCCAGACTACAGCATGAATTAACTCAATTAACACAATTTACAAGAGTATAATCTTCTCTGTTAACTCTGTTAACTTCTATGTTTTTACTATACTTTATGCTATAAAGGCACTAATGCATTTGATATTTTCATCTTCAATATCTATGATCCACTGGATACCCTTTGTTGTTATGTCTTGCTGCATTTTTTCTTCGTGTTTTTTTTTTTTTTATCACAATCACACTGCTATCTATGATTCACGGACGAATAAATAAAATCGTGTGACTCCTGAAACATAAAGCCAGGAATGAAGCAGAGAATTAGCAAATCTCTTCACTTTCTGCTTGAAATGACCTATGTGCTTTTTGCAATGAGGGCAAACACTAGATAAGAAAAAGGTGAAAGGAAGAAAAAAGCTACATGCATTTCCACTAAAATACCTTTCTCACATACTGTACCTTCTGTCTCATAGATTCACCATAGAAACACACTCTCTCTCTTGATCTCTCTCACACACACACACACACACACACACACATGCACACACAAGCCTGAAGACAAATTCCGTAGACCATATGCAAAGAGTGACTTTAAAGCCCACTTGATCACACATATGTAGCCGTGCTCATTCTTCCTGACATAAGGTCCTCATGACTTGCGTGTACACATGCAAGGATACACACAGTGTGTGATATTCTTTGCAGAAGGCTTTTACACCTGTCAGACTCAGCTGAAGGTAAAGCCTTTTATTTCTGCCACCATCAAGAACTGATTTGTAACCTCTTTCCCCTTTGCGGAATAGAGAATCGGTTTATCTGTGAGAGGAAGAAGGGGTTTTTTTTTTCAGCCACCTTCCCTGCTTTAATCTCACACTGTGAGAAAATGTGCAGATGGAAACCTGTGAGAGCTGTGAGAAAACTGTCAGCAAACGGTTCTCATTATGAAAAAGTCCCTTCAGCAGTAAAAGTTCAGGCTCAAAGTCTACGATGAAAGAATGAGAAATTAGAGTGATGAAATGTAAAAAGCAAGGATGAAACCTCACTGCTCCGAAATCATAAGACGGGTTCAGAACAGAAATATGCACAAATGAGTTGTTTGAATTGACACCATAACCTCAAATTTAACACCGGAGAAAGTGCAGTGATAAAACTTAGATGTGTGTTCGATTTGATGCAAATTCCATTAAAATGGTGTAAGTGGACTTGATGGATCCATTTGGACAGGTGATCAAAAATCAAAGGAAAATCAGGAACTAGAACGTTCCACTCATTTTGACTGAATAGTTAATTTTTTTCTTTGACAAGTTGTAGGAATTTATTACTCTTCTTTTTATTATTATTATTATTATTATTATTATTATTTTACAATTTAACTGAGCTCACTTTGGTACCAAAAAATGCTGCTGAAGCTATCACAAACAAATTGCTGTCGCTTAGCGTTCAGTAACTTTTACAAGATAATCATCTTCAATTTAAAAAACATAATTTCAGATACTGCACTCCAATTATCAGAATGAAATACAAACTACACAATGCAGTTGCACGCAAATGAGGCCGAGACTTATTTCGGCTGTTTTGTGCTTCATGACTCCAGTACTTGTGACCATTAAGGCTTTGCATTTAAAGCTCATCAGTTTGAGCAAAGTTTACACATGAGGAGTTGAGAGAATAGAACTGGACAGAATAAAGGACTAAACCTCTATTTTTGAGATGATTCATTTCATTAACCAATTTGTCAGTGAAAAATGTTTAAACCTAATAAATATTTTGCACCATGGAAGATTTATTTTCATATCTTTTCATAATCTTAGTGAAGCAGTTTTAGGATATATTTCTTGATAGAGACTTTGAAGCAAATCTGTATGTGTCTCTGCCAAGAACCATAAATGTAAACATACTGATTATAAATACACTATATGGACAAAAGTATTTGGACAAACTTGCAATGACACTGTATCCAAATACATAGACTTCAATATGGAGTTGGTCCCTTTTTTGCAGCTATGACAACTTCCACTTTTCTTTGAAGGCTGTCCACATGATTTTGGAGTGTTTCTGTGGGAATCCATGTCCATTCATTCTGTAGAGCATTCATGGAGTCAGGCACTAATGTTGGATGAGAAGGCCTGGCTCGTAATCTCCGTTCCAGTTCATCCCAAAGAAACTGGATGAACCAGTCAAGTTCTTCCACACCATCTCATCAAACCATCAAACCATGTCTTTACAGTCCTTGCTTTGTGCACTGAGGCACAGTCATGTTGGAATTGAAAAGCCTTCCACAAAGTTGGAAGCGAAGCATTAAGATTGCCTTTCAGTGGAAATAAGAGGCCTGATTGAAACACCTGAATTTAATAATTAACAGGTTTGGACGGATAATTTTGTCCATATAGTGTATATTCAGATTCCTTACATTTAGATCGTTCATGGTGGATTTTAATTCTCTATTGAACAGATGGCATAATCATTAACCCAAGAAAAACAGAAATAGAGAGTAAATAGGCCAGTGGATAATCCCAGCTTTAATGCCATTGATGCATCTTTAAGAGTTTGGCTAATATGGGTATATAAATGTCAACATTATTAGAAAAAGAAGTCTAAAAAAATCTTTATGTACAGCTATGAATGTCTTTTGCTCCTTGTCACCACAATTTTACTCATAAAACAGCATACGACCTAAAAAACAACTGCTTGTAAAATGTGTAAAAATAAAATTGTAGCTGGTCTAACAGAATAGTCATCGTCATGGGACATTACTGCCTGCAATACAAGATTGCCACAGGACAATCCATAGGCATCAGACTGATTGCTGCAGGACACCCACTGCAAGTGAGTCAAACTGCCACGGGACATTGCTTTGAGAAACTGAGCAACTGCTGTGCAACACCAATAGGGCTCCTGTTTAGTGCCACATGACAATAGCATCAGTAGTGTGCAGTTTCTTCTGATTCAGTTCTCAACTACAGTGATGCCTATCGTGAAATTCCACCTCTTTAGCGAGGGACGTTATGTCTTTTGTTTTGGTCTCTCTATGCACTCTTATGCTTTGGTGCATGCCTTTGTTGGTGTTTTGGTTTGGTCTCCACCCTTCATGTCATTGTTGGTCTGTCCCCAACTGTATTCACCTGCCCTACATTAGTTCTTCTTTCAATAGCTTATACATATACTGTATATACATATGAGGTCTGTCCAGAAAATATATAATTACTGGATTACATGTAATAAACTCTTAATTACGCTTCTCATTCATGCACTGTCAGTCACCGATCTTTGTTGATTGCACGCCAAGCACGTAAAAAATTCTCAGGTGTCCTGCTTCTTAAAGGCATTCCAGAACGTGGATCACTTTTCATTTTTTTAAAAGATTCTCAAGCATCTGAACCACACTTTTTGATGCTCTGAACTCATTGCATTGTTCCCTAAAGCCTTCAGAATCATCCAAATAGTTTTCCGCAGAGGAATGTTCAAGCTTCAGGCAAATTTGATGCAGGTTCTTTGCTCTACTCACTCAGTCATTTTTAATGCGACAGCCACAGAATATACACGCTTACACAACAGCGTCTAGCGCCCCACTGACTAGTACAGTAAAGTTGTCATTTAGCATCACCAGCATACTAATCACCTGAATATCTGCAGCAGTTTCTCATTGGTTCGTTGCTTAAGTTACTTGTTTTTAGGCTTGAATGATTCACCAGTCATTATGTGACTTAACAAACAACAACAACAACAAAAAAAACATTCCTCTGAAACTGCTCAGGTACGGGGACCAGACTGAAAATAAAAGCCAAAAAAGCCCTTCAGGAATGTTACACGTCTGCCTCACGTCTGGCTTTTTGGAAGAAAAATATGAGGCTTAGAACCTGGCCTGTTCTCCTAATTTCTCATTATGGATTATCCTTGTTTAAGTTGTTTTTTGCCTGTGATGTATATTTGGTTCACAGCCCTTAAATTCACCTATAATTAAAACCTATAAAAGGTTAACACACTTGCCTCCTATCTCTATTCACTGCATATTTCAATGTCTTAATCATTAGTAAGAGAGAATTGGATACAGGAGATATATGCCAGAGAAGAATCCTAGCCTGAATGTCACTGATGCATTCCTAAGAGTTTGGCTGAGGTGGAGATGTGAATGTCATAGTCATTAGTGAAAGAATGAATCAAGGCAAAAAAAAGAAAAAAAAAACAGCAAGAGAATATAGTCAGGATGTTAAGGGGGGGGGAGGGGGGGGGTAAATGTACTTATTATATGACTAATAAAGAGTAGATATAATTCACATAAAATGACACTTTCAACACAAAGCTACAGTAGTGTGTGATATCATACCCACAAATTCCATAAGCATACAGCTTACTGACCTTGAGTGAGAATAAGCCAAAATTGTTGACCTCAGAAAACAGGTTTTATATTAATAACTTTGTCATCGTCCTTATCTGTGTTTCTAAGGCGAAATGATTTGATACAATATAATTTGGAGCAGTTATATGGCCCTACACAATATACACTCCTATCCTGTATATATGTAAGGTGTCTAAATACAACAGCTACATAGAAGACCATCAACCTTGACAAAGGGTTTCTTTTTAAAGAGGATTTGCGAGTTGGGATCAATAACGGCCCGAATGCATCGAGACAGTTTAGTACCTTTGTACAGAGAGGAGTTACTCTCTATAGACATGTACAGTTTGCCCCTAAAAATAGTTATGCCCCTTTTTGGTTAAATTTGTGCTGCTGTTACGTAAATATTGTGAGTGGTCCACCATTCTGAAAATCACATCAATCACAACTACTTCATGTTTAGAGATGATAATTTCACCTCTCTCTCTTAGCATGTCTTTGTTTTTTCAGATATTTCTCCAGCATCCAGACACCTGTCATGGTTAGTGATGTCTGACATGTAGCTGAGCCTTATAAACAATGACAGTAATGTATGAAAGGTGAGTAAAATCATGCTCAACAGGTGCTGAAGGTTGCTTTCCACAATGTTGCAGCTCTGAGCCAATGTACAGTGTTATGCTGATTTTCTGCCCTGAAGTCAAGAGGATAAAGGATATTCTCTGGGGAATCCACTGTCTGAAGGAAAGATTTTAAATTCTTTTCTACCCTCTTGCTTCTATATTTAGGAATGCAAAGAATGCTCACTGCAAAAGTAAGTGACAGCCTTTGCTTTTCCATATATACACTTTGCACACAGGTATGTAAAAGAATCAAGCCCAGGGCAATCAGTCTGTCATGACTGCCTGCAATCAAATTAAAGCGTGAGCAGGAGCCAGCAATCAGGAGTGAATCTGTGTCTTTCAATTGTTTGGGTTTCCATCAACAGTGGCACGAAATACTGATTGAGCCATTTCGAAATTCTGTAGAATTGGAAACTTTTCCAAAACAGACCAGCACATGTACATACACCATGTTTTTGTGTTTTTATGTTTTTTCTTTGTTCAAACTCTAGGTCCTAACACGGCTTGACATGCTAACAAATAACTCGAGCGGGCGTCTGATGAACAGTTCCTGATGCACAACACTGCTAACAGGCGAACTCTGCCATTACAACAAGCTCACTTCATCTCCACACTAGACAGACGTTAATGGAAAGGCCTCTCTCCAAATTGTCTCCCATTTACAAGTCTGATACAGGCATTAAATGGTTGGTTAGCTTGCTGTCCTGGTGCATGTGGAAGATGGAAATTTGGAGCTCACCCATTAATCTACCACTGACACTGACAGGCTTGCTCCTCAGAAAGCTGGAATACGGCAAACTGCTTCGAGCAGATATTCATGATCTATTATCCGTTTTACAGTGAAGCAAGTTGAAGAGAATGTAATAAGATAAGTAGTGAAAGCATGGACAAGGACATGTTTCAGGGTCAGGTTATAAAGCATGACTGACTCAATGCACCAGTGACAGAAAAAAAAGAGGTTGTATAAAGCGTATAAAGAAGTGAGTGATGCTGTATTTTGCATAAGTATTCACCTCGTTGAACTCTTTTACATATTTCGTATTGTTATAACCTGGAATTGAAATTAAATTAAAAGGGTCGGCCATGAATCTAAGCATGATAGCTCATAATTTTGGTACGCAGGTTCGCATTTTCTGACTAATGCTTTGACTAGCGAGTGTATATGTATATTGAGTATGTGTGACATTTTAAATCAAATGTTGTGTGCTTTCTGATGCACTGGACCTAATTTAGAGATATCAGAAAAAGGGGGTGAATACTTATGCAATCACATCTTTTATCTTTTTGCAAACAATAGACATTTTCTCCTTTTAGATGACACTTTCAAGTTGTATATTTCATAAGTAAATTTACTCATCATTAATTTCTATTTTTATACTTGTACATTTATACTATGTGCAAAATGTTGATCTGTCCCTTCGTCTCATTCTAAGCTCACTGGAGCTCAATTGCAGCAACGGCAGCCATCGACAGCGATCCGTATTCCTGATAGTAAGGTGCTCATGCGTCTCTGGCCAAGCATGCACTGTTTAACAACAAACTGCTGCTAAAGAAAAAAAGAAACAACTTTAGTCTGAAGTCTACATTGATTGCAGCATGTTCCATCTAGCCAAGAGTGTCATTTTGTTCCTTCTTACTGCTTCTCATTCTGAATAGCCTTAAATAGCATTCTGTACATTCTGTGCTTCTTGATTTCCTTCTCTCCCCTTTTAGGAAAAAAAATCTTTCCATGTTATCACATACCAAGTCAGTCAGAGTTTATAAGAACAGGTGTTAAATGGAAGATTATAGGCGTGAAAAAAACAACAAAAAAACATCTCAATAAATCATGTCATGTGGATGAAAATAAGGTTTCATATGTCATTCCTCTGAATGCTCTGACTTGTTGGCTGTTTAAAATTATATTTTATCGGAATGAAAAAGCGGAGGAATGGCAGAATCGTCTGAATTTTTTTCAGACGACGTCTGTCATTTCATGCATGCATTCATCTCCGTGTTTATTACGGAGGTAGGAGTGTCTGTGTTTTACATGTGGGTGTTGCACAAGACATTATTGGTGCGCAAACTTGAATACCGGCGCGCTAGAGATAGTACGGTAGTTCACGTTGACCAAA
>JAOVVA010000004.1:9436419-9452485 GCA_028565275.1 Leiocassis micropogon | reverse complement strand
ATTTCTCAGAGGACCGCCGAGTTTGCTGAAAAACAGTAGGTAATTTGCTCTGTAATTTTTACAGAGGTCGTGTGAGACAAAGACAGACATGGCAGATTCAGACAGGATTCAAATCACAAAGTACGTCTGTAAAACAGAAATTTCTCCAACGACCCCCTGTAAAACTAGTCCCGTCCGAATAGGGCTTAGGACAAAATCTTGTTTCAAATCATGCTTCTAAGAAAAAAATCAGGAGAATCAAAGCCTCCAGCAGTAGGTGCTCACTGTTTAGTTGACAAACTGAGCCCAACTCAAGAGAAGTAGAAGAACAAAGAGGATTGAAAAGAAAAAGAATGAATACGAAAGAATAGGAACCATACAGTGCTTCAAAGAACGACAATTCTTCAAAAACCGGACACCTTCTTTTTCACTGCAATTAAAACCTTAAGGTACTGAGCGGCTGATATGTATAATTGGCTGTGCAGCATTCCTTTTCCACGCAGTAGGTTTTTCTGTTCCTAAGTCACAAAAGAACACCCAGACGAGAGGATGCCCTAAATGGAGGATTGTTTCGTGCGGAGCGACGACAGGCTTCTACTTTTCCTTCATTACATGCACCTTTTCCGAGCCTTGGTCACTGCGTCCGTTCTTCCGTTACCGATGGCTGTTTGAAAAGGCTCCGTGGTGCTTAAACGCTATGTGAAACCCAGGAATGGCAGGAGCTTGAATATTAATCCTTTAAAACCTGCTCACTTCACTCAACTCGTTTAAGTCGTTCTTTGGCGAAGCTGTCGAATTCAAATGGTTGTTCAAGTCACTGAGATACACCACTGGGCAAAAACACCTGTAAATTGAGGCATTCACATTTCTCCTCGACAGCAGGGCACGAACATCTTGACAAGGGTGCTTATCTTTGATAGTCTGTAATTACTTCTCCAAGGCCTGTTCACTTTGGGCTTAAAGTACCAAGATCATAATGGCACATTAAGTTAATGCTTGTCCTAGATGATGAAGGTTAAAGTAATAATTTGGGTAATAGAGCAAGTGAGGTCTTTTAAATACGGAGAAATTTTCTCTTCTTGCTTCTCCAGGGTATGGTGTCTCACTGTGAGATCAAAAAAAGAATCAAACCGTTCGAGAGCAAGCGTCTATTCTGTACAGCAGGCGTATTCAGCGAAAAAGTTCATAAAAAATTTATTTCACAATAAATTCCTTGTTTACAAGATCCACTAACATGCCTGAATGGTGACATGACAACAGTTATCTTTTAATGCCTTGTCGTTAATGTTTAGTTCATGGCTACAGGCAATCTAAGGTTTCACTGTAGTGCTTCATGTGCCCACTTCTGACTAATGCTTTCGTCTAGAGGAGATCTGTTTTATAAAGCACAAGGAGAATAAACACATACTTCTTTGTTTATTCATCCTCCAGTATTATGTTTCTCCGTCAACTTTATCTCGTCAAGTTTCTAATCGGACCAGAAAGAGTAAACAAAATGAAAATCTGTGAAACCTCTCCTTATTGAAAATAATGACTTCAGTCCAGCAGCTATTCACTGGGCCAATAGGCTGACTTCAGCTAAATAGTTTACATAAATGTATGCGATAAGCTGGAATAAGATGCAACACAGGCACTGCCACCAAAGACGATATGGTTCACGTCTAGCAAGCGTTAAGTGGAGTTGCTGAATAACGCCCACTGGAATCATTTTCTTGGTCCGCGACTGAAAAGTTGTCCGCCGGTTCCGACCACTTGGAATGTACTATATGCAGTTAGTGTTACAGACTGTGTAGGGTTTAGCAAAACTACTCATATGGAATTGAGTCAGTTTGCAAAATGCAGTCTGTGTCCAACATTTTCAGCTCCTGGCAGTAGCCTAGGGCTGAACAATTTGTCAGAGAGAGGGACCCCTCATCATTCACTGACTCCACGTGATGACATGAGGGATAGAAAGGGTAAGAGGAATGATCAGTAGAAGCTTTTCAATCCCCAATCAGGTCTCTTTCACGTCTCAATCAGCTCCACATTAGGGTGCCCTAATTGTCCATCATGTTCACACAAAAGCTGCTCAATGGCTAAAATGGACCATTTTCAGTCAGGTACATCTGTTCATATTCTATTATATACGCTTCCTGAACACAAAAAGCCTGGATTTTTTTTCCCTCTACTTTCTTTTTCTGCCTGTGAAAATGTGATTAGAAGAAAGGAGAAAAAAAAATGGAGCCCTGTATTGATCATCTGCCTGTGAGATGTAAATTTTCTTTTTTTTCATTAGTGACCTAAACTGTTCTTTTATGAAGAATAAGTCTGGCTAGTGGACTGAAAGAGTTCATCAAATAATTAAATTCAGGGGACAGAATGCACTTCCTTTCCATCATAAATCTTTAATTTAGCCGAGAACTTTGCAGGTCTCAAACAGGAAAACGTCCCTGCAATGTCGCATGTCCCCGTGAGGGCAAGTGGGTGGATTTATGTGCTGTAAAATCAACAGCAATTTCCTTAACCTGGTTTGGTATACTGCTGAAGAACAATGATTAAGGATGACAGTCTTGTGATTGAACGGTTAAACACTGGCATGGACGCCGACTGTAATCTAAGACAGGAACCGGTGTTAGAAGATACCTTTGGAAACTGAGGATGGATTTGAAGCAGTTTTGAAAAATAAAACTAGTGAACAGATTTTTTTTTCTATATTACTCTATATCAATTTGACCTCAGCCAGGTGAGTATCCTTTTTAAAAATGGAAATGGAAAATTGAAATAAAAAATGGCACTAAGGGGCCTCCGAGTGGCGCAGTGGTGCACTAAGTGCTCGCCCTATCATCCAGAGATCACGAGTTCGATTCCCGGGTGATGCTGTAACCTCTCACAGCCGGGGGTCTAGAGAGAGCTGATTGGCTGAGCTCTCTCAGTGAGCTCACGCAAGCGAACACCGATCTCCTCCGAGTGTGTTATGCTGCCCCCGAAAAAATGCAGTCTACTGGCATCACGTGGTTCAGAGGAAACACGTGATAGTCTTCAGCCCTCCCAACTGAGTGGTAGTAGTAGCTGAAGGTGGGAGCCCCCTAGTGACGGGGAGGAATATGGGGAAAAATCCAAAATAAATAAATAAATGGCACTAATGTTAACCATACATAAACTGAAGTTGGAGTTTTTGCAATTAAACCAAATAACATTAGAGGCAATCAGACACATCTTATTGGCAAAGGTGTCACTAGACATTTTCATAAAAGTTATTTGTGCCAAAACATTATTAAATTACTACTTAAATTACATTACTAAATAAGAGTCTCTTTAATAACTTATATAAGAGTATGGTTTTATAGGGCTGAAAATAACTGCTCGAGATTGTAAGTTAAACTTACTAGGTCAACTTAACAACATTGGAAGAAAACCATAAAGATCTGCATCCATAAAGAACATATAACAATCGCCTGCACCACCCTGAGCTCTGCCTTCTTGTAAAAATTCAGCTTCACTGCGTAAGTGGCACAGGTGTGCCAGGCGTCTTTAATTGTGTCCTGTCTCCATAATAATAATATTGCAGTCCCCTGTTGGTGCAGTTTCATTTTTATGGTGTGCAGTGTTACCATGCTTCAGCACTGTATTATTACCTAGGTTTAAGCTTTCACTACAGTCCTTATGAGGGTCACATTTCATTCATCTCATCAATTTCGCCCACGTCCTCCTGCCAGCAGGACTTCGACATCAATCAACGTGGTGATAACACATTGCCGTGCAGATGATCATAGAGAAATCTAATCTTAGCTTGTTGACAATTCGTCTGTTGGCACATTTGCTTCATTACTGTTATTGTTTTCCTCTTTCATAAAGACTCGCACCCACACAGCAGCAGTCGGAAATGACAGGCCTGCTTGCGCTCATGAAGCCTATTTGCATAGAATATTCATTCTCTGATGCCAACCATCCTCAACAGGGCCATTTGTGTCCCTTTCACATTGAAGCACGAGCTGCAACACAAAAGCTTAATTACTTATTTGTGCAGCCGCCAGACCTGTTATTAACCACACTAAGACAGAGCACACTTTTCATCTGAGTGGAATAAAAGGCAGTGTGAAAAAGGCACCAAAGGACGAGTAATGTTTTTGAGAGCTGTCTCTTGGCCATCTGTTTTTTTTTTTTCTTTTCTTTTCCACAGGAATGGATTCAGACATTTAGGAAACATGAAAGGAACGAGGAAAGCCAGAAAGATTTTCATTTATGTCAAACTGCATGAAGCGGAGCTGCACAGTCGGAACTCGAGGAGGAGCAGCTAGCAAAATATTTGGAAAAAAAAAAAAAAAAAAAAAAACACGCACACCAATCATACGAAAACCCTACTTTATTGAATGAATTAAGCTTAATTTCCTCTGACGTGTCTCTCAACCTCCATAATAAAACAATAAGGTAAATTCTAAATTAGTTTTAAATCAGCTGTGAAAAAGAGCATGCTTCATGTGGATAATTGAGCAGGCAGAGTTGCTGCCTTGCAGTTTTAATGTACTTGCTTCAAGTCTGAGCTCAGGTTACAGTCTGTTTTTTGTATGTTTGTTCAGTTTTTTCACAGCTCCAAAAACCATGCTAGTAGGTTTACTTGCTAATCTAATACTACCTTTGATTTACACTTTACACAATGTAACCCTAGCCATGATAAAGGAGGGACTAAAGATGTGTGATCAGTCGGATGGCACACAGAAGACTGTGAATAAATATATACATACTGTACACACTGTTTTAGCACTGTCGCCTTGCACCTCCAGGGTCTGGGTTCGATTTCTGCTTCTTTGTGCATGGAGCATGTTGCATGTGAGGGAGTTTGTGTATTTGTGTATGCCCTGTGATGGATCGGCTCGCAATTCAGGGTGTACCCCGCCGCGTGCCCTACTGTAAGTCTCGTGGGATAGGCCACGGGCCCACCACAACCTGTACATGAGATAAAGTGGTATAGACGATGAGTGAGTGAGTGACTCAGTGTATATACTGGATGCATCATGGCTTTAATAAACTAGTTAAAAAGTCACTGTTTGGAAGCAAAAACTTAAGAGTCCACTGATTAGGTAATTACTGTAGTGGTTAATATGTTTCAACTGCAACAATTCTTTTAACCTTAAATAAAAAAAGAAAAAAGGTCATGTGGTCTGATGAGTCCAGACTGACCCTATTCCAGAATGATGGCGTGATCACATGACATGATACACCAGTCATGCATAGTGCCCACTGTACATGGCTCTGGAGGCAGGGAGATAATCTGGGGTTGCTTCAGATGGTCAGGTCTAGCCTCAGCAACAAAATGTAATCAGCTGATCACCAGAGTGGATCAATGGATCATCAATGGATTTTTCTTTCCAGATAGAACAGGGAAAACAATGCCACGATTTACCAAACTGAAATTATAAATGAGAGGTTTTGGGGAAATGAGGATTTACTTTCACACATGAAGTGGCCACTACTGAGCAGAGGTGTTGCGTGTTAATAGGCAAGGTAGGCAACTGCTTGGGACCCCAGCCCAGTAGATGTCCCAGAGGGCTAACAAAATTGCTTATTACAATTGCTTATTACATTACAATTGCATCACCATTATTATTAGAGGATAATGGTGATGAATGCTGGTTGGAGACGCCCACTGCAAATTTTTGCCTAGGGCCCCAAGAGACTCTAGCATCACCTCTGACAAAGAGTCCTGGCCTTAACCCCATTGAAAGTTTTTTGGGATGTGCTAGCGAAGACTTTATGGAGAGGTTTGACTGAGGTACGCAGCATTAGATAGAAATAAATGCTGTGACATTGCAAAAGGTTGGTGAAGTAATCCCACAGTAAACGAGGACTGTAATCAAGGCTAAAAGCAGTCCAACCCACTATTACAGTGTGCACTATTACTATTGCACACTATTGCAACCCACTATTACTTATTTTCTGTTGAATTCTTTTTTTTTTGTTGCAAAAGTGCTTTGCTCTTCTACTTGGAAAACAGATAAAGAGTTATCTCGTAACAGGAAACAGGAAAAGATCACATACTAGGAAAACTGCGCCCTAGGAAACGGTCCCATGCTTCCTGGAGAATTTACCACCTGTCGGCTCATTGTTTCTTTAAGAAGCCGATTAGAAAATGTGCCAGATTCACGCCCGTTTGATGCCATCTGTTACTCTGCACCCAAGCTCATTTTCTTGTTTGCACCTGCGGAGAACGCTGTTGTCGAGCTCGTAAGTAGTTTCGTGGGTGTTACAATTTTTTCCACAAAAAAAAAAAAAAAGGGAACGCAGGAACATTTTATGTTCATTTAAATATCTTTCGAAATGACATAGTTTGGTCTTTCACATAAAACTGTTAGCCGTTGAGTGGCTAATGCTACATATTGCTGTGGTCAGTCCTCCCATCACACACGCCTGCCCCACTAATCATCATCATCCGTACATGGATTGTAAAAAATAGCATATACTTGTATTAATAATTATAAGAGCTAAACAAATATAGAAACAAATGAAATACTTTGTTGTGTAAAATTAAAAAAACACAAATTCAGCTAAAATAAATGAAAAGAAAAAAGAAAAGCATGATGACATGGATGACGTTGTAATGACACTTATTAATATCACCTGCTATAACTGTGAGCTGTGAATTTGACCTGAAGCTTAAGTTTGAATATTTTTACTGGTGCGTCGACGCAATGGATATTAAAAAAAGTTTTTTTTTTTCACAATTAAGAAATATCAGCGGAGATAAAGTATAGGTAGGATGCATTAAATGTTTTAATATCAGCGACTATTTGTGTCTGTGTGTGTGTGCGCGCTCACAAGTTCTGCCAAGTACGTCCTTAATTTTGTCTGTCATTTTGTGTGGAAAACTATTCAGCCCACTAAAAAGGTTTTTTGCTTGTGTCACTCTCACACGCACGCTCAAATTATATTTTGGCCCTCTCATCTCTCAGTTGAAGAAGAAATGCTTGAAGATGATTAATTCTGATTGGGTGTTTCTGTGCCAATTAGAACCAGGCAATCAGAATTGGCCTTCTTCCAGTCTCTGATTGGTCCAGTCTTGTAGCACATTGCCAGGGTATTTGAGCTTGTCTAATATCTCGATAGAAGGAAAGAGAGAGAGCATGAATGAGAGAAAACATTTTCTTTACAAATTTTGTATGTGCAAAAAATATCTTTTTCTGTTCAATAAAGGAGCGTTAATAAGATGGCATATGATTTGACTTTTTAAGTACCAGAGCTACCTTATAGGAGAAGAGTCTGTACTGAAGTGCCACTTGCCTGTGTTTAATACTGTATTGTCAAAAACCGTGCTGTTTGTTTGTTTCATATTGCTGAGTGTACTTGACTGAAAATTGTGGGACTCGTTAGTGTTGTTTAACCCCTTTAATCTGTCCTGGTGCCAACCCTGCATCTGTGCTACCTACGCCATACTACTGCCTTATTAGCCTACAGGTATTGTTTGCAAAAATCAAAGAGGCACTTGAAAACCTACTAATTAACATATGAACAAAAAGACCACAGTCACAACAAGGTAATTTGTTCTTACTATTCTACAACTATTTGTTGTTATTTATCATGCCCTAAGAGGCGATTTTACATAAATATTCCTTAACAGATTTTACTTTAATACACCCGGTGTAGATGATTCATGTACCTGCAGCCACCAATCTCTCATAATGCCACTGAAAAGTCTTAACATACTTTATCCTTGTGTGCCACTTGTCCAAACAACGCTTTACTTTCTGACCACAATTGTTGCCAAAGGCTTTTGTCGTTTGCAGATTCACCTCCTTCACACGTTCCGCTGCTTGCCTCTGGGTCCGCGAATAGAGGACGCAATTGTGTGACCCAAATAACTCCCTAATATGCCTCTTCATTTTGCTTTTTAAAGGTTCAATTGCTCACTTTGATTTATGCATGCACTCCAGATCCTCAGGATGCAACACACACAACAGTAGTGGTCATTAGGGCCTATATTTAAAATGAGTACGATTTAACTCTTCACATTTTCCAACTGGGTTGGTGCAACATGTATCCACAATCCGTTTACTGTACGAAATCCACTTCCTGAGAATTTCATGAGAATGCACTAAATCGTAAAAATGTGCTCCACAAATGCTGGATTGTTCATCCTTTCTCATGGGGAAGAGGCACATTTATTCAAAAACATGAGCAATTATGTTGATGCAAGGTGCTGGCTCGAAGCAGGTGGCATGCTCCATTATGGATTCCAACCCACAGGCCACTGACTGAGGGCCAATTAAAGCATGACCTCTGTCACCTTCCTGGAATTCAGGTAATGAAAATGATATAGGGGGTAAAAATAAAGCAAAACATGTGGAATAGTGTATACTTTCTTATTTATGTGCCATCGCGCCAATTAAAAACTGTATACTGCAAAATAAATAAATACAGAAAAAAAAAATTCTGATTATTGACCAAGAAAGTCAAATGCAAATACAAAAAAAATAACACTGGCACGATATTCACACTTGACTCTGAATTGCTGTCAGTTTTCCCCACCATCTCATTCCTCCAGCGAGTTTGCACAAGCATGGTGGTTTCTCAGACTATGCAGAGTGAAAATTGCAAAACAAATTATGTAATGATTCATCCCCTGGAGAGGAACAGCGTAAGACGGGCCCAAACTCACCTCCCTTTACCTGAGTACAAATGTGCACTGAACGGTTCACACTGACAGTAGCACGCACTAAAGTAAGAATTGTCTGTTACCAGCAGGCAATCTGTTGTGCAAGAGCTGCTGCAAAGTGATGCTTGGAGAGAAGAACAGGAAGCCGATGGTGCATGCGAAATACGGAAATAACCTTTTACGTTGCCTAAATGGAACCAGAATGTGTGTAAAATGGGAATTTGCAACAATTGGGGTACATGGATTTTTTTTTTTTACATAAAAGCCTTGGCAATGGGATGCCACTCCAGTGACACTTTGGTAGACACACAAAGAGGCTCTGGAAAGGAACGCTTAAGACTTATCTATCTTCTGCATGACAAAGAGTGAGGCTTCAAAGCATCTCAATCCAAAGCATCTGCAATCAGCTATTTAGATCATGTTTGTGTATCGATTAAACACAATAAAGTGCAACGAAATGGATAAAAACAAAGTGCATTTGACACAGCAAAGATATATGGGTCTGGTTTCACTTGCTGTTTTTTTTTTGGGTGTGGGTATTTTAAATTCTGTGAGTGGGAGCAGGTTCAAAACCTGATTCACTCTTACAGAAATCAATACCTATGTGTTGATGCATTACTGAGGAGAGAAGGAATTGATTTTATATCGCTGAACCACATTAATGCATTATCTTTTGAAGATGTCTCTCTTTAGGCTCTCTGTCGTCACCCGCTGAGTTTTTTGTGTGTATCTATTTTCTGCACACAGGTGAATATCGATCCTGACAGTATCATGGCACAGCAATGGGCTGGACATTTTTAAAAGCAATCGATTTGTCTGTTGCAGAAAGAGACCTCTGCGTCTCCGTTGCTCTTCTCATGTTGCTCTTCCGATCCCTTTGTTAGAGAATTCAGTGTTACTTATAGAACAGCTAAAAATCTAGATAATTGATTTGTTAAAATGTTTCTTTCCTTTTTATTTTTTTTTTTGTATAATTTTTTTTCTTTAACTATAAAGTTTTGACACATTGCCTTCTTGCAAGGTGCAAAACAGGAGTCTGACTCTTAGCCACACCCACTTAAAGACATGGGTCATATAAATCAAGCCAGTCATAAATTCTTTTATTTATCAGTATTTACTTTGAGGCGGGAGTGGTACCTACTCTTGGTTCCCAGCAGAACATTCACACAATTAAAAGCAGATGAAAAAACATTACGTCATCAGAAAAGCTAAAGTGCACCCTCTCACTCATAATCTATATGCTTTATTCTGTATACAGGGTCGTGAGGGGCCTGGAGTACTGTATACTCTTGATGAGGTGCCAATCCATTGCAGGACCCACACACACACATACAAACACTTACTCACACACTACGCGCAATTCGGGAACGCCAATTAGCCTAATCTGCATGTCTTTGGACCCGCAGGAAACCCACCAAACAGATGGGGAGAAGATGCAAACATAATGCAAGTTCTTTAACTTTTTAAAATATGGCTACATTGGAGGCACATCTATGTTTTTTTCTGGTGAAATCAGGTGCTGATGGAAAACCATGTCTTCATGGACCTTGTTTTTGCGCACAGGGACATTGGTATTCTGTGACATGTTTGCGCCTCCAGGGAAGGGGAGGAAAATTCCCTAGCTAAGAGTTATTTCCTCACACAATGATTGTCAGACTTTTACCAAGGTGCTAGATAGCTACATGACTGACATGAGCTTAATCAGTTTAGTTTGGTATTAGATACAAGCTGTCAAAATGTCTGCGATGCTCCTATATGCCACAGCTGGATTGGAATATTTGAATGTGATTGCTTTTGGGGGTAATCAGATTTCTTTTTGCAATTTCAGGTCAATTTGTTATATTTAAAAAAAAAATGCTCCTTTCTTGTTCCTTTAAAAATACGTGTTTTTAGCTGCTTAGTTAACTATTTGTACAGTAATTACATGCTTCTAAACACTTGGTGCAAACATTTACAAAGTTTATTTTGCAATAAAATATTAGCTAATAACCGCTCCGATTTATTGCTTAAAAATTTTAAAGACATTCAAATGCCAGCAAAATATAGTCTGCACTGCGTTTTTTGAGACCTGTCAGCTCTTTATCTCCACACAAAGTTGAACACACCCAGTTCCTTCCATCCTGCTGTGCATCTTTTCGCTACACCCAGCTGTTCCTCCCATCCGTTTTCTTGATTTTCATCCTTCTCCACCCGTCTCTCGTTTCCTCTGTCAGTCTCTGAAAACCTCTCATGAGATCAGTCGGACGCTAACATTCACCTCGGCTTCCTTGCAGGAGTTTATCACGCTGATGTGCCGTGTACATGCTCTCTCTCTCTCTCTCTCTCTCTCTCTCTCACTATACTCACACACTACTTTAGCCAACATCACCCCATACAGCAAGGCACGGTTAAGAGAGAGACACCACTAAGCAATACACAACTGCAAAAATGCCACACACACACACACACACAAAAATCCAAACATACACATGCTCTTTCCATAATCAGCCTGTCAACACCTGCTGTGCGGAACAGAAATGCACCAATGCGTAGGAAGTCACTGAAATGAAATGCTACTACCAGGTGTAGTCAGGAGAAATGATTTAAAGAAGTCTTTTTTTTTTCTTTTTTTGTGTTTATACCACTACACAAGTCCTACACTTTACTCTTTGCACATGCACTAACCTCTAGAAGCAATTCAACATAGCTTATCCACCTAGCACAATATATTGGGAGGTGGAAGGAAACCGGCAAACACTGGGAAACCCAGTTTCTGATTACGTTTTGGGGATGGGGGGGGGCAATTTTAAGTCTCTGTACCTCCTAGAGCTAAGACCAAAAACAACAACTTATAGTCTGGGAACTAAAACAGGCAGCGTATTATCTTTGAAAAGGCATTCACGCTTCTTTAAAGACATTCAAATGATAGAGAAGTGATACACAACATTGTGTTGTACCAACAGACCTACACCGCGGTGTGTGATTGTGAAGTGTGATGGTAGTGATTACAGTGATTATAACCACTCCTCATAAGTGAAGGAGAGGACTGACATGGTGTTTGATGAAACAGCAGTATCATACCGTGTTCAGAGGAAGCGTGCTGAGAAGCTGAAAAAATGCCACGCTGTCGGATACCTTATATGTGTAATCGTATGCAAATGTATGCAGATAGCAAACAGTCTGTCAATTTAAAAGAATAATCACATAAAAAAATGTAAAAAATCTGTGCAGGGTAAGAAAAACTTAGAGACAAATCTAGACGACTCTGTTTGGGTCAAAGGATGCCAGATTTAGCTTTTCCAAAACCACAAACTGCAGTGCTGTGGCGTTTTCCGACACAATCTACTCGAGCAAAAAGGCAAAAGGTCAGGTCGTCGTCAGGACAAAATGTCACTAAGTGTAAATAGTGCTGAGACTGCAATTCAAAATCCACCATCTGCCATTTTCAACAAGCTCCACAAAGTCAGATAAGCACGAATCAACACACTCCAGAATATGAATGTTATTGTAAAGGCTGCAGGAATAACCCATCTATGAGGATAATAACAGGACCGAACAGGGCGGCTGCTTATCTGGGTTTAAGAGCTTACCGTGCAGTCCTGCAAGCTTGCCCTAGGAGAAGACTGTCATTTCGAGAGAGAGATGAATATCATTTGAAAGCCACAGGACTGGGTGGAGACCTAGACATAGACACAGACACGCTGCGTCCTTTCATGCACACAAAAGCTTCCTTTTGTCTTGCATGTTCAGAATTTAATACATGTTCATGACCAGGTCTAGTAGATTACTAATCACCCTTCTGTGCTTGTGTGTCTAGATATTCTGTACGCAAGATTCGCACTGCATACAGTTATATTTTTTGAGACCACCTTGGGTATTTTGCTTACAAACAACTGATAAAAGCATTCTTCATTAAAATCCAAGATTTCATTATTGTATGTTAATGTAAATTATTATGACTGCACAATAAGGACAAAGTCTGAAAACTGAGTTTAAACTGCTACACCCTGTGACTATGGGCAGAAGTCCAAGGCCACTAGTTTCTGGATCCTGAAGGTTGCAGCTTGACTGGTTTTCCACATAACCATGTATTAAGGGTGTAACGGAATACAAACACATTACCAGCATGTGGAGGTGCCCCAGGATACAGTAGGACAAAAATAAAGGTGGGTTCAGATGAAGCTCATGAGCATGAATTTGTGACGGTGCAAAATATAAAGAAAAGAGGGGTGGCCAAAGACATTTCTTGAGTATTTGGCTAAACCGCATCTTTTGGAAAAAGTAGGGAATTCTTGGCCACATGCATTGAGAAAACTTTATTTATTAAGAAAGACAAAGAGCAACAGACCTGGTTATGCTCTTTTTGTTAGAAGAATGACCTAAAGTTCTCCCATAATGTTCTGCAAGTTGCTTTACATGGCCTGTGGCTCAATGGGTATTGGATGAAGAATGTGGTAGTGCCACAGCACTGTGACTATGGGCAGAAGTCCAAAGCTTCAGGCTGTAGAGTTTCAGCAACCTGAAGGTTGCAGCCTGACTGGTTTTCCACATTTTAATGGATTAGGTATCGTAACAGAAAACAAACGCATTACTCCTGCATTATTATTATGCCTGATACAGTAGGCAACAAAATAAAGGTGGGTTCTGTTGTATGACTTTATCAGTCTTTCACATTGTTAAGGAGGAATCTTCTTTACAACATTGTTTCAATTCAACTGAGATTTTTGGGGGGAATTCGCTTATGCACAGCTTTCTTAGGGTCCCGCCACAGCATTTCAATCGGGTTGCGGTCTGGACTGTGAGTAAGCCATTCCAAAGCCTGGATTCATTTATTTGTTCAGCCATTCTGATGTTCATCAGCTGTAGGACAGATGGCCTCATATTTGCCTCTAGAATACTCTTTTACAGAACAGCAAGGTGCAGCAACACTTGCTTCTCTAAGACCATTGCTAATGTCTTTTCCTCTTGGCATTGTGTTAACACACACCTGAATGTTCCAGACCAGCAAACTGCCAAAACGTATGCTTTTATAGATACTGTATCTGCACACCTGCTGATGATCAATTAATCAAGAGCTGGTTATTAGCAGCACCTGGCTGCAACTTACCCTATAAAATCCTGTAGAAGCAGTAAGGTATGGGGTACTTAGTATTTTTTTATTCATGTTTGTTAAATTAATAATTGCATGGGGGAAAAATGTACACACACACACACACACACACACACACACTGCACAATAACATTTTCTTCCAAAGAGACAGACATTCTTGTATTTCTTTTTATGTATTCATCCAAACACACTGCCAGTGCAGTAAAAGCATACCTCATTAGAAAAAAAATGCATCATGATGGAACACTATCAGTTATGGATTGGCCTCACCAAAGCCCAGATCTCAATATTATTGAAGCCGTGTGGGCTCATCTTGACAGAGAACAGAACAGAAGGCTGCCAACATCCAAATAAAAGCTTTGGACTGTCCTTCAAGAAGAGTTCTTAAAAAAAAATACATGAGGAAATCACAAGAAAGCTCATCTAAGTTCAGGCAGTGTTGAATAATAACGGTGGTCATGCCAAATGCTGACTTTCAAGTCCTTAGAATTTTACAAACTCTCTTTGTGTTATGCAGTATACTGTATCTACATGCATGGTTGCAATACATCACTGTACCTATTGTCTCATTTTCTGGGCAAATTATGTAGAAAAGAGGGGTGACCTATGGTGATCTATGGAATCAAAAAGAGCTGCATGTTCTTTTTATGAGAAAAATGACCTAAAGTTCTCCTATAATGTTATACTGCAGGTCATTTGACATGGCCTGTGGCTTCGTGGGTATTGGATGAAGAATGTGTTTGCCTGCACCCTATATGTCACAGTGGAGACTTGGCCAGGGAGTATGAATTATCTATGATTGTATTGGGAAAAACCTGCGCAAAGATAAAAACACACTCTTTACAGTATGCCTTACATTATGGTACAAAGTAGTAAACCCAAATACTAGTGTTTTTGGTACACAATAATGTCTTGACTTGTGTCTGAATGGTTATATGAATGCGCAGATTGCTAGAAGTGCTAGAATGCATATTGCAATCCTCAGAGACGTATCAGTTTTAAAACAGTTATTCCTAAACGAAAGACATCAGTGGAGTTAGTTGTATTAGAATTTGATCTTCTTCGATCACAATACTCGTGTTTCACATTGATACAGTATGTCCAGAAAGCAGGTGAGGATTGAAATATAAAGAAGATAAGTGAGAGAGAAAAAGAGTGGAATTATTAAATAGAAAGAAAAAGGAATGAAATGACAAAGAAGAGAGATAGAGTAAGAGAACAAGAGGGCAAAAGAAATGAGAAAACAGCAAGAAAGTGCAGAAGAAAGGATAAGAACGAGGATGTGTGGGAGTAGCAGGCTGGCACTAATCCAGGGAGGATCCCAAGTGGACAGAGAAAGAGAGAGAGAGAGAGAGTGAAAGAAAGAGAAAAAGGGAGAGAAATCACACTAAATAAAAGAGCTCAGCGAGGGCACACAACCTTGCACGTACACACCTGGTGTGCCAAATTCATTAGTGCCACTCATTTCACAAGCAGTCAACTTTAGCTATTGTCGCACCTGTATGTTCCTAATTGCGATTCAGAAAAATTTAAGTTTCATAATCGATGCAAATCACACTGTAATTACTGCAAACATCAAAATTCGAGCACAAATATGATCCTAGTCACATTATAGACCCATTCTGAGCTAGCCAGAAAATACACACACGCACACACACACACCTGTTCTATTGTCTGATTATTCTGTTCCAGGGCCGGCTTTTTTTTTTTTTTTTAAATAAAGCATGAGCTCACTTTGAAGTAGTGAAGTGCAGATAGGCGTGTGGCGAAAAAAATAACCAAAGCTTTATTATGAGCTACAATTTTATAACAACTGACTGTCCTCAGACCTCATGTTATTTACTTGGTCCATCAATTCTTAGCTGTTGGGTTTTCGAAAGCCAAAAATAATTAAAAGGGAAAAAAATTGCTTTATTCTTCATGTGGTAATTAACATGTCCAAAGTAAAGACATTGCAACAGATGTTCAGTTTGTCCTAGGATGAGCACAGGGCAGTCTTTATGATTACAGCAGCAGATCTTAGATATACACCTGTATACAGTGGTGTGAAAAACTATTTGCCCCCTTCCTGATTACTTGTTCTTTTGCTTGTTTGTCACACTTAAATGTTTCTGCTCATCAAAAATCGTTAGCTATTAGTCAAAGATAACATAATTGAACACAAAATGCAGTTTTTAAATGAAGGTTTACGTTATTAAGGGAGAAAAAATCTACATGGCCCTGTGTGAAAAAGTGATTGCCCCCCTTGTTAAAAAATAACTTAACTGTGGTTTATCACACCTGAGTTCAATTTCCGTAGTCACCCCCAGGCCTGATTACTGCCACACCTGTTTCAATCAAGAAATCACTTAAATAGGAGCTACCTGACACAG
>JAOVVA010000004.1:9342154-9391599 GCA_028565275.1 Leiocassis micropogon | reverse complement strand
AGAAACATTTAAGTGTGACAAACATGCAAAAGAATAAGAAATCAGGAAGGGGGCAAATAGTTTTTCACACCACTGTAAGACCTAATGTAACACACATTGCTGAAACAATTAATGCTGACTGTGACCGAAAGGTGTCCATGACCCATCAGGCTCTGCTGTCCTTAACCAAGTTACAGGAAACAAGTGCGAGACTGTGCAACTGGTTTTAAAATCATGCTATAGAGAACTTTAAAACTGGAGTATCAGTAAACAGCTATGTTCCAACCATCAATTCTGCCTGCAGTGTTAGAATGCAGAAGTGTTGTCATTTGGCACAATCCTCACTACCTGTCCAAAAACATGTCACACACACTAATGTTTCTGGATCACATTTCCCTTCATCATGGCTTTGGCATCGTTTTGATAAGCTTATGTAATGTCACAACCTTTCCTTCCGTCCCAAGAAAGATCTTATATAGATAATGGGCAATGATTGCAGTGTAAAGCCCTCTCCATCAAATCCCAAAGATTCTCAATGGGGTTAAGGTCTGGCCTCTGTGCTGGCCAATCCACATGAGAAAATTATGTCTCATGCTCTCGGAACCACTCACAAACACAATTTGATCTGATAGATCCTGACATCGTAATTTTGGAATATACCTGTGCCAAAAATCCATTTATGGAAAAACCTAGTAATTCAATACATAATCAGGTAATTTTTTGGGCATTAGGCATGATGACTGATCACTTCATCAGTCTTTCTTCTCACCATGATGCACCCATCACTCTGGAGCACATTAAATCTGGACTTATCAGATCACGTGACTTTTTTCTATTCCTCCAAAGTGCATTCTTTCTGCTCCCTAGCAAACTGAGGCTTTTCCCCCCGTTAGCCTCACTGATGAGTGTTTTTCTTGAGGCTACACAGCTGTTTAGTCCCAATCCCTTGAATTCTCTTTACACTGTGAGTGTGGAAATGCTCTTACTTTCACTTTTAAACATAGCAATAAGTTCTATTATTGCTAAGCCTTTCAGTGATTTCCCAGCACGTTCTTTCAGGATGTTTTTCCAACCACATTTCTTCTTCTAAGGTTATGGGTTAACCACTATCATTCCAAGTTTTAATAATGCATTTTACAATTCTTAATCAAATTGGGTAGTTTCATCAATTCATCAATTGCTTGATGCAGGCCAATAATATGAGCCTTCTGAGTAACATAATTGCCTCGACCACAGGATGTGTCTTCTGACATGGTTGTTTAAGAAATGAGAAGCTACTCACTGCATCAGTAAGGGTTGCATAACTTGTTGCCAGCTGAACTACTGAATATTAATCACTGCAGTAATTATCCAGTTGAAGGCTCTCAACTATTTGCTTAGATAAATCCATGTGGTCATGTTTTTTTCGGACCGGGCAGTGTATATTATTACTGTATACCTGTGTGCAATGGATTCCTATGAAACTGGACTTCGATGGAATCTGTGGTTTTCCATTAACAGTATAAATACATTATTATTGTAGGTTAATATACAAATCTCTGGGGTCCTCAGCGACACAAAAATGTCTCTGTATGTGGGAACTCTCTCTCTCTCGCCAATCATGGCCGTCTTTGAGCTTACGTATGCAGAAGAGGGCAGATTGCACTTTCCCCGAGCGAGTTATGCTACAAAATAACACCTTGACAAAAGCACGTTTAACTTTTATTATTCCCAGTCTCTAGCTGTTGTATAATAGGGAAGAGCTGACTGGTCAGAGGGAATCGAGAGCTGACCAAACTTAGGAGAAAAATCCCCCCTTAGGGGGAAAAGAATCCCTGCTTCAGAGAAGATTGTACTATTCGCATGTTTCATGGCACTAATATTAGCTTAGTCAAGGCTTTCATGTGTAGGCAGTAGATATTGTTATTCATCTGTTGGAAAGATTCCAAGGTATAAAAATAGACACTTTTTATTGCCTTCCCTTATGGTTAAAAAAAAAAAATCATTATTGCCTATGTGTGCAGCATTTCTTATAATAAATCATTTTAATTCAAAGTTCTTGCTTGAACAAAGCTCCAAGTTTAAACAGCAGAGGAATGTGAGGGATGAGGGTGTGGTCACCAGAGGTCGGTAACTTTGCTTAACTCATTTGCATAATGCAATGCATCTCTACACTTAAGTGCCAAGAGCAGAATTCTCCCATAATTATAAGAACTGGGACAGAGATAATTATTACATTAAGCATAAGGTTTGGGTTTTAAATAAAAACCAATAAAAAAATAAAAAAATAATTGGGGGGCGTAGTTACAGTACACGGAGTACACTTGTCCACATATTAAGTACAAATGATGAATATTTTTAACATTTTATTGTATATACAAGACTTTACTGTTATGCTTAAGAAACACTAAGGGTTGTCAAGCAATGGTGATAAATGAGTTCTCAGAAAACTAGCGCATACTCGGACATTTGTATTTACTTGTGGCTTCATTTGTTCTTTATGTCTGTCTTGCACTTGTTCCTAGTTATTTATATTTATTGAAAACAAGTCTCAGCCAAAGGAATAAATAAAGCTAAATATTCTCCCTGATCATAAAACAGAAACCGCGGTGGTCACATCCCTTTTATTTTTCAACCACAAAGCCTGCAAGCATTGAGCATAAGTTTGTCTTTATCTCTCTCCTTAATTCCTAATCATTTTATTTTTCTCATCCTGGCATGTGTGCAAAGAACAGAACTTTGGCTCAAGGCCTGGCAGCAACTATGGCACAAAGCCAGCAATCTACTGTCCCCGTGACCCTCAGGTGAACCGGCAACTAATCAACAGGCCACTCCAGGTCGTTTGGACAGGAGTGATTAATGCTGAAGAGCGTCCAGTGGAACAACACCCTTCTCTAAGCAATAGGCAGAGGAAGAGAGGAAGCGTGGATATGGTGTTTAAAAGAGAAATGTACTGTGCAGATGACATAAATGACTCACTTTAACAAGCACTTTCTGCCCCACGAGGCTTGATTTTGGCCGTCAGCTTGAGCTACCAGATAAGTGCTGCTTTTGTTCCTGCCAACACTGTGTAAAAACATCATGTCCAGACAAAAGCTCGGGAAAAATGGAGTTTCAAGGGCACAGATCTTCGAAATTATCATTCTTTGCTTTTGTTTAAAGAGTAAGAAAAAAATAAAAAATTGAAGCGGGACCTTGAGTGGGTGAAAGGCGCTACATTATAAAATATAAACTATTATTGTTATTTATATTCTAACAGCTGCCTTGGGCTCAACTCTGCTGATTTAAAAGACTCCCAAGTAGGAATGGAAATAAATATACTCTTTGACAAAAGAAACTTTCCACTTGCTACATTACTGTCATGCTATCATTTATTTCACATCTTCTTCTTAAGGGACACCGTGCACATGCATGAAATTTGTGATTACGTGATTATGTTCAGCTGACCTATCTTGGTATGAAAAGTAAGGAAAATATTTCGACTTAACGTCATGCCCCGTTTAGGTAATACTAGCAAAGAGAGGGCCATCAGAACGCAACACAGGCAGACGTCACCAGACAGTTTGGAGGTGCCAGGAATACCATTTCCAGGCTGTGAAACAGATTTCGAGCAGTTGGTTCCACTGCTGATCGCCCTAGGTCTGGAAGGCCAAGAGTGACAATGCCAAGACAAGACTAATTTGATGATGTCTTTTGTAAAATTGAACAGAAAATGCTTAGTATTTAGCACTGTCGCCTTGCACCTCCAGGTCCAGGGTTCAATTCCGGTCTGTGTGCATGGAGTTTGCATATTCTCCCTGTGCTTGGTGGGTTTTCTTCCACAGTCCAAAGACATGAAGATTAGGATCATTGGCGTTGCCAAATTGCCCTTAGAGTATGCATGAGTGTGTATACAGAATAAAGAGCTATAAAGGAGCCAAAATAATTGTTGTAAGAAATGTTTGTAACTTCTTTTGTCAAATTTCTTGAAGTCAATATATTTTGTGTGTGAAGCATCCCAATTTCCTTTTAACCCCATTACAAAACCCCATATATTTACTTGAAATAATCAATTCAGTAAACACTAGAAATACAATCAGCTCTATAACTATTTAATGTAACATTCAAAATTGCATGCAAGATTTCATTCAACCACCTTTATCTTTGATTACAGCACACATGGTGTCCAGGGTTCATGTGTGTGAAAATGATTCCTCATGCTCCCACTCCTCCACAGTTTGAGTCTTGGATTATACCTCTTCGCTCAGGGAAGAAAACTCCATTGATGTGATAATCTGGGCATTCAGTACATTCAGGTTATCAGATGAGTCCGAGTCTGGCCCTGACCAATTGAAGCAACCCCTGATCATAACATTTCAGAGCAGGGCTGTTCAAGTCCAGCACAGTTTGTAATTTACCAACACTTAAAGACATTCACTGAACAACTGGTTAGTTGAATCAGCTGTGTTTGAGCAGAAGAATCACCAAACTGTACTGGATATTGAGCCTCCAAGACTGGATTTGAACAGCTTCACGGGCTTCCCTTTTTACAATGACACACCAATCACTTTGGAACAGGCTACATCTGGATGCATCAGACCTCTTTTTCTATTGCTCCAAAATCCAATCGTTCATATGAATTGAAAGCTGAAGGTGCAGACTTTAAGCTCTAAGGATACATAAGTCTTTATTAGACAAATGGTGTAGAAATCCCAGCATTTTCTCCACGTGGTTCCCCCTCCTTTTTAAGCATACTACATCATGTGTATACATTTGCATCTCAATAAATTAGAATATCATCATAAAGTTGATTTATTATTTAATTATTCAATTAAAAAATTTAAACTAACGTTATATAGATTCATTACACACAGACTGATATATATCAAGTGTTTACTTCTTTCAATTTTAAAGATTATGGCTTACACCTAATGAAAGATCGAAAACCCAAAATTCAGTATCTCAGAAATTTAGAATATTACTTAAGACCAAAAACAAACAAACAAAAGGGATTTTAACACAGAAATGTTGGACTACTGAAAAGTATTAATATGTACAGCACTCAATACTTGGTCAGGGCTCCCTTTGCAATAATTACTGTAGCAATGCGGCATGGCATGGAGATGATCAATCAGTGACTAAGGTGTTATGGAAGACCAGGTTGCTCTTATAGCAGCCCTCAGCTCTTCTGCGTTGTCGGGTCTGGTGTCTCTCACCTTCCTCTTCAAAATACCCCATAGATACCATGGTTCTTAAACCAGATATTAGTACGTTTGGCAGTGTGGGCAGGTCCCAAGTCCTGCTGGAAAATAAAATCAGCATCTCCATAAAGCTGGTCAGCAGAGGGAAGCATGAAGCTCTGAAACTTCTAGGTAAATGGATTTCCTGACCTTAGACCTGATGAAACACAGTTCACTCCTTGTGAATCTCCCTCAAATTCTTGAATGGGTTTTATTTCACTATACTCTCAAGGCTGCGGTTATCCCTGTTGCTTGTGCACCTTTTTCTACAATTTTTTTTCCTCCCATTGATGTGGATACAGAACTCGGAACAGACAGACTACTGAACCAGACTTTTTTTTCTCCAGTATTGAACTTTTTCACAATATTTTAATTTTCTAAAATACTGATTTGGAGGTTTTCATTAGCTGAAAGCCAGAATCATCAAAATTAAAAGAAATAAACACTTGAAATGCATTAGTCTGTGTGTAATAAACCTATGAGTTAAATTTTTTTTAATGAAATAAATTTTTCGATGATATTCTCATCTATTGAGATGCACTTGTATACATGACTGCCAATAAAACTAGTTCCATTGTAATGTGAGTGATGTGGCTGCTGACCAAAGCCTCAGGATTTTGAAATGCTTAAGTGTATATGGCTATATTATATGCTTGGTTTCAGCCAAATGTCTCAAAAATCAGTGGACCGTACTTCACAGTGCAGATGGACAATGACCCCAAGTTAATCAAATGACCTGAATGTAATCAAGCAAGTATTTCATCACTTGCTGAATGCAAAACAACAAGCAGGAACTAAGGTCAGCTGATATATAACCCTGGCAGAACATCACAAAAAGTATAAAAACAGCATTAGGTGTTGTAAAAAGATCTCTGACCTTAGGCAGTCCTCATTTTAAAATGACTTATGATTGATAATTTGGCCAATTTCTTTTGGGTGATTGCATATAAAAAGAGCAGCAGTTTATATACCTCTTTACCAATTTGGATAGGAACATCCATACAAAAAAAAAAAAAAAAACACCTGCACTTCATCTTCACAATACGTTTTCTCGTATATATAGGGTGGAAGACGGCTAGAATAGTAGCTAAAATAATAAGTTCCTCTTATCCATGTGAACCTGACTATAGATGAGACATGAAAAGTGACATGAAAATCCAGATCATAAGCACTTTTCATAAAAAGCAGAAAAAGTATGTTCATTATTCCATGCATCCTTTATTCCATTTTACAGCAATACAACATCCAGAGGGTTGCTCTGAGGCAACAGCCAACATCAAGTGAGTAATAAATCTGTCTCACAGCACATTTAAGGCTTTCATTTCATCTGAAAAAACAAAAAATTACACTAGCACTTTTGTACCAACTATTTTTTTCTTATATTTTTGACATTATACTTGCATACAGAGATTCCAGTGTCAAAATCATTAAAAAGACTAAATACAGTTTCCTGTTTTTACGTATCTATCAAGAGGAGAGATGATGTGTACAGTACGATTATCTTACAAACCAGCCTTAAAAGAGGTGTAAAGATAATAATAAGTACTGGAAAAGACCTTGTTTAAAAATGTCGGTATCAAAAGCAACAGCAGGGCTCAGTCAGGGCTGTGGTTTAGTCGTTCCTTAAAAGCAGTCTCCATCAAAAACTCCACGGGGGACAAAGGAGGAGGTTCAAACCTCATTTAGGACTTGTGGAGAAACACATCATCCTGTTACACGTGTTATTTTACATCAATACATAGAGTACGTTCAGCCCATTTGCTCAAACATAAAAAAAAAGTGATACCCTTCAAAACTTGCAACACAGTAATTGCAGCTACTTCGAATAAACCAAGTTCCTTCTTGTTAATTAAACCATTGTATCTTAGTGTCTAGTGCTACCCCTGAATACATTAACATTTGCAAAGTTAGCACTGAAATAAGCACTTGAAGCATTTTAGTGTTATCTTGTCTCTGTGTTCAGGGGTTACAGTCCTTTGGGGTCAGTAGATAATGTCATGAAGGAGAAGCAGCTGAAAAATCTGGGGGCGGGTGAGATGATTTTTGTGGCTCAATACGATTCACCTTGTACCCTTATTGTTTTGCCAGTTCAGTCTCACAGTGTTTTTTTTTTCTCAGTGGAAGAGTAGCAGCTAGTATTAACCTTGAGGAAAGCCTGCTCCCAAGAAATGATAGACAAAAAAATGTTGGAGAGCGTGAGGCTTACTGTAGCACTGGCGCCAAAACAGAGACCAAGTTTTATATATGAACACATTTTTTGTGTGGTGTGTATGCGCAAACAATGCCCTGATTCCTGTAGTAACACACAGCACCATCCACCAGAGCCAAAAACTATGTAGTGGTTTGATCAGTTACGTTCTCAGTAGTAGTATTCCTTCACTTACTGGCTTAAAAAAAAAAAAGGAAAGAAAGAAGAAACCTATACAAACAATGGCTCTGTAAAAAATCTGAGAGCAAATTCTCTTTTACACAAGATAATTCAATGGAATGCCTAGAGAAATAATTAAAACAAAACAAATACAAAAACAGTGGTCAACAACATAATAGCACAATAGTGCATCAATTTACTTACCCCTGTTGGGTATTTACATACACACAAAAAAAAAAAAAGCTAAACAAAACAAAAACACAAAAAATGTAAAGTATGTGGTGCATTTAAAATTTTGCTTCATCAAGTAGAAAAGAATCAAAAAATAAAAATCGAAATGCAACCAAAAAAAGGCTTTTCCTCTTTTGCAGAAATGGAAAGGCCCCGGTTCCTTAATACCACCATATACACTTTAAAAGAAGAGTCCAAAATTTCCATCAGCAAGTGCAAATCCTTGACGCTGATCCTCAGCTTGGTGTGTAAACAGCTGAGAGGAGCTCATCGCAGTGTGTGCCGTGATGTTGTACAGTGTGTTGTGGTGTGCTTTCAAGAGGTAGCCAGCTCGAAGGAGATGAACTGCTTGAGTCTCTCCAGGTACTGTGCGTACAGCTCGATGTCGTTGTGCCCGGCGCCCTCCACCCACAGTGGTTCTACCGCACGTGGGCATCGCTCGTAGATGGCCAGGCCGTGCGAGAAATCGATAACCTCGTCCTCCGTGCCGTGAATCACGAGGACCGGAGAGGCCACTTTGGACACCTTGTCAATGCTGAAGCAGGAGAAGAAGAAAAAACAGAGTCCAAGTTAGAACAAGGAACCTCTATACGGTTAACACAAAAACTGTTTAAGACAAAATTTCCTGTAGAGATCAACAAAATTAGACTAAATAGCTCATTATAGATATAATTCCTTAACATGGAGACCATTTTGGACAGATTAAGATATGGGTAGTAAACAAGGGGGCCACTAGAATAGTAAACCTTCAAAGATAAACCACATGGAAGCCATTAAACCTACTAATCAAGTAAAAAAAAAAAAATTTTTTTTTTGCTCTATTTAAGGCATAATTATGTTTAGGAATTTTTTTTTTTATACATGTCGCACAAATAAGTACATTAGCTAAATATTATAAGTTTATTCCACTTATTCCGCTGCAGTGGAAAGAAGCATTGTTTTCAGACCCCTGTTGTCAGACACCACAACATTATAAGTTAATTCAGAGACATGTAGCCTGTATTTTAGATGGCATTTAATCCAATACGACATGGTGAATCATTCGTTCCAAAGGTAGAACACGCTCTTAAGCCGTTTTCCATGCAGCACTTTCACAAAAAAACTTCACAATTCCTGAGACTGGAAGGTCTCTGAAAGTGTCCACCCCTCTCTATTTTTACCATGGTGGAGCTAAAGTAAATCAGGCTGGTCGGCTTCAAGCACTACTAGTCTAGCCAATGGAACAAAAACTGTTACATCCATATATCTTTCACGACCACACAAGTTCTCACTTTTTTTTCCTCTCTCTAATTTCTTCTCTCTGGCCCACTGTTTCTGGACGCAGTGTTAATATTCCAATCCATGTCACGCTGCCGCCCGAAAAATCCAGAGAGAGAGTCGCGTCATTAAACTTTCATACATCCATTCACAGTTTTCCTCCTGCCACACACAGCTGTGAATCTAGAATTTGGCAAACTGAGGAACCAGCGTCTGGAACGGAGATCTGTGGCCAGCTGGCTGGAACTCTGCGGGGACAGGAGTGGTGTGTCAACTCATCTATCCAAAGGGATATGTTCATGTGCTCTTAAACCTGGAAATGTGTTAAGCTGATTAGAAACACGGATGCGATGGAAGTAAAGGATTTGTAGTAGATTCATCACTGTACGTGGCGGCTCTTCAAGCGCTACACGAGGGTAATCTGAAGCCATGAGCTTTAAAACAAGTACAGATTATAAAAAGAAGTCTCCAAAAACATCGAGTAAATCAGGGAGACAGATCTTTCAAAATACATCCTATAAATTTTCCAGTAGTAGCAAGACGATGGTGCAAAGCCAATCTTCCAAGAGCAAGTTGACAAGTCCAGATGACACAATATGTGTCTAAAATTCATGTGTGAGGATAAAACTAATCACAACAATGTATTTTTTTTTTTGGCCCGAATCAACACTCAATTTTATTATACGTAGACACTTTAATCTTATGCCAATGACATTATGTTCTGTTTGGGAAATGAAATGTAGACAAATACAGAAGTGGACAAGAGATAAATCAATTAACTAGCCCAGTGGGCAAGTGAAATCTCCAAAGTGCTGCCCAGTCCCATGGTTTGGTTGCCTGGAAATCAAATTTACTAGGATTAAATCTGCTCTCACAATGTGATAAAGAATGGACATGTAGTTAGCTAGTTATATGCATTAATACAGTTACAAACAAGAATAGAAATTCCTGCCTAAGTGCTGACTCATGTGCCATTATTATCCCTTCGCATCTTTGACAAAAGCTCAGCGAGTTGCTGTCCAACATCACATCACACAAAGGATATTATTTCACTAGTGTCTATTTCTCGACATACCAAACTGTTGGATGATTCCATGCTTTGCAAGCTCTAGGAGTTATACACCAGGTTTTTTCACTTTATACTCAGTGTGATCCGTGTTTAATACCTGCATCTTACAGAGCAGGAATAGGTTGCATGGAACTTGTGCAAATTAATTCATCCTTCTGTGTAGTGCAGCATGTGGTGAAAATCACATGCTATAGGCACAGCATTGAAATGCTGTCACACCATCACAAAGTTTCATTAAAATAATTTATATATTTTTTTGGTTTCCTCTTTTTTTGAATATGACAAAATGGCCATTGCTGAATGGCTAACTTGCTGAGTAACTATGCAAAAAAATAAATAAAAATACATCAACAGTAAATCTCGTCTCCAGTGCTGAAGCTACTGATTATCCACCACTACAGATGGTATTTTCATTCTAAGCTGCAGCCTGCCACATCTAGAAAGCAGCACTGAGGACTGTCTAAGGTTCTTTATTTTGGACAAATGTGGAGCTGGTAACATGCCACTTTCTTGGGGTGATTCCGAATATTCATCCACCCTCCAAGTGTTCCGAGAAGATTTAAAAGTATAAAATCGACAAAATTGTAGGTTTTGCAAAGGTAGAATCTTCACAAGTTGTGTAAACTTTAGTCAACTTATCCAGTTTAATCATACCACGCACAATACATGAGAATGAGGGCTTTGCAGGTTGAGCAACATCTTTCTTTAATAGCTGAACTATGCCTGAACTATGCATTGTGTTTAGTGTTTGAAACTATGACACTAAGAATAGAGCAATAGTGCATAGATAGTTCATCAGTGCATAGACTTGGGTTGCCATATTTGGAAACGAAATTTACAAAAGCACAAAATGATCAAAAAAGTAAAAGATGGCCAGATAATTTTTTTAAAAAGCTCCTTTTTTTTTTTTTAAAGCTTTGATTACAGTGGAAATATGTGAAAAAATTATTCCTTTCAAGAACCACTTTACCAGTTTGAGTCCTGGAATACACCTCTGCCATGAAAGTCCATTTATGGGATACCATGTTTATTCAGGTCATCAGCTGACTTCATTTTGTAGCCACATAATTTTGCCGAGTCACCAACTGAAGCAACCCTAGATCATAACACTGCCTCCACTATGCATGACATGTGCATCACTTTGTGTGCTTTCCTTCTGACCCCGACACACACCATGCTATAATGGGGTCAATCTGCACTCATCATTATAGACGTTAAAGCAATGGAAATCACTAGCAAACTGAACCCTTTCCCTCATTAGTCTAACTAAAAAGTGGTTTTCTCAAGGCTGTTTAAACAGCTGTTTAGTCCCTATCCTACAAGTTCTTGTTACACTGTGTGGAAATGTTCTCACTAATAAACATAGCTGTGATTTCAACTCTAGATGTTTTTACAATGTGACTTCAATCATCTAAGTGATAGTCCTCCATGACTTTTTTCCCAACTGCATTTCTTACATGAAGGTGAAGGTTCAGCACTGTCCTTCAAGGGTTTAATAATGCGTTGGCCATTTCTGAGCCCAATTTCAGTCATTTCAGCCATCTCCTTAGTTGTTGTTGCTTGACGTAGACTAACAATTATTTCTTTTTGGCCAGAGGGTACATTTCTCAAACCTAATCCTTGTACTTAACTTTGGAGAGTGCTTCCAAGCCAACGATCAAATAAAACAAGGATATAAAGGAACAAGTAAATGAGCACTAGGATGTGGCTGATTGATTGCTGTGACAGTCAGTCATGGACAATTAAATGCAACACTCTTTCTTACACTGATTCCCATGGCAACGGTAAACCGAGCAAGAAAGTGGCACTGCTGTTGCTATTGGTGATGATGCGGTTTATAATAAAAAAGTAAAGTGGACCTCAGAGATCCAGCAGAAGAAAAAAGGCAGGAAATATGAACAATAGTACAGATAACCTTAAACCCCTATAGATCACATTATGATGTATTTGCACAATACAGTATGTGGCTGGTCTAGCTAGTCAACAATCTGGGCCACACAACTTTTTTTTTTTTTCTTCAGACTATACCTTCCACAAATAACCAAGTAAAAATTCTTGAAATTATTTAACTGTGTAACTGTCTTACATGATGCGTATTTATATAGGAATTCAGAACTTTAGAGATCACAATAAGATATGGAGTAAAACCACCGCTACGTTTTGTTGCAGGTTTCTACAGTTTGTGTACTATAAATCACAGTTTTGCTCTGAGAGGACCATGCATTCATTCATCATATTTCTGAAGCCCCAGGGAGCCTACACCGTATGTTTATTTTGCAGGGACACGATTATGCAGAATGAAAGACCCTTTACTGAGAAAGAAACCAGGGATGCACAACATATCTGTGTGATGTATCAATAATTGATCTCGCTGGGTTTATATTTGATTTTAACAAATGTAAGCGAGATAGATGTCATGTATATTCTGTGCTTATTTGGTACATAAAATAAGGCGTGTGTCTATGGGGTTAGCAGTTTTAGCACTACCAGCATAAATAATGGCACAAATACAGTGTCCTATGACACGAGGTCCGGAGTGGACTGAACATATTAGAGTCTTAAATTGTAAACCCGAACTATTCTACACAGCTTAACGGCAGGGGTGGCTCAACAGGTAAAGCTTTGGGTTACTGATCAGAGTGTGGAAGCTCAAGCTGCCACAGGGTTTGTATCATGGCTGACCCTGCACTCCCCCCAAACTTCTTAAAAAAAAAAAAAAAAGGTTTTTGTGTGGTAATGAATAAGGCTTCTTCGTCTTTTATTAACAGGTAATTTAACCATTACAGGACATAAGATCATGTGGCTTTCCAACATACAAAGAAATAAACTTTTTGGACCAATATTTTAGATATTCTAGATACATAGCTTTAAATGCCAGTTGTAGTTTTAAATTGTAGGCACAGCTCATGACAATCACTGTGGAAAGTCTTAATTTATGGTTATGTACTAGAATTTAAAACTTATTTAATGTACTTAATTAGTTATTAGTGAACTATGGAAAAATTTGTTGATGTAGACTCATCCCTATTTACATGGAGCTGCCAGATCAATCTAACCAATTGATTGAATAATTGTTATATATATTTTAATTATTTGCACTATTATCCTAAAATTCTACAAATGTATTTAAAAAAAAACAACTATTTTTTAGATTTTACTTTTTTCTTTTCCCACCATCATTTGTTGCATTTCTTACTTCTGTTACCTTCGTGCCATAAAGTACTTAGAGCGGCATTTAAAATATATAAAAAGTGCTACAAAATAAATACAGTTATTATACCAGACTCCTAACTTAAGCAGCATGCACTGGGTTTTTTGTTGCCCTTGTACACAATGCCGTTGAGTGCAGCAGCTGTGATCAGAGCTCTGGAGTGAGTCATCACAAAGTGGCTGACACAAACCACATGTCTTTCTCTGCCTCTTTTGTGCTGACTCCCTCTTGTTCCAATCGCATGGGGATGCAAATTAATGATCGCTATTGCTCCATTTAAATCAAAGCAATTCACACACGCTTAGACAGTGTTTCATTCTTTTTTGATTGATGGATAGAGATGTAGGTCTGGCTTTCCAATTCATGTCTTTGCTAGTGGCTCATTATGTTAGTAATCGGTATTGTAGTGTGCGTGTGTGTGGCAAACATGTGTACCATGTACCAGAATCCATAAGTTATTAGTCTACCAGTCACAAAATGTTCAGCTGGAGAACACAAACCTGATTTTGAGTCAAATCTTATTTAAGAGGGGGCTGAAAGGAATAAAGAAATCTGACTTTTTCCACAGAATTTTTTTTTTATTATTATTTTGTGGCAGCTTGAAATTCACAATCCATTTGTCGTCAGTTTGAATACACTTCAGTATTTCAAGATTATTTGTATAAGGGCATTTTTGCGATGTCATTCCCATATTCCAGGATCACTTGCATGTTTTACAAGTAATGATAACTTTGGTTCTACATGACGCATCAAAAACCCCAAATGCGCAATCTGAAGCCTCCTCCTTAACATTAAAACTCAAGCAGCTTGAGTTTTAAAGGTTAATCCTAGTGTGTGTGTAATTTTGTTTTTTTTTTAAAAAGCAGACCGTTTACTGTGCAAAACTCTCAGTAGAGTATGTGCAGCATTCAGTACGGTTGTTACACCGCACTCGCGTTACTGCTCCTGTACCCGTTTATTCTGAGAGGGGGGAAAGGGAACTATCCGCTACTAGTTAATCGAATCAGGGACGGAAGAAGGGCAGATTTTTTTTTTTTTTTTTTTTTTTTAAAGGGTGCGCAAACATGCCTGGGCAGCCATCAATATATTTGGGTGGCCCAAGTAAACTCTGTGGGGAAACACTGCCCTGCATCACACCTCCAGGGATGTGACTATTGCGCATGTGCACATTGCGATGTCCATGCTGAAACAATGTATCGCGCAGCCCTACTTTAATCAGCAATAGCCATACAATTATGCTGAAACACAGTTGCGCAAACCTGTTCGAGCAGGACAGTGCCTCTTTGTAGAAAGCTAGCTCCATGGAGACACAACACAGGGAAAACAGGAATGCCAGCTGCATCCTAGACCTTCTTGCCCATTATTAGTGTCTGCTCCCACCAATGTTCTTGTGGCTTAAAATCACCATAAACCCCCACAGAAAAAAAAAAATCTAAAATCGAATAGAAAGACTTCTCAGAAACGTAGAGGTTATTATAGCAAAGAAGGACTAAATGTAGAATGGGATGCTTTTGGGTGTCTGGTTAGGTGTCCAAATACTTTTGGGGGTTTAAAAAAAAAAACCTCTCTCTCTCTCTATTAAAAAAAAAAAAAAAAAAAAAAAAAAAAAACTTGCTGCAGGCACAAAGAAGTATCTGTACATTGGCTTTTTTTTGGGTAGGCTTAGCGAGACGCTAATGATAAACATGGACACGTCTGCTGCAAGAGAGCAACCCAGAGTGCAGAGGACTACACTAACTGCAGGATCAGCTTTAGAAAGGAAGCAGCATTAATCCTGAAAGCCCTGAAGCACTGACCAGTTGCTGTGCTGCAAATACTTTGTGTGGCAGTCATGCGAGTCCAACCGACATAAGCATGCTTATTTGAGATATCTGCAGTCCAATTCTGTTCAAATGCCGTTGATATGGTTCCAAATTAAGGCTTAAGTTCCCAATGCTGCTTGACTTTTCCAGAGCCTTGATTTAACATTACTGAACCTTAAAAGAACATTTTGTAAAAATGCAAATAGAACTTTATTACATAGACCCGAGTATGCATCGTATGCATACATACAGTAATACACAGTAATCATTTGAGCATTCAGCAGTGTCGAGACTCCTTCATTCATCCAAGACCGGAGAAAAGCCAAGACAGTTGCGGAAGAGGTAAAAAGGCACACGGGGCAGGGCACAGGGCACCTTTAAATTCGCCGGCAGAGCACAGAAAAGCTGCTTCCAGAATTAACATTACGTCCACTTCCAGCAGTGCAGACAGCAATTTAATATCACGCTCTGCTGATGGAAGAGGGGAGTAAAAATGGAGAAGGAGAGCTAGCTGTGAAAATGATGGTAACGTCTAGCTATTTGCAGGAGCAGTGAACTGAAGTATGCATTAAAACAATGAACATTTTAGAAATTAAATAACGTAATAGATGTGTGGTGTACATGAGCACAATAATGAAAAATTTAAGAATCAAACTTTCAGTCACACTGTCATTTTGCAATCATGTTACCAACGACAAAATCAAGAGGAAACCCATCTGGTGCATTGAGCTTGTGCGGGACTGACACACACGCAGAGAATATAAATGGAAAAATGTTGCGTGCGTCAAGGATATTGCAGGGTCAATGTAAAAATTCTTAATTGATGCCAGTAGGTTATTTCAGCCCTGTTAAAGGGAATAGTCTCTCAACAACTCTACTAATCCACTGGCACTCTTCAGCATAGGCTTGTTCAAGGCAATCTGAGTGACAAATAAAGCACTACACAGCCATTTGGAACTCTTACAAAGCATGCTCACAGAAACATTAGTTTAAAAAAAAAGGAAAAACGTATTTTGCTTTAAGTTTCAGACAGGTGGCAGAGTAGTAGTTGTTGGCCTCGGTCAAGTGGTGAAATCCGGTTCTCCATTATCCCCGTTTAGATTATTAAAGCCAGACTCAGTAAAAAGCTGCGAATCTATAAGCATTTGTGTGACATGGAGAATCAGCACATTCACCTGGACATGTACGCTGGACAGGTAACCTTAAGGTAGTGCCAGCTCTGATTATAGTTTCTATTTCTATTTGCTAGGATGACTATGGCAGTGTGGAGTAAGCTGTCTGGCTTAATAAACTGTCTAGCCCAAAAAAGACAAAAGAGAGAAAAAAAAAAAAAAAACAATATACTCTCTCGAACAAAACCCAGGGCATTTTTAAATTTTGTTGGACCACTTCAGCTTTGATTCCGATATGCATTCACCATAGCATTGTTTGAAGAACCTTAAAAAACATTTATTCCTACCCAAAAGTGTCTTGAATTTTGGCAAAGATCTTACAGGAATCTAGGGAGAGTCAAACAACTCCATCGTGTTTTCTAGCACAAACTTTCAATGGGGTTAAGGTCAGGACTTGGGTTAATGGCCAGACTTTACCAAATGAAGTGACACCTGCCCCTAATCATAACACTGGCTTTCACAGAGGGCACTATGCATGAAGAGTGCATCACTTTGAGTGATTCCCTTCTTACCTGACACGCCAATCACTCTGGAATAGGGTCAATCTGAGGTCATCAGACCAAATAAACCTTTTCTATTGCTCCAAAGAAAATCTTTATGCTCCTAGGCAAATTGACGCCTACTTTTCATTTAGCCTTACTAGGTTTTCTTTTGTCGACACCGCCGTTTAGTCCCAATCCGGTGAGATCTCATTATTTAGCTTGTGTCAAAATACCCCTACTTTTTCTATTAAAAATAGCTGTGGCTTTTACTGTTGACTTTAACATGCATCTTCACCAAGCGTTTAAGTGATCTCCATTCATGATTTTTATTTCAGACATTTCTTTCACAAAGGTGAAGTTTAGCCCTATTCCTCCAGGTTTAAATAATCTGTTGGCCAATTCCAGTAATTTCTTTTAGATGATTTCTTTGCTTGATACAGGTCAAGAACTTGACTCCTGAAACACAGCTAACTTCTTTTCCATGTCTTTTGACTCACTACTCACGGCATCATTTAGGGTTAAAATAATTATCATATTAACATATTAAATCACTACAGTGCATTACATAGAAAACCGATTGGATTCCTCTTCTGCTAAGGGTTATTTAGCGTTGCATTGAAATCTTTGTTAGAAAGCCCATGTATAAAAGATCATACAGCTCCAAGCTCATTCCTGGATGTTCAAGCAAACCAATCTAGTAAAGTCAATTGCAAAATGTACATTATTACCTGTAGTTACTCATTTGTTTTGGTGCTTTATTCTATGTATAAAGGAATAATAAGACCTTGGGTCTTTAGTTGGCCTTGAAGAGAACTTGGTTGCTATGGCAGCTGCTGCAAGTGGAAGGGTGGGTTTAATTATCAGAGTTATTACACAAGTTCATTTGAAACCTGGTGGACAGAAGATTATTTGTGAGCTGGTGACCAGAACTTCATTGAAAACAGCCACACACACTACCAGGTCAGTTGTGGGGTAGCTGGTTACTGCCATTTACCCCACCCAGTGAATAAAAACTTGGTTCCTATTATTTATTTGTTTGGTGACGCACTAGTGTTTTTTGTTAGCTGAAGCAAAGTTCAGAAAAATTACACATATGTAAAAATACTGGCAAATAAGTAGTTCTGGCACCAGGGATTTGATGTCCAGGGTATTATTATTTTTTACTTTATTTAGTGGGAAAGTATAGCCCAGTATTTTGTAAGTAACTAATTATCATTTACAAAATAAACATTCGTTCGTGTATGTTTAAATGCAACATGGTTTATGAAGGTGCAACAACTTTATTTGATTAATTATATTAGTGTATGGACGATGTGCAACCTTTCCACAATCAGGAACATGCAGCTGTGGAAACACCGGAGGAAGTCTGAAGAGAGAGGTGATCATGCTTAACACAGTGACCTTTTATGCCAACATATAATTTAAAAATGAAGTCAATAGCCACTCTCAAATGGCTATCAAAATATAACAAACATTTTTTACCCGAGAATCTTTTAAATAGCAAATATTAAACAACTGATAATACCGGTGCGTTTTTTGCCGCCGTCCGAGTGCCTTAGTTAATCACAGCTGTGCTAATAGCCAGTATGACTATAACTATGCAATATTGCTCTTATACAACAGTTCTATAAACAAGAAAATAATGGAGTGGAGTGTGTGACATTTCAGACACTGTGGCTAAACCATTTTTTCCCCTCCGCTCCTGGAACTAGATGCTGAAGAAGCCACGCTCACCTCCTAACACACTGACAGCTGGCTCTCATTGACATGAATTGTGTTAAGGACACACTTGGGAAATTTGGCATCCTCTCTTTTTCATCTTCAGCTGATGAGCTTTAATTTAATTTTTTTTTTAAAGCCATAAGCTATATTCCTGAACCAAACCTTTTGCCATGTCAGCTAATGTTGTAGGTAAGACTCTTGAAACTAAAAAGTGGAATCTTCACATGCGAATTAGGGAAAAGCTGTGCAATACACAAGGCGAAACATCCTAATGCCGTTATAGAAAATACTGGCACCCTTGGAACGCTGCTAGACCAATCAAATTAATTAACTAGTTCAAAGGATTGGTTATAATGTTGAAATCAAAACTGTTTAATTAAATGCTTAATTGTATTGTCATGTTACTTCAAATAAATGTTTTTTTTTTTTTTTTAAATCATCTTTTTGTCAGTGGATATGGAAAGGGAAAAAAAACTAATCAAACGACCGTTACGAGATTTATAAACGGTATGATGACCCACCTGGGAAAAGCATCGAAGCAGTAGGTTTTGCGTGTGTCTGGAAAAGCCACGCGCAGTCCAGACATAAGTGGAGAATGCAGGATGACTGCTGCACACTCGTAGCGTGCCGCTAGGTCGACCGTTGGCACCGTACCAATACTCTGCCCATACAGGATGATGTTCTCTGGGGTCACACCGTATCTGCAGGCCAAGATGAAAAGAAAACATTTGATCTCACTCTCTCTAATGATGAAACACATAAAATGTTAGCACTACACAATTCACAGGTAATACGTATTATATTGCTAAATACCCATTACAATTTTTTTTCCCTTTCAATTTGCAATGTATTGTGGATTTTTTCTTCATTAGCGCTCTCGTCAAACAACGGTGATATCTGAAAGGCGTATTTGGCATACATGAGATCTACAAGAAGCCATGTTATAGGTTTTCTACTCATTTTCTTCTCTTCTAATGTTACTATGCAAGAATTTTAAACAGTAGGAAGAGTTTTGTCTGTGGTCATGACGGCTGTAAAATGCTGAGAACCTTTGAATCACACTGTTGCTGCACTTGTAGATTTAAATACATTGCAGAGTACAAAATTTTCTTTCAATTTGTGATGGTAAATGTATTTTGTCGCCCTCATTAACTTCTGTTTACTTTACTCGTGAAGTATATGGTCCTAGAAAAGCATGTCAAACTCTCCTTAAAATACAGTTTATAATGTACACAACCTCCCCATTCACTCCAGTCATACGTGACCGTTTACTTGTTAAAAAGAGAATATGGTTGATCAGGTATATTCAGGCTTAGAGAAAGATGGTGTACATTTCATTTGTGATCAAAGTTACTGCTTAATCAACTGAAGAGACACGTGTACCCAGTCTTGGGTCTATGGACGTGGCTCTAAAGGCTATTCTTAAGCTGCCCCCCCCCTATTGGCAATGATTGCCGGGTGTGCGCATGTGTGTGTGGGTCTGGCAGCAGGGAACCGTGTCTAAAATCTGACCTACATGCGGGCTGCTCCTTGCTGAGGGTAAGCCCTTTGGAAGATGAAACCAGCTGGAGCACAACACAGGCACATTCTCTCACTCATCCTGTCCGTCTCTCGCTCGTAGACACACATGCACGCGCATGCATGGCAGGCAGCACGGAATGTACTGCTGAAGTGTGTCCAAGTATCTGAACTCAACAAGACAGCAACATCTAATCAAGAATCAACCAGCTGAGTGCAAGGATGTTCCTTATTCTCCTCTAAGGAGGAAAAACAAGTGGAAAAGTTCTCTAATTAGGCTATATACCAAGTTGGTTCAGGTTATTAAAATGGAAAACCAAAAAGGATTAGAGATTTGAGTGTATAATTGGCGGTTTGACTGCGCTCTTGAAGTGGAGCGTGGTAATACACAGTCACGTTCAGTCATGGCATACTGGTCATTCAACTGCAGCAAGACCTTCCATTCTAGCTGGTGTAACTCGGGGTTCGTTCACACACGCTGCACTTAGAAACAAATCTGGCAGAGTTTTCTACTTTAGTGTGTTTTGTTTAGGCTGATCAAAACAACCAGGTCTAGTTCCAAATTAACTTAAGTCAGTAAGAAAGAAAGTGATCCAACCACGAATAGTTAATTGAATATATGGGTCAGTTTTCATTTCAAAATCAATTTAATGCTTTTAATTAATATTTTGTCCCCACAAATTATTACAGCATTAAATTGTCTAAAATTAACATATTCCTTAAAAATAAACCAAAGATTTCACAGAAAATACACACCGTTTTCAAAAATACTTCCATTTTGCTTGCGTTCAATCACCTGCCCTAAAAGCTAAAGGAATTAAATTCTTAGTAGATCAATTATTCATGAATTAACACCCAATTACAGGATGTGAACTGTTTAAGAAAACGCTATGCTGAATTTTGTTAATGTAGCTATTTGCGTGCTTCTCCTTCTGACTAACCACCACCTGCTGCTCTACAGGCTAAAACTATTACCATGTGGCTTAATTTGTGTACACGGATAACGGGGGATTTCCGAACTAGTATTCACATTGCAGCCAGCATTTTCTTTGTTTTGGTTTTGGGCAACTCCCACCCACGAGCCAGGTCTCATATGTAACAGCTACCAAAGAGAAAGGCTGAAACGTGTGTATCTACTCAGACACATCAAGCCAGTCAAATTTGCTCATGTTTGCTCCACTCCTAGGGAGAATACAATCAACCCTCTTCCTCATAGATGGGCTAGTGGCACTGTAACTGACAAGGTATACCATGCTCCCCAACCAGAGAGCACAGCCAATGCTCTATTGCACTCCTGGTCATGAACAGCTGTTGCATTGCCAGGCTACAAACTCACAATCTCTAGATGACCACAAAGGCACTTTTCTGCTTGACTACCCAAAAAGCACAGAAAGACAAAGCTGCGGCTCTGTAACCGTTATTGGCTCTTTACACAACTATCTAATCATCTATTTAACTAACAGTTATTGTGATTTATGAGTTCTTAGCCCTACATGTCTATTAATCTTTTTAGCTTGTTACAACAGTACCGTGTTAAAAATAACAGATGTAAAACAGATTTGTTTAGATTCTGACAATGTGGAAGCATCTTGAGAGTTGTTAAATGGGCCTACTGTAATACAAGTGCTGCAAGAATATGTTTGGGTTGGGTTCTGCCTCACATCAAGTTTTTTCCCCCCTTTTAAGCATCTGCCAAATGAATAAGTGAAAATCATTACACGCAATATAGTAAGAAAAGCACCGAAATCATTTTTGCCAGCCGATTGACCTTCTCTAGACAGGCTCTACATCACACAGAGAGATAAACAAAGCCATGATTTTTGTCTAGCTGAAATCAACCCTGCAACCCAGGGGTCTGGAGAAAAAAAAAAAGAAGAAGAAAAAAAGTCCTATTTATGGACAGTGTGAAGGCCGATGGCAAGCAGTGATACCAATCTCTCATATCATTCTCAACATGACTAATCTATTCCCACATTTCCAGCTAATCAGGAATTGATCGCAAAAGCCAATTCGGAAAATTACAGTTCTATGGGGAAGGTCAAACAGGATGTGTTGAACTTGAGTCACTCATGCAAAGAGCTTTTTTTTTCTCCCTCTGGGGCAGAAAGCTACTGAAAAAAAGTGTGCACGTACAGAGCCCAGTTGAAGATGCTGTTTTCCATAACCTTAATTCAGGCCAAGAGAGAAGACTTGTCCAAACAAGTGCTGGCATTCACCTCATGGAACAACTAAAACTGACAGGAGTATTTGTGTGTTGACAGAATTGGACAAAATACTCGTAAACAGTGTTATGCTACAAAACAGGAAGATAAGACATGGGTGTATAAATAAATTGTTTTTTAATTAATTATGGCAGAGGAGGAGGTTTGCATTTCTGCAGGAGAGTAGATGCATGGTATATGGTTAGTACACAGGAGCCTCTGTCCCCAAAAACACTGTTTTTAGCCAATTAAAACATTTGATGGTTGTATTGCCAAACTGAGCACACCGTTCACCAGTCTTTAGGGATTTATGGTAAAAGTCTGCATGGTAATGAATAACCCCTGGCAATATGAATTGACAGACTGGATGTTTGCCAATTCTAAAATCAACACCCTCTCAGGTAGGTCTTAGTGATGATTTTGAGTATGTAACTTCTTTGAATGCATTTCACACTGATTAAATTTCAATCATAATTGAGAAATTAACAAATCTTTGTTTGGAATAATGTCATTCTGGGGTCAGAACTTGGCTGCAGAGGCTTTGGGGTGAGAACTTGTGGCTCACAGGATGCATAGATTTTATAAATTTGTTTCACAACCAGAGTCAAGATCACGGTTGGATAATGGGCAAGTTAACCATGGCATAAAACCATCTCAACACTTCCTGTCTTCATTTAGAGTCTGTCTCAACACATCAAGAACTCCCATACTGAACTCTGGCATCCCTGAGGGCTGTGTACTCTGCAACACTGGTGCCCACGATGGTGATGGACAAGAGACAACTGGCAAAGAGACACGAATTACAACATTCCACTGATGACACTGGAGCAGCTCTTAGGCTCATGGACAAAAAAGCTAGATGCTTGTTGACTTCAGGAGAACCTGCTGTGATCACTCTTTGCTGCACACCATTGGCCAACTTTCATTTTCTGCACAGACCATGGAGACCAACCCTTCCCCATTCCATCTCCTAAAGAGAACATACTGAACAGGTGTCTTGCTGTCTGGTATATGAAAACACCATGGTGTCTTTCCTCTTCACTGAACATCATGAACACTGCATTCTTGAAGCCACCAGGAGTCAGGGTGCAATTAAAATTCAAATCCATTATAAAAAAAAAACAAAAAAAAAAACAAGCCCATTTCCCATGCTGATGAGATAACAAAGGGAATGACATGCATGCTGTTTTCACAGACTAGAGCTATAATTTCTATCTGATGAAATGGATGAAAAACAGTGATGCATGTAAATCTGAACTGTTGCTTATATACAGAATTTAGATACAAGATCTGTTATTTAATATAAAGTTAAGAACAATTCTTTGGCTTTGAAACAAATTTAGAGGATCATCTATAGATGGGCAATGTGCATTTTGTATGCATGTACATAGCACTATAGAGTCACATTACCATGCATCAGGCTGTTAGATCCAACGAGCTAAAGTGCTTCTGTAGTGTTAAGGGCTTTAGAAATGCCAAGTGGCAAATCTCATGCTTTTCATATGTTTGGTGAGAACAGGCAGTGCTTTATACCCACAGACCAAACATCAAAGATGGGAAACTTTTGTCTGAACCAAAAACATGCATAACATCTTTTAGTAAACTGTATATTTCGGAAAAGATGCAGAATTGTCTCTTGGGGGTTAGACTAGTTTGCCAATGTCATTTTGCCACTGCACGTGATAACACCACCTTCTTTGTCTTTTGGCTGTTCCCTTTTATCTGCCTCCATCTAACCCTATCCTCTGCATCCTCTTCTCTCACACCAACCAACTTCATGTCCTCTCTCACTGCATCCATAAATCTCCTCCTTGGGCTTCCTCTAGACCCCCATCTGTCCTCTGGATCACCATGTGTGCACACACAGATTCGCCTTTACTTGCACCCTCCGAGTTAACACACCATGTTTACTGTATGTAACCACTCATTAATTTCAAACAATGGATGCTATTTTAGCAAAAAATATGCTTGGGATTGTGCTCTGGAGGACAGCCAGCAGTTAGTCAGCTGTATTTGTTGATGTCAAGAAGAAGGAAGAAAGTCGTGTTTATCACCATTTCTGTTACTAAGAAACATCATGATGGTACTAGAATTGTGAGATTGTGTATCAGGCACCCCAAAAAAATTACTGATGCATGGTTTTATCACTGCTGGTTAAAATGTGTTACGAGAATCACTAGCATTAGTGTTTTTAAATACTTTTTTTTATTTATTACCCCTTAAACAAGGGGTTCATAAGGAATCAGGAAAACTAAAGTCAGGACTGGAAATAAAACCAGCAAGTTATCAGCTATTGTGAAGCTGATAATTTAAAGGTCCCATATGTTGACTATTTGTACTATAGCTAGTTAAACTGGACCTCAGAGATTAGCCAAGTTATGATTGCTAATGCTCCCGTGTTAATACAAAGCATACCACACACTCCCGCTACCCTTCAGAACATTCTGTTTCACTGTCTGTGTAAATGTGGTGCTCTGAACCACACCCAACCAAAGAACAGCAGTTCTTTTAAAAAACAAAAAAAACTGGGGGGGGGGGGGGTATTTGAAGTCACAATAGTGGAAAAACATAATTGGCTTCTTTAATCCCCAACACCCCCTCCCAAAAATTTAACTCTCTTCTCACAATGTTTTGTATACACAAACTTTATTATTAGTATTTCATTGACAATATTCAAAGAAAAGAAGGAAAAAAAAAAAAAAATAGGTAAGCAGGGCAGTGGTCCTCCAGGAATAAGTTTACTGTACCTCTGAAATCGGCTGCTGCTTAACATCACGACTGTGCACTGGTATTTCACACAACGGCAAAAACCAAGCAGCCATGACATATTGCATAATCATATTAATTCAAGATGTGCTGATGTCCAAGGCAGAACAGAACGTTCATTTTGTCGCAAGCCTGAAAAAAGGTGAAGAACGTGCCTTCTGCACCAGCCCATGACTGAAACTTGACGTTTTAAGCCCTCATCTAGAACCCATCTTCTAGCCTGAGGTTACATTTAACAAGATATAATCTCCTGAATTCTGCTGAACTTCTCTTGACATTTTATACAGAGTGCCTCTGGCATTTCAGACTGCATCAGCCAGACGTTTTACCTATAGGCACGGACTACATTAAACAGGTACTTAAAGCAATCCAAGCACCATCGCCTTTAAAAAAAGGATGGAGGAAAAAGTGGAGCAGGGAACGGAGACAGAAATCTAAAAAGGATGTTGAGGGGCTGATCGTACCTACAGCTGTGAGCCTGGAACAACAACACAGGTTTTGCAGCAAAATCTTTATTAGGAATGCTGTTAACAATACCATGTGCACCACAATGAAACTTCCAATCTGTAAACATTAGACTGCCACAGAAATATTCAGGCACTGGTAGCATTAAGGATAAATCAATTAAACATCAAAAGGGTGCTTTGGGGAAAATTACCATAAGGGGAAAAATTATAAATATTTTTAATCCCATTAATGTGTTTCATCTAAACCAACACCAAGTGCACAGGGTCACAGTTGATGGAGCAGATCTGTGTCGTATTTAAATTGCCAAGATGTACAACACAGGCAGAAAAATCAGGACAAAACAGTCCACACTCCTTCTTGAAGGCTTGAACAGTGACCCGTAGGAAAAATCCTAAAACTACTGCTACATAATTGATCATTGATAAATGCATAAGCCATGTGATGTGACATTTTATTCCTGGCAAGCCGACGCATGTTCTCGAACAGGCCTTCATAAATTCATCCAAAATACTAAAAACAACGTGAGTTGCCAGATGGCAATGTCAGCCGAATTGAACTGCCAGCATAACACACGCAACTAAAAGTAAACCCTATGTATAAAGACAGCCGACAGATGAGGGGAAATGAGTGACTTTATGCCAAGCTTCACCTGCAGAAAACTCTTGCAGCCATTCCCCCCCCCCCCCCCCCCCAATACTGACAGCCAAACTTAGCCTACACTAAGATCTTTACAAACAAGCTGAAGCCTGCAAATCTAATCAAAATTGATGTTTTAAAGCTTTCTGTTTAAAGAACATCATGGATACAAATATTCCAGGATATACACCTTTGTTCAAATATTTGATCAGTCCCTCATGCAGATCAACACACAAGATCATGCAGAGACAGGTCAAGAGGTTCACTTAACGCACTCACCAAACATCAGGGCGAAAAGTGGTTCAAGTGTTTTGGACATTGCTGATGACCTGGGAATTTCATGCAGAACAGGCTTTAGAGTTTACACAGGAAAAAAAAACAAAAAAACCCAATGAATGTCAGTCTTGTGGACATTGAGAGAAGCCAGAGGAGAACAGCCAGACTGGTTCAAGTTCACCGGAAGACTACAAGTAGATTAAATATGATAGATCGTAACAAATGGTCATATTGTTATACAAAATCACTATATGTAACTCGTTGCAGAATATGTATAATGATGCCTCCTTACATCATTTTGCAGAACCAGCCAAATGTGTATAAAATACAGTTCTCAAAAAAAAAAAAAAAAACAGCTACTATGTGGCTGTTATATTAGTGTTATATTCGTATACATCACCTCACCGGCTGATTTATTTTCCCCTTGCATGCGCTTAAACTGTATTTTAACTCAAACACATGGTAGACCTGTGCCCACTCTAATTGGCACAGACTGACAAGTGACACACAACCAGCCAATCAGTGACGGAGTTAATTTAGATTGGCTGTTTCGGACAAAACATTATGCAATCGCACGCTATTAACTCAATCCTGCATTCAGTGTTTCCCCTCTGACTAAATCCAGGCTAAAGAAATCACTAGTCTGTGAAGTTTATATTTGGTACTTGGACAACAGGATTTAAAAATGTATCTAAAGCTACAGAGTGATACACTGATCTGAATGGCATTAAAACCTTGGAGATATATATATATATATTTTTTCTTTTTCTTTTTTTTTTCCATTTTTTTGGTTACAATTCTAAGAAACGGAACCCTTAAAAAAAAAAAATAAATAAAAAAAAAAGTTGTATAACTTCAACAGCTTCACAACTAGAGTAATTATAGTCCATTTCTTATTATTTCTAAACAAACTAAGCAAATAATATAGTCCTACCACACAGGATGCTACCACACAGGATGTGAATAATTCATAGTGTACCCCATGTAGGATTATAAAGAAATGGCAATGTATTGCCGCCTGAAGCACGTCCAACGTCTTCAGCGCGTGTACAGCAAACTGGTGTAAGTGTGTCATGAGTGGGTCCGAGACTAATTCGCTTTCAGAGTTTGAAGAAAAAGACTGATTGAAGGCGTTTTAACAAGTGTAACGCCATAAAAATCTCTCGCTTCACTCAGAGGCTCGTGCACTCGGCACAGAATCGGTTATGTCCAATGTGACCGGTCATGGCTGATCAAACTAAAAAACAACCAATTCTGGTCACTGGCTGATCGACCAGTGCATCTCTATCACAAATGTAATGCATCATTTAAAAATCTATTTTGGAGTCAACGTGGCCATACGGGAATCGGCACACTATCATTTCTTCCAGCACTATCATTTACACATTTACCATACGACTGCTCTAGAATAAATGTTAGCACTGAAGGAGACGAGCACGATCCACTAATGAGGAGGGATCACATGCCTTTGTGTCATGTCAAATTGCCAATGGAGAAAAAACAGCTTCCAGACACATAGCTAACCCTGATGCAGCACATCAGCCACAAAGTAAACAAGAAGCAAATCCACACCTGCTTGTCGATTGATGGTTCGCGGGCTTTCCTGCAAATGTGTGAGGCATGCAACTCTTGTGCTCTGTAAATACTACTCAAAAAAAACAATTACTTATACAGACGTCTCCCAAATATCGACCATTTCATCACTAATCAATTAATGTTATAATAGTTTAATTTCAAAACCACATATAAGACGCAAATATTTTACACTCTTCCAAAAATGGCAAAAGTAAGAAGGTATTTTTGCAAGAATGCTATTCTATATCCTTTTAATAAATAGAAACAGCAGCAAATGCAATCAGTATGATTTTAGTTGGAATAGATAGCGTAGTAGTTCGCTTCAGGATCTAAATGTCAATGTTTTCATGTCTCCAAAAACTTCACTTTGCCCGAACTAATGTTGGCTACATAATGGCTTGATTTTTTTGTCTGAAAGAACAAATCATGATCAATATTTTTGTTTAAAAAAAATAAACATGTGGCTACAAAATCCGTTAATTTACTTAAGTTAGGCAGCAGTCAGGCAATGTGAGGCAGTCCGGAAAACCAGAATTCTGTTAAATAGGCAAAAAAAAGGAAAGAAAAAAAAAAAAAAAAACACGGTTTGCTGCCATAAATTATTTTATTTTAAATAATAATTTCGAAAAAACCTGAGGATTTTTTTGCAAAGATCATGTGTACAAGTAGGCCAACAAACATGACGGTTATCTAAAAAAAAATTAAATAATGCTATTTGTGATTTTTGTCTCACAGTGGATGCTGAGCACAATATTGACGGCATGTACGTAAAAGATGATGTTTTATTTATCAAAAGTTATGGGCCAAAACTAGACTACAATTCTGTGAGTGTTTCTTCTTGCCAAAGACATCCTGATGCCGCCAACTACAGCTTTACAACAACCAGTACTAATATTGGGCTTTTGTGGTATTTATACAATCAAAAGACATTGTGCAAACGGGTGTCAATATGTACATATTAAATACAATTTTTTGTATTTAACATGTCTATGAGCAGTGTCTATACAAGCTGAAAATGTCTGACATCACTACAAATTCCAGTGGAGTAAAGCAGTCCTTTTGTAGCGCGGTGGTCCTTCTAACCCAGTGGCAGTTTGTAAACTCGACATACTAGACATTTTTTGCATTTTCTGTGTTGCAGCACACCTGACTCAACTTGCTGGATAGACACAAGCGATTCAAGGTTAACAGAATGCTTTTTAGAGCACAAAAATGTGCAGTTCAGGGGGTCACTCATGACAGGGGGCAGACCGAAAAAACATCACTCTTTTGCTCTTTGACGAAAACACACATGAAACAAGTTTCTTACTTGGATAAATTCCCCTGCTTTTTAAGGCAGTAAACACTTAATCCTCTGGCCCTTAACTAAACAGGATTCCTGCTTAAACCAGAACAAAGAAAGAGATGAACAGACCGTGCAGACAGAAGTAATGATAAGGTGCAAAATGAGTAGTTCGCGTTAATTTGCTTTCATCGATCAAATCCTTCTTAACATGTCAAGTCAGCTGTGTGGGATTAGCCGTGGGCCCAGTACCTATAATTCACACAATTATTTTCTGGAATAAATCCCTTGCTGATAGGGTTGGGTTTAATGAGTGAAGAGGGAATTTTAATTAGTCCTACGTGACTGAAAACTCCAGTTTCACATTTGCTCCATTCATTAGCTATCCTCACTCACACAAACAGCAAACAAAACATACGACTATGGGCAAGGCAACTTCACAATTACTGGAATTAAAACTCTCAACCAACGTACACTAAAAGTTGCACTTAAACAGTTTAGCCAAATATCATTTACACAAATGTTACCCTTAAATTTTTTTTTAATAAATTAAAAAAAAAAAAGACATTGTGGTTTGCTTTCTGTATCAGAAATACATAATACATACAGTGGGGCAAAAAAGTATTTAGTCAGCCACCAATTGTGCAAGTTCTCCCACTTAAAAAGATGAGAGAGGCCTGTAATTTTCACCATAGGTATACCTCAACTATGAGGGACAAAATAAGAAAAGAAAAAAAAAAGGGAAAAAAAATGAGAGCCATAAATCAAATAAATAAAACTTTTTTGCCCCACTGTAGTAGAATTGGTTAATTTTGTACATAAATTTCGCCCAACATCTCAGTTCAGTCACCTATGCTGTATTTTCAGTAAAGATCATTTAATCGTCCTGCAGAATTTTAAAGTAACTGCTCTTCAAACTCACCGGATTTGTCTGCGTAAATGTACCAGGAAAATATCCTGTATAGGTATTGGGCAGATGCTCTCATCCAGTGATTTGAAGAAAATATTGAAGAAACAGTCGTTGTTTAAAGAGAAAGGAGCTGAGAAGTGTGGTGGAGTTAGAGAACATGGGAAGGTTGAAAACAGGACGTGCAGCTGCATTCTGGATCAGCTGCAGAGAATGAATGGTGGACACAGGCAGACCTGCGAGAAGTGAGTTGCAGTAGTCTAGTCTTAAAATAAGGGGAAAAAAAAAATATTATAAAAATTATATAAACAAATAAATAATACGACTGATGCATCTCTGTTCAACATCCATTTTTATTTGTAGGCCTCTGCAGCTTTAAAAATAATAAGCTACCAATACTACTTTTGACGTTTCTACTTCATAAAAACAAATATGTTACTAAAATAAAATAAAAATGAGTAATTGGACATTTTCGATCCTTACCCTTGCTGGCCGTCTGTGCTGTTATATGGAAAAAAAAAAAACCTGGAGAAGTGATTCAGCATAACGTGCTTTGAACTGCATTATATTCTTGTATCTGCACCGTCTGAAGTGTGCTATTCCACTTACAACCTCAGCAATTTGCTAACAATGTCATTTATTAATAAATTAAACACGGTCAATGTACTTTTTAACTAATGATGGTTAGATTTAATGTTGTGGAACATCCAAGTGGCAAAGCAGTTCCTGTTCCTATCGCTCTCTCTCTTTTAAAATGCTACTCTTCATTTTACCGTGAAATCCAAAAGTTGCATTTTTCTATTCTGAAGACTTTCCCATGCTTGGAAACTCCAAAGTGCTAACAACTAAAACTCTTTCCACAAATGTTAAATAAATCTCATTAAAAAAGATTTCAAAAAGTAAAAACCCCTTTTAACCAATTATTATACATTATGTGAAGCATCCTCCATAGAAATCCGTGCGTACAAGTTGTTTCTATAGAAACAAGAACATATTACAATGCAAGTATTACTATAATCCCATCATTCATGTTGGAACCAGAAGTCACATTTTAGGTAGGTAACCACACTATATGGCTGAAAGCATGTGGAAACCTGACTCTAAACACTTTGTCTTCTGGAATGTCTTTGGATGGAAGAACATTACAATTTTCCTTCATTTGAAACCAAGAGATCCAAACTTTATTCATCAACACCATGCCACTGAGCACAATGCAAGTTCCATGAACCCATCGTATGCCAAGGCTGATGTGGAATCCCAAAAGTTACACTCTGAAATCTAGTGGAAAGCCTTTCTACCCTACCAGAGCTTAGTATTGGAGCAAAGGGAGGGATCAAGTCCATATTAAATCAGACAGTTTTGAAATGGGATGTTCAAAAAGAGGGTTCATATTTTGATCACACCGTACTAAAACGCACACAAGCCTAAATAAATTCAGGATGTAATCAGATACTGGCTGTCAAAATGTCTGTAATGCAAGTTTGTTTTTGTGATAAACTCACTGCTTTTATCAGTACATGTTTCCCCACTGATAAGAGCACACAAATCAGTCAAGTGAAGTGTCGATGAGTCGCCTTTTTAGATTCCCTCAGGTCATGAGGCACGCGAAAGATGCTGATAATCAAAGCAAGTACTTATTTTCCATTGTAAACCTCTTTAAAATGCCGTAGTTAATGTTGTAAACAAATTAGGTTGCAAGCATAGAGGTAGGCGTTCAGGACAATAAAATAGTTTAAGATAATTCTGATGAAACAAAAACAAAAATTTATGGTGGAAATATAGTAATCTCTTATCTTTAAAGATACCTTTGCTTTTTAAAAGACGAGATATTATAATAGTTAAATAACACAACCTTCCGAGATTAATGTTTTCATGGTTTTTATTATGCAACATTAAATTAAATGCTACTCAGTTAAAAGCAGAATGTACTGGGGTGTTTCAGTGGAGTTAAAAATGGAATTTTTACAAAAAGATCTTATTTATTTTGTAAATAAATGAAAAAAAACTTCTGGTTGAGGTTCATTACAGGACATATTGCCATTCAAGAAAGCCTGTCTTCCAGAAGCCAGAGTAGAAGGGGAAAAAAATCATGTGGAGGGCTTTCCCAGAAAGCCTTGCATATAACAGTGTGCCAGCCTGAGTCAAATCAAGTATTGAAACAGCTTTAGGAAGGAAGGATGGATGGAAGGGGGGAGAGAGACAAAGAGCGTGAGAAAGAAAAAGAAAAAAAGAGGCCAGAAAATTCAACCTACTTTTTTGGCAAGTTCCAGCCAAATATAAAATGGACAGCAGCCGCAAGCACTTACCAACAAAAATGGGAACGACACAGCTTCAGGTCCCAAATCTCTACAGCGAATTGTGCAGACAGATCATTGTGGTCTCTCTACCTTCAGCAAGCTACAATCAATCAGTTCAATCAACCCCTCCTTCAACAAGCTTCTTCAGCAACAAGGTGGATTGACCTCTAACCCATAGATCTTTCGCCCTCAAGCCATCTGGGAAATGGCACTAGAGCATTCATGCTACCGCCACCTGACTCTGCAACAGCTTCTTCCCTGAAGCAGTCAGACTACTTAAAACACTTCCTTCTCCCAACACTCAAGCTTATAATTTCCACTTGACAACAGTTTGTTGAATAAATCCTTCAAGTGAACACAGATACAGCATGTGCGTTACATTTAACCTTAGCATGACAAATCCACCATAGTAATTTTTAGACATCCAAATCCAGACATTTCTTGGTTTGTGTCACTTTGTAAAGTTTTGTATTGGTCATGGCTTTAACCAATTAAAAATTACTACGAACCGAAATCACCCGATACAATATCATGATACCTAGGTGTTCTGATCTTGTAACAACCAATATTATAAATGACATTTATACAATATACATTTTATCTTCATCTTTTTTTACGCTTCTAAACAAACATATCAAATTGTCTGTGTGAATAGTTAGGCTGGGAATCTGTCCCAAGAGAGTTGGGGCACAAGGCGGGGTACATCCTGGACAGGGTGCCACACATACACACTCATTCACATACTACGGGCGACGTGGTAACGCCAATTAAGCCTACTCTGCATATCTTTAATCGAACCCTTGGCCCTGGAGGTGAGGCCACAGTGCAAACAACTATGCTGCCTCACCTCCAGGGCCAAGGGTTCGATATCTTTAATCGAACCCTTGGCCCTGGAGGTGAGGCCACAGTGCAAACAACTATGCTGCCTTAAATTAAAATGTTCATTTGGGGTTTTTTTTTTTGTTTTTTTTTAATGTGCTGATTCACCAATTGCCAGACGAAAGAATTGCGACAGAAAGAATCACGATACATTTTGAGCTGGAATTTCCTTTGGGATCGATAAAGTGTCCATCATATAAGAAGGTGCCCTCCAGCAGCATGTTGCTCAACTCTGCTGTTCTATGGTGGGGCGTGGCTCAGCAGTAGCTCATTTACGCAGCATGTTCAGAGAAGTGCATTAACTAGGAGGCATTTCAGCTACAGCGTCAATAGATCCACCAGGGACTTGTAACATCTAACTAGCTGCATAACTAAAGCTCAGATTTACAATCCGCATTCCACCAGGTCCTGTGCCTTAGATGTTCCTGCTGGCAAAACCACGACATGCTTAATTATTACAAGCCAACGTCGGAATGCCTATTTTATACAGATGCCCCATGACCTCACCCAGTCCAGTCCATAAAGACTTACTTCATGTGTAAACAGTCTGATTTACAACACTGAGACAAACTCGTAAAGCTGATGTACAACCATCTTTACTGCACTGCAGTCTGTGTTGATCGGAGCAGATTGAAACATAAGACTGAAAGAGGAGACCAGGCTCATAAAAAGAAAAAAAAAAATTAACTGATGCATGAGGAGACACTGAAAGCATACAACATAATAACATAACATAATAAACTGACTGCTACACTAACACTGTCTCAGAGGATATTTATGTTTAGGTTTCAGTCATGAGATTTGTTTTGGCTCCTTAAACCAGTAAGAACAGAAGATGGGAGTTTATGCAGGGACAGCGAATGAGTTCGCAGGAGGGCCAGTTCTGCCCGTACTGCTTTGATAAGCCTTGAACATATAAACCAAAAGATAATGGAAGATGATGTTAATTAACACTGGTGCCTGGAGCATTTACTGAAAATGTGCTATACCGAATCTGTCAAATGTGCTTGACCCTGCGTGTACAGAGGGCACCGAACGTCTGAGCGTTCTACAGACAAGTCGATTTCAATTACAAAAGATAATTGTTCGTTTAAATTTTGTAAACAAGACTCAATACTTTAGGGAAGAGGCTTCTATTATGCACACAATTTTGTAACAATTCTATCAATGTTAAAAGTCCAAAAAATAAATAAATATAAAAAAGAAACAATTTAAAACAAAACCAAGTGGTGTGTGGAAAAGATCAAGTGCTTTTTGTGTACCGATGGTCCATGACTTACAGTGGGGTTACGTCCTGACAAACTCTTAATAATACACACTTAATACTGTACACCTGACCTATTGATCATTATAGTTTAATGTGCTCCAAAAAAATAATAATTCTGGCAACAAACTGCACTGTAGAGTGTATTGTGTAAAGGTTTGCTACCCTTGTAATAGCTCATCTGACTGGGATGAGATACAACTTTCTGCCCCATGGCCAGTGTCACGAGTGTGTACGTCACTAGCCAGAGGTTGTTAAAATTGATAAATCTACATTCAAATTCTACACGGTAGAAAAAGTAGTGCACTCTACTTTCTACCCTCAAAAAGTCACATTTAACATTATTGTAAAGTCAATAAAGAGTAACTTGAACCTTCCCATATCTAAAGTGTATTTTTGGATTCCATGCACCCCAACACTTGGCAATGCATCATGGGATGCCATGACCATTCGAGAAATCCTCCAGTGTGCTTTCAATACACTGGTAGAAAGGAGAACTCCTAATGCAGTGCACCATTGAGTGAACAGTCTATGGTTTCAGGCTGATGTACAAAGATATTTTCCTAAATAAACACCGTGGCATCCTTACTGTAACCACCACAAACCTGGCACTCAAGTTAATCAACATGATCTTTATTTGAACTTAAATCTTTATTTGAATGTCTGGCAAGCCTTAGTAGATGCCTGGTCTGGTAGGCAGATGCTGGTAGGTGGGTACAGCATGTAGTATGAGGGCCAGAGACAGTGAGTGGGCAGATTTCTGGGGAGTCACAACCAGACAGGAATGAGAAGCACCAGAGTGAGGAACTTGACTGGGTTAAAAACAGTTACATATCGGGTTATACACAATGACCAGTGAAACCAGGACACCTTGGCGCCTTAGGTATGCAGAAGTTACATTTTGGTATGTTTACAGTACTGTGAAATAAAAAAAAGGACCTGAAATTTCTTTTCTGATGAGTTAAAACTTGTAAACATGCACACTTGAACAAATGTTTAAAGAGTTACAAACTGACCAAAATTTCCCAATAATACACTGCCTGGCCTGCTTTACCATACAACTTCACCAGGCGTTTTAGTGTTTTGTTTTGTTTTCCTGGACAGTTCAGCACTATCCTTTCAGATTTTGTTGATGTGTTGAACTTCTCAATCCAGCTCCCTAGGTGTTTTGTTTATCATTATTATTATTGCACCTTAATAATGATAACACCTAAAGCAAATGGTGTAGACAATGGTTGTTTTTAAAATATAGTATTAAAACATTACAGTTGCTATAGTCAGAACAATTCTCTCCCAAATCCTTCTCCAGCAACCAGGTGTCATTAAAACAACAGCATCAGAAAGTTGAACTCCTTACTAATAAATAAGCTACACCGTGTATACAAGTACAGTGTTAGCTTTATTAGACATTTGAGGCTAGCTTGTTGCCAAGAGAACACAAGCATGGATCCATTTAATTTCCCACGCTGCACTGCCTGTTTATTTTGCCATTTATTCGATCTGAATGAGCAGCATTGATGGGTTAATAAAAAAAAACTTTAAATATGCACTTGAATGAACACACAACTTCAACGAGATCATTTTGAAATTAACATTTTGGGGTAACACTTTTCTTGAAATGAACAGACTTAATGGAGAAAATCCCCAAGCACTAGTTAAAGCTAGTCTGTGATCGCTCACAGTAACAAACAGTTTAAATACAAACGGATGTACCGTTATGTTATACCCCTAATGCATACTAATTTATTCTCTTAAAGAAGAAATAAAATTAAAAAAAAGCATCACTGTCTCAAATATCGCCTTTCACTTCTTTGAGGAGACTCATCCCAATGATAGTGATGCGAGTGACCGCTCAAAAATCGATCATCGGTTTGAATAAACATCAATGATCGATTAATAGTTGGTTAAATCGCAAAGTACAATGCTTCTTTAATAGTTCAGCTTTTTTTCTAGGTCTGTCAATCAAGAGAACGATAAAATCTAAACCAAGGGGCATACCAGCAGCACATTAACATATTTGTTGGTCGTTATAAATTTTCGTGCTCTGCAAACCGACTGTGATGTTTTTCACCCAAAACATATCGTTAAGTAATCTGAGCCAAATCCCACAAGCATTGTTCTATGAAAGAAGGCATTCCGAAGCTTGGCTGAGACACATATGAAGCTTCTGCAGTTAATCTGAGCTAAATCAAGCTGCCATGTTTCATAATCGATTGCTTGAAATGCTGACTAAAACCGATGATCATCCCATCAACAGTCAATATCATCTTAAAGCCTGCATCAGCACGTCTCGTATCGCAGTTTAATCTATCGTAACCTTTCTGTTCCCAGCGTATTTAAATGCTCGTTGTCTGTATGTTGTTTATATTTGTGCAGAGTTAGCGTTTTTAGAAGTAAAAACTATTTTACTAATAGAAGTATTATTTGCTTGGTTTTTATCAGTTTTTTTTTTTTATCATACCATATATTGCTGATTTTTATAAGGTTGTTCACCCCCAAGGGTAAATATATAAGGTAAAATTCACTGCTTCAAGTAAATTAACACAGCAAAATCCTTTATGTGTAGTGCAGCAAGCTGATTCAGAGCCAGTCGTATGCTTACAGTATTGTTAGAGTTGTGAAAGCGATGAGAAGTGGATTTGGTTTAAATACACTTACCAAATCAAACACTATAATTCATGAAAGTTAAAAGCATGGGTTTTGGCCTTTTCCTTGATGTAAAATCGAAAAAGGAAAGAAAAAAACTTGTCTGCTAACATGTTGAACCTATTTGACTGCTGGACGATTGCAAAAAATCTGAACTTAAAACTTTTTCCCCAGCATCCTGAGCTTATTACAGTTTGGAAAATTGCTAGTTTTCTTTTCCTGGGTCATTACTATCCTAAAAGAATCCAAGCATCAGCTAGCCAATTGCATGGTGTACGGATTAGAAATATAGTGCACAGCATGTCATTTGAAACTCAGTAGGGCGCTGGGTCCTCAAGACCGGAGTTGAGAAGCCCCGCCCTACTGTACACACATCATTTAGCATGACGATGTGCTAAGAGAAGTTACTTACCACACACTGCTTCTACAGTGAGTGTAAGCTCAGGAGCTGCAGGTAGGTGTGTTAATGAGAGCCAACCCTGAACTAAGATTAGCAGAGGTTCTGTAGGTCTACTACTAATTACTGCACAAACAGAGAGAGAGAGAGAGAGAGAGAGAGAGAGAGAGAGAGAGAGAGAGAGAGAGAGAGACCTGCAGGGCTGACAGGTGCCACAGCCTCTACACGGTCGCACGAAGGTGGTGCAGGGAAAACAGGGGGAGTTAAACAGAAGGATTTGACACTGGGCTGAAGGATGGACTGTAATAGTGTGTCTGAGTGATTATAAATTAACACCACACATGACTGCACACAAGCACATCATCCTGTCAGACCAGCAAGCCTGAGCAGACAGTGATTTTTTTTTTTCCTGCTTAAAAATGCTGACGTTTTTAGAATCCAGGTAAGAATGTTCTGCAGTTGTTTAGTGCAAATTAATAAAAGTCTTTAACCGAAATGCATTCAGCTTTTTCCAGTATAAACTGGAATATATACATGATTGTAATATCTATGCCCGATTTTATACAAATAATTAAACAAATTCCTATGCTAGGTGTGCAGATTAGATGGTCTGCTGTGGCGATCTTTTGGGGTCTTGGGCACTAGAGATGGGCAATGCGATTACACCAACACAAAAATCAAAAAATTATGTCAATGTGCGATTTATGATTTTCTGAATGTGATGCGATTATGCACTTAATCTTAAAAGCTGTAGTTGTAGTAATACTAATAAAACTATTTTATTATACAATAACAAAAAAAAAAAAAAAACATGAATCCCAATATTGTGTAGCTTCCCCTTTTGTCACTAAAATGGCTCTGACACTTCAGGAAATAAATCCATAAGACCTCCGAAGATGTGCTGTGGTGTCCATCATCAGGATGTTAGCAGCAGATCCTTTACGTGCTGCAAGTAGCAAGGTGGGGCCTCCATACATCAGAGGTTGTCCAGTACATCCCATGGATGCACCAAATTTCATTTTTTCTTTTAAACTCCACACACTGCAAGTGGAGTGATCAGATACCTTTCTGCCAAATCCTGCATAAACATTTTCCAATAATATGTGCTATACTGGCTTTTCTGTGGGATCTAGCCTTTGGTTCTTACAGGCATAAATGAGACTTGGGTACCGATGATCGTGTTACCATTTACTGACATAATAAACAATCAGTTTTAATGTTATGGCAGAATAGTGTACATAAATATATACTAGATGCATGCCTTTATATACAGATAGCACAGAGATAGCAAGAGAGAATTTTGAGATTTGTGATGCAACATTGACATACAGGTCTAGGCCAATAACACACACTCCTACATCCAGAAACTAACATCATGGCCACAAGGCAGCAGGGAACCAAAAGAGAAACATGCCCATGCTAAGAACATGTAACTCTCCATATAAACCGTACCCTGAGCGCAGGACCGAAGCCTCGTGCAGAGAGACAAAAGTGCTACCCGCTGTGCCACCCTGCACTTTGCAAATCACAATATTAACTGAAACACTGAGATTGAAACGAGACACAGTTCATTAAAAATTCATTAAACTTGTCACGGAATAGGGTGGAATTGTGCAAACGTCATTTACACTGCTTCAAGCTCTGCCTAGCATGCTAAGTAGTGGGCTCAAACTCATGAGGCGAATCGTACCTGTGAACTCTCAGTGATTAAACCCTGCTCACTCCACACTCCCGTACACTGCACAAGGATAAAGGAGGAAACCCAGCGTGGGGCGAGATTAACAGGCAGGTATGAATACACATGGCCCAGTGAACAGGCGCATAACTCCAGAGTTCTCGTCTAAAGCACTCCAAAATAGAGCCGTGGATGATAAACGCTTTGAAATCCCTCAGTAGAGGATGCGAGATCGAGTTGCAAATACAACCCGAGTTGCTCCGAGCTGAATCAACACCTGGGAAAGGATTAGAGGAGAGACGGGGGGAAAAAATTCACATTGGCCTTTCAGTTCAGTAAACAACTCGACTTTAAAGACAATCAATTTTCAAACTATGCAGCAAGGTTTTAGAGGCAGGAAAATGTTTTAATATCCCTCACTTAAATAACACAGGTCTGTTTTGTTGCTGCTGTATGGTAACTACTGATTTATTGCTTACAAACAATCATCCAAAAAGAAATGGAAAAGCAGGACAGGCGTAAAAGTCATTATCTTGTGCCGGTTTTGTTTAGGCCAGAAATGCATTGCTGATGAAACAAAGTAAAAAATGTCAATCTAAGGTACACAAGGACAGGAAGGAAAACCAGTCAATTTCTTTTTCTAAATTTGTCACGGTAAAAGTAAAAAGCTCTTATGAAAAGAAAAAAGGGAATCTGAAAGAAAAATGAAGACGAGACATTTGATCTAATCCTAAGTGGACAGCCGAACAATTAGATGAGCTGCCAAGTGAAAGCCATGAACACCAAGCATTTGTCTTCAGTGAACACTTCTCATGGCATTATATGACAACTCAGGTTGCCGCATCTGTTAAAGTCAATCATATACCGAATACAAAATGTAAAGTCTATTGAACTGCATTTCCTAATTAAACTGTTTGGTGTTCAAGACTCAGTCAGTGCACAACTATGCTGTGTTTATTGTCCTCAGATAATGATGTTTCATTTCCAGCCGCACAAACTAAACAAGTAAAATCCAGCATTAACAAGTAGAGCGGCAATGAAAGGTCCATCTCTGCTTCCAGTGGGCAAGTTAATGTTCATGTTTTACCTGACTTGCTCAAGTCTGCACACCTGGCACCAGGCAGCTTTATCTAAAGGTGACTGAATGCATGATGTTTTCAAAGTCAACGTGCTAAACAATCATGATCTCAGGATTAACCAACATAATCGAGATTATGTTTTTGCCATAAGTGAGCCGCCCTAGTAGGCAATAAACCCTAGAATTTTATATTTACTACATTAAAAGAGAATTTTTACGAGTATTGGAGCTATACCTGATGCCAGTATCAGCATGCCTAGTAGAGCCGTGAATCAACCGATGATTCAATTAAATGTAGGTGGTGCTATTGCTACAACTGGCCATAAACGCAGAAGATGAAGGGATTCTCTTGCAAAAATATGGGTACCTGCGGAAGACTAAAGCGGTTTGTCTAAAGGTTTGTTTTTTCTACTAAAGCTGTGGTAGATTATGAAATTTGTAAATTTTACATCATTTAACATTTCCAATTTACTAAAATAGTTTAAAAATTCTAAGTCGACCCACCAATTCAATTAATTAAATCTACATTTTGCAATTACATTGCAAAATAGTACAGCTTTAACGACACAAAATAACCAGAGCATGTAGGTTATTTTTATTTGCACTTAATTAAAAATCCAGGAAGTTTCATTAAAATCCCCATAATTGCAGAGGGACAAAATCCGTGAAAAAAAAAATTCATGAAGAACAAACAGTAAACAATATGGCAAGTTACTAGTCATTACAGGTAACAGAGCTTCAAATATGGCTACAGCAACTTTACTAAAATTTCTAATTTTATGCAAATTACATACATGGGGAGGGGGAATCTGTGTAGAAAGCATTTAAATGTTTAAAAAGCATTGTGTAAAAAAAATAATAATAATTATCCTACACAATGCCCAAAATTCTGAAAAGAGCATGTCTACAGGAAACAAACCACATGCAATTTTAGCAACTTGTCACCTTCCAGTGTCAACACAAGTCTGCGTCATTCCAGTGAAAGTGAAACTCTTTGGGTATACTGCACCATATTTCACTTCACACACATGCACTCCCAACACCTTGAGCAAAACTGGCACGGTTTCAGTAGAAGTAAAACGAAGTGGGAAAGGTGTCGGGTGGTGATATGCTTATGCTTGCACGGATTAGCACGACCCTCGACTGTGAGCTAAATTTGCGGCTTGGCGAGTTAATTTATTCTGATGAGGTTCAGAAGTTTTCAGGCTTTGTTTGAGCACAGTGAGTTTTTTTCTGACTTTTAAAAAAAAAAGTTTTCTACTTCAATCTACAGTTCCAAGATAACCTGCTAATAAAGCGCAGTATGGATGAGCAGATGCAGCATGACATTTGGGGGGGGGGGGGGGAAACAGAAGCTATTAATTAGAGGATGATGTTTTCCAACCAATAAGCACAGTGTTGGGTGTAAGGACTGTGTGCTGCATGGGTAAGTCTGTAATTACACACACACACGGCTTTGTTCTGTTTTTCCAACACATATAGCCTGCATGCAAATAAACAACGGTGATGCTTCTCCAACAGCGTAGGCGGATCAATTTAACCTACAAGTATCACCTTTGTGGAGCAGGAAATAAATTCCAAATACATAATGAGAGCAAATAGAGTGGAGGAAATGTGGAAATCATTTCTATGCAGATTACCGCCTTTAATCAAGTGGCTCAAGTTTTACCAAGACGGGATATTACACGTTTTAGTGGCAAAAACAGACGCTTATCCTTCAGTATGCTCTATCACAATATCAGTAGAAATACAGTAATGAGCATTTTAAGTGTAAAAATATAACAGCCATGTGCACTACTTCATGCTCACATGAGCTCATGTATTTAATGAAGCCCAAAACTGAGGCAGAATAAAATATATGCAACACAAACACAAAGCAGCTGAGTTAAAGAGTGACCGTCGGGCCATTCTGCAATTTCAACCATCGAGTCTCAAGGGCTGAACTACAGGACACCGTTTAGTGTTGGAAGTGCTTTTCCTTTAGTGCTCAAAGAAAAAGACTATTGGAACAAGCCTCACACTGTGGAAGATTTAAAAGAAAACATACCACGTGAAATTGCTGCGATTCCCTGTGATGTTGTTGCCGATACGTCCAGGAACATGGAGCGTCGAAATGTGTCTGACAGAATCACTTCCAGTATTGCATGTAATGCAATCGATTGCACATTTGTCAAGGTATGTAGCATTTTTTTTTTAGTTCAGAATGCTCAATCATAGCAAGAATTATTACTAAATATTTGTGGCACCTTTCGAGTGAATCGCCATCGAGAATAATCAGAAGATAGCTATATAGCGCTATTTTATTATTTTTTTTTTTTTTATGTTTATACATTTTTGGGCACCTCTTTGTGTGTGGGGATATATACACACACAAGACGCATGCACACCACAGTTTTGGCAGAAATTAGCTAGAATACTGCTTCAGTCTTTCAAAAAGTATTTGAAAAAATATCTTCGTTTTCTTCTTTTTCATCTTTTCTTCTTTTGGGTTTTCAGCAATTCAATTTTATTTGTATAGCACTTTTAACAACTGACATTGTCGCAAAGCAGCTTTACACTTAATTATGAAGCCACATAATCAACTGAAGAATGGAGCAGAGGATTAGCAGGGGGGGAAAAAATACAGGATTTCAACAAACAGGATTTCAATGTTTATTAAATACTGTTAGGAGTTTCTAACACTTCAGAACTTGTAAGAAAAATAGCTACTTGAAGCTAATCAGAAAATAACCAAGAGCGCAACTGAATCGACTTGAAACTCACGATGCCGCAAAAATCTAATTGAAGGTCAACCTCTGATTCACTGATCTATTTGCTTCCATTTTCTTTTTGAACAAGACACTAGAAAGAAACATCAGTGAGACTATATGCCTATCCAGTCACATGACTTTTTTTTTTTAAGACACAATGCACCCCATTATTCGTAAAAATGTTACTTAAATGTTGCAGATAAGTCGCATATTAGTATGCATGTTGCTGCACAGGTGTGTGCTGCTTCTGTGTTGATATTACATGGCATAGGTTGACATTTGCATTAAAATTGCCCATCAGCTGTCATATGAACTGCACATGCTTAGTATGTAGAAAACTCATCCATTAGCATGTGACCTCTGACTCGAGAAGCCAAGTTTAAAGCCCCACAAATTTCCACTTGTCAGCTCGATGAATGCCAGGTGATGAAGGAGACTGCTTAAAAACTGTGCGTGTGTGCGCGCGTTCTAAATCAAGGAATGACTCTCTTGTTTCTCAGCAACACTACTCTCTCTTCCTCCATCTAGACTTTGTAATGTGCATATGCAGACAGAGTGATGACTGGTGCCGTATTGATCTGTGAGAGCTCAATAAAAGATCCAGCCCCATTCCTAGATCCTTTTGTTGTAGATTTTCCCACAGACTTCTGCAAAGCTCTAATTATCCCTTCACACGACACCCATTCTTGCCTCATGTCACTCAAATCTCTGTATGCTGGTCATCAGGGCTTTCTGACTTTTACTGTAATATGGGAAAATCCCAGAGTAAATACTTTCTTGACCAAATCAACGGGATGTTATGAAGAAACCTTAAGAGGAAGCAGATGAATAAAATAAACAATAATAAGAATTTATCACACAAACCAACAACTCATTCGTGCGTATAATATACATTCCATCAAATAAGAGATAAAAATCTCTATCTGATGGTTGTGAAATAAACTCGTAGTTTGCTTCTACCTGCTGTACGTCTTTTGCAATGCGGCCTCAAACGCAGTAGGAAGGTGTCCAATAGGGCTGTGCAATTAATTGAATTTCAATTACAATTATTGGCTTCCAACAATTATGAAAACAAGATAGCAGATTAAACAATTACTGTGACGCATTCCGTTCCACAATAACCTTTCCGTTTGTGTTATAAATCCAGCACATTCATTTGCTTTACAGCAATGTGCTCTCACGCCTGCCTAAAAGATCAAAATGTTTGGTTAAGCCAAAGATTCTACACAGCAACATGGTCCACTTGTGAGCAAAACCTAGTAGTATCTGTCATACAAGCAGACAGTCTGATTACCACAGAAGAGCCAAAAGAGCAAATTGGCTTAGCGACGTGACAGGTTTTTCTATCGAATGAACCATTTTATTTTATGGAATCTTTGGTTTGGCTTGAGAGAAGATGGAGAAAAGAGACACTCTGGTCAACAAGAAAGGTAAATTCAATTCAGCTGTTTGAAAACACTTTGGTTTCGAGGAGGTTGACGGATAAAACCACAGCACATTCATCGAGTGAGGGCTCTCTTGATAATTTAACCACCTTCCTGTCCAGCTCTCAGAGGCACAAAGAAATAACAGATGCCATCACATTTTTCCTAGCGAAAAGACTTGCCCAATTAGCACTGTTAGCCATCAGGGATTCAAGAAACTGGTAAACACTTCAGGTAAGCACTATGCGATACTTAAAGTATCTGCTGCTAACGTCTTGGTGCTTTAGAGGAGTCGTCGTGTCGGCGCTGATCAGGTGGCATCAAGTGAACTATCTCTCGACACACACCAGTACAGTACAAGTTTGTGCAAACATAAACCATGATCATATATACAGTGTGTTACATTTATATAATATTCATTTTTTACTTGTTTTTCAGTTGTTAGTAAATGCATGTTCCACAGTCAATGGATAATAGTAATTGTGAACTCAATATTAACCAAAATAATCATGATTATAATTTTTGGCAATATCGAGCAGGCCTAGTGCCCAGGCTCGATGACTGACTGCGGCAGATTGTCAAAAACAATATACTGATTAAGATCTGCTAGGTTCACAGTTGTATGATAATGTTGACATTCTTCTCACCTAGATGGCTGTGGTTTATGTCTAAGCTGTTTAATCAAGTTACAGATTGATCATGCTGTAGGAACTTTCCTTTACATGTTGACTAATGACTGCCACCATTAACTACAAGGAGCAGACTTTTTTTTTTAATGAAGGATAACAACAAAAGGGAAAAAAATAGCTTATAACTACATCAAACCATGACTGAACAACATTTTGTTTGATGATCACTGTGGTTATGGTCTTTGCAATAACACATCACAGAAGCTTAAAATACCAAAATGATTCCAACTGTTCTTGATCAATCACAACGCATTAGACGTGTGCTTGGATGAATTCACTGGACGCATTAACATGCTGCAAATACAAGGTTTTCCCAGCTGTTGTTAATATAATGCAGGTGCTCAACAACATCCATTCAGCAACCTTTTATTATAAACCACTTTTAATGTGAGTGGGGGTTTCAAGCCAAACCGGAACTTCTGATTGTGCCGAATAACAGAACACACCATTATTTCTCTATATAATCCCCTGCTACACTCATCCCAGTGTTTTACTAGTGCTTGGACACCAACAAGGTGTCTCAGTATACATCAGTATATAATCGGACTGCCGGCTTCACATCTGAAATGCTGGGCTCTCAGGCACTTCATTAAAGGCACAAACATGGAATTGGCCTAGACTGAGGTCAGGACTGTACAGGGGATGTGGCAATAACTCCCAACCGAGTTCTTGTAATGTGCAAGTGGTGTTTGTAAATGACTGTGTGTACAGTTCCCAAAGACAAATCCATCCCCTCCATACATGGTCAACAACTTATCTGTCAGTTTTTAAGGATCGGGGATTCCACTTGCTGAATGTTCACGGAAAAGACATTCATATACACTTCTTTAATATGTTTGTGTGCACTGGAAGTAAAACAGGCCATAATGAAAAGCTTGTACTTTAAAGCTACTATGGTCACAGGGTACCACCTATACCCAGCAGCGCAGAAATTTTACAAAAGAGTTTATAACGTTTCTCCATTGCCAGATCTGCTACTGTTAAAAGAAAGAGTCTAGAAACAAAAGCATGTTAAAATCTCCTTTTAACAACATATTTCCAAACTGCCTCTGGAAGCAACATCAGCTCAGGAACTGTGCGTCAGGCAACTGGGCATCATGCCTGAGCACCTGTACACATGCTTAAAATAACTCCAGTGAAATTCCAGCTGGAGCGGTTTAAAGTGCTCGGTCAGTGGACTCTTCAATCTTCACTAGATGGCAATATGATGGACAAAACAGAGTTTGATGAACGCCAAGGGAACACTACCTTTCAGAATGCAGAGTGCCTACAGGAAAGTTTGACAGGGAAGCGATAATGGTAATGTTAATGCTATAGAATACAAACACTAACAATTTAAAAATTAATTTTAAAAATTGGCAGCAGCTTAGGAAAGGTGCTTTCCTGCTCCACCATGACAAGGCCCCTGTGCACATAAAGACACAGTGTGACGAGGTTGGTGCGGAGATACTCCAGCAACCTATATTAAACAATCACCTCAATCTCACTGAACAGCTTTGATAAACTGGAACCTTGACTGGGTTTCAGACCTTCTCATCCAAAACCCTTGGCTGACCCCACAAACACTCTTTTGACTGAATGGGCACATATTGCCAGACACAGACATAAAACGGATCCGCATTAGGTACCAATTAGGCCTTTGTTCAAACTTTCAGCCCAAATCAGATTTTTGCATCGGTTTGAAATCGGTTCAGAATAAGATTGCTTTTATGTAGACCGAACAGTTAAAAAAAATAATAAAATAAAAAAAGCACTCAATCAGAATTCTGCAAATGCGGTGTGCTTAGAAAGCAGAGTCCTAAAGATTTGCCTCAGTCTGGATGATCTACCCACTAAAATCAGATTTAAAACTATTCATTACATCACTTGCAATACGATGCTGAATCTCAAGTCCACGCCATCATGTGATATGGACATGGATCTATGGTTGAAAAATGAGAGGGTACACCAATACTGTCGGGTGCGAAGGAGATGTTCTGCACCCTAACTGCAGCAACACCTGGACCTGAAAAACGAGATGTGATCTCTCGCCTCTTAATCTTCTTATCGCTCAACAACTGACATCACAACACACTTGGCACAGTGTACACACAGCTCTGGTGTCATTACTGCAGCAACCAGTGCAGGTAAGATTTTAAACTGATCAGTTTCCAAACCAGAAACTGATCAGTTTAAAAATAACAGTGTGGACAGTCGTCCTAAGAGGCAGAAATGAATCTAATTTGCCTGCAGTCTGAATGAGGCCTTAGTGTGCACGTGTGGAATCAGACCACAAATCAGATTTCGATTTTGCATGAATATAAATAACTGATAAATAGTGGGCATTGATTAAATGTTAATGGCAGGGTTTTACATTGATGCCTGTTATGGCTGTACATTGACCTGTAAGAATATAAAATTGTGGGAGGCCTTCATGGCAGGAGTTTGCATGTTCTTCCTGTGCTTGGTGGGTTTCCTCCGGGAACCCTGGTTTCCTCCCACAGTCCAAAATCATGCCGATTAGACTAAATGGCGTTTCCAAATTGGTCATAGTGTGTGAATGAGCGTGAGAGTGTGCGCGCCCTCCGGATGGATTGGAACCCCATCCAGGTCTCCTGGGATAGGCTCCAGGCCCCCAGCGAACCTGCATACAGTATAAAGCGCTATAGATAAGTGAGTGATTGATTTCGTGGCAGGCGGACACGCTGTACTGTGATGTACTGTGATGTACATGTGATGCTGTGACTCCACTCACTTTGTCCTGAGCACCTGCCAGGCCGCCTCGATGTCAGCGTACAGGTTCTTCTCGGACGGTTTCCCGGAGCTCACGCCGTACCCGGAGTAATCGTAGGAGAACACGTTGCAGTTGATGCGCGATCCGAGGCCGATGTAGAAGCTGCACATCTGCCCGAGGTCCACGGCGTTCCCGTGCGAGAACAGCAGCGTGTAGCGGCTACTGGGCGCGCAGCGCACAAACATGCAGAGCACGCGGTTCCCGCGGCTCGTGCGCGTGCCGAACACCTCCACGGCATCCAGCTCGCGCTGCGAGTACTGCCAATCCGCGCGCTCGCTCAGGTGCAGGCTGCACGCGCCCTCAGGATCCGTGTGCACCGAGTACGTCGGCTCCGGCGGCAGGAAGGCCAGCTTCGCGGCGATGCGGCTCGGGCAGGGCGGGCAGCAGAACAACCAGCACAGCTCGCCCAGGGAGAAGCCGTTCATTCTCGGGCCTTGCTCAGGCATTGATCCGCTGTACAACTAACGTTAAATCACAACGCACGAGGAAAATGAAACTACGCTTTTTTTTTTTACGAATAATTCAGTAACCTGGCTAACGAATTCAAGCTAAACTGAAAGCAAACAAGCTAATAAGCTCGCTAATATGGCGTTAGCTAGTCAAATATCGCTATACGTTTTCGCTTTCTTTCGTCACTTGACAATTTAAAACGCACGCTAAAAACAATTGGCTAACATTTTAAGATATTTTCTTACCACAGATACGCCTTACGTAAAGTATTCTACCCTTTAAATAAACGAATATCGATCCAACATTAAGCTAGCTTAGCCATACACAATGGGAGCAGCCATTTCTCCTGCAGCACCTAGGCCAAATATAAGACTTCCTGTAAAAGCGGAAATCCTGTCCTGGCAGGAGAAAATGACGTCACGACTCTGTGCCACAGTGAAAAATCTTAGTGCTAAGTTCTAACCTTAGAAAAAAATGTTTTGTACTAGTCTAAGCATCAGAGCCACGTTGTACCTCGTGTTTATCTTTTTTATTTATTTATTTATTTTATGCTAAGTGCTAAGCAAAATGGGGCACAAGAGGGGAAAAGTTGTATTATTATTATTATTATTATTATTATCTTGGCACATATGTACTTTGTCCATATATTTTTTAATTTTATGTGTTATGTAATGTACATGTCAAGCCAATCGCACACACAAACTCACATGCTCATTCACACACTATGGTCAATTTTTGAATGTCAATTAGCCTAATCTGCATGTCTTCAACCTGTGGGAGGAAACTGGAGTATCCGGAGGAAACCTACCAAGCACAGGGAGGATATGCAAACTTCATGCACACAGAATCGACAGTGCTAAGCACCAAGCCATCATGCTGCCTTAAAAATAGGAACATGCAGAAACAATTTTGGGACATATTAAAAAATACACTGAACAAAAATATAAACGCAACACTTTTATTTTTGCTCCCATTTTTCATGAGCTAAACTCAAAGATCTGTA
>JAOVVA010000004.1:9299782-9313548 GCA_028565275.1 Leiocassis micropogon | reverse complement strand
AAGAGGATAAAGTATTCATAGTTGGGTATTATTTCCACTCATACGGAAATGGTCGTGAGTTTGAAAAAGGTGCCAGAACAATTCCTTCCCATACCCATCTCAGTCCCCTGATCTTACACCACCTGATGCCTACTTGTGGGGAATGTTAAAGGAGAGTGTGTTCAACTGTGAAAAATAGTATGATGTGTATTATATTACTCACTCTCACTCATTGTCTATATCGCTTTATCCTGTATTCAAAGTTGCGGAGGGGCCTGGAGCCTATCCCAGGAGACTTAGAGCACAAGGCGGGGTACACCCTGAACAGGGTGGCAATCCATCGCAGGGCACACACGCTCACACACTCTTTCACACACTACGGGCAATTTGGGAACACCAATTAGCCTAACCTGCATGTCTTTGGACTGTGGGAGAAAACTGGAGTACCCGGAGAAAACCCACCAAGCGTGGGGAGAACATACAAACTCCATGCACACAGAGACGGGAATCGAACCCGGACAGTGGAGGTGCAGATGACAGTGCTAACCACTACACCACCACAAGTTTTTTGTGTCCTGAAGTGCGTATTGTATAAATTTTTTTGGCTATTTATTTATTTTTAAAAAAAAAATTTTAATCATTGACCTATGCTGTGTTGCCGGCACATATCTGTGCTGCTTGAGTTTTAAGGATTCAGCAAGTAGATTTGGTGCCTCCATGGCCCTGGATTTGTTTCTGAACTCTTCAATTCTTCAGATTCTTCAATTTCCTCTTTCAGAACATGAATATGTGAATTATATGTAAATCGCCCCAGTTGTGAATGAGCATGTGAATACGTTGCAAACGGGTTTCTTGAGAGGCTCTACAACCTTGCTAATGATTACTTAGCAAAGGAAATGAAAATTTCTCCCAGTTTATTGGTTTTCAATTCCCACCAAATTATTCATGTCTCCCCACATCATGCCTGCTAGCATGAGACAGGAGTGTAGTCTGGAATTCATTACTGTTCGTCCATTTTGCTTGTTATGCTTTCGAGTGTGTGGCAGTGATCAACATACATCATTTGATTATTTATGGGCAAACCTACCACCATAACATTAATATACATAAGAAATTAAAAAATCAGTTCCACTAAATATGATTAACATTTAAGTAATAAGGAGATATATTTACACATTTTTCATTTTTTTCTCCTCCTGTCACCTTGATATCTGTATTCTCCCAGTGTAGCTAATTGAATAATAGATAATTGAAACAGAAAAGGAAATATATATGATCCCAATTGGGTAATTTGGTTTTTCATCTTAGCAGCTGGTGGCCAAATTTGGAGTTGTAATGATGATTTTGTTGACCTTGCTTTTATGACCATTACAGTCCAATTGTTTGCAAAACAATGCCATTTGAAACCTACCATTGCTATGTAGTCCGTCTGTGAAAAAAGAAAGTGAAACACTAGAATATTTTGTTCAACATCTTCAGCTTTAAGTATAGTGCATGGTGCGTTGGCCAAGAATGAATCTTTTTCAAATTTGTGAGTTGGAATATGCCCTTGCCATCAGGGAAGAATACATCCATTGATGTAATAATTTGGTCATTCAGTACATTCAGGTCATCAGCTGACTCATTTTATTGCCACATAGCATTGCTGAGCCTAGGCCTGACCAACTGAGCAAGCCCAGATCGTAACACCGCCTCCAGAGGCTTGTACAGCGGCCCCTATGTGTGATGGATGCGTTGCGTCCCATTGCTCTGGAATAGGCTCGGTCTGAATTCATCAGAGCACATGACATTTTTATAAGTGGTTTTCTTACGGCCACATGGCTGTTTAGTCCCAATTCTGTCATCACATACAGTGGGGCAAAAAAGTATTTAGTCAGTCACCAATTGTGCAAGTTCTCCCACAATTGCTGACTAAATACTTTTTTGCCCCACTGTAGTACATGTGGAAATGTTTGTACTTGCACTACGAAACATAGCATAGCCATGCAAGTTCACCATGCGTTTAAGTGATCTCTAATCATAGTCATTCATGACATTTTTCTGACCACATATTCAGTACTATCCTTCCAGGTTTCAATAGATGTTGGAACCTGGAAGGATAGTTGGACAGTGTTGGACAGTTTTTAACCCAATTTCAATAATTTTATTGTGTTTATTGCTTGATAAAAGCTGTCTATGTAGTCAGCTGTAGTGCATGGGTAATATACTGTATTAATCATCTAGAAATTAACGTTTGGCCGTTGTTCTTCTGGAGCTATGCCCTCGTCAGGAGAGACCAGAAAGTTGTGAGTTCAAATCCTGGGATGGCAGAAGTGCCACTGGTTGGCTCATAAAATGAAAGTGAAAGAAATTATTTATGTTATTTTTTTTGTTGTTGTTGGTCTTGCTGCACAGTATTCTCTTTTATAACCATCCTTTGCTGGAAAATAAATGGCTGGAGTTCATACAAAACACACTGAAGAATGATGTGTGCCGATGAGTTGCTACTGGGCCAGGACATACAAGTTCCAGGGAACATTTAATTCGACAAACACAGGGCTAGTACAGTAATGGGTCATGAAAATTTTTTATTTGTTTTCCCAGAAGACCTCACTCTCTCACTCACTTACACACTCACTCATCGTTTACACCGCTTTATCATGTATACAGGACCTGGAACCTATCCTAACCTATTCCGGAGGAAACCCACCAAGCACCAAGGGGGAACACGCAAACTTCAAGACAAGAATCGAACCCGGACTGCCTCCCAGTAGACTTTTAAACCTTGTAGACTTTTTAAATGTGAATATCTCAACAAATATTTTTTTCTTTTAGATTTGGTGTCCACCAAATGAATTCATGAAGGGACATTAAGGTGGAAAATGAGCTGAAAGGTCATAGACAAAAGAAATGTTGCACAAATACATTTCTTACAAAATTGTTTCCTGTCAAATAAATAAAAAAGTTAAGATTTCATACAAAAATCTGTGTCTATTACCACCAGAATTTAGATGTTGTTGCTGATATGGCCTCCTTGAACATCCAGCAGATACAGCTGCAGCCAAATGTCCTAAAATAGTCAGACGATTTATCCTGTGTAAGCATTAGCAGTAGACGATGCTAGCAGAGAGAGGGCCATTGGAATGCCTTAACTTGGTGGAACACAAGAAGACGTCTCCAGTTGGCTTGGAGTTGACAGGGAATACCATTTCCAGGCCATGGAACAGATTCCGAACACCTGGTCCCACTGTCGATTGCCTTAGGTCTCGAAGACCAAGGGGGACAACTTCAAACCATCTGGCGACATCTGCTTGTGGTGCACCATGTTAAAGCATTCTGATGACCCTCTCTCTGTGGGTATTGTCTAAACGGGACATGATTGTGTGAAGCCAAAATGCATGGATTAGAATGTCTTCCTTACTTTTGATACCAAGACAAGTCATCTGGACATAATCACATGGTAAATCTCATGCACATACTGTATATAGCACCTTTTAAGAAGATGTGAAAGAGGTAATCCACCATAAAGTAATGCTCTACTGAGCATGCTAGTAATTTTACCTTACCCATGTCCTTAATGCAACAAGGCAAACACAATTATGAATTATATTTAGTGTTTTCATAACAAATTTCTGAATAAATTTTCAAAATTTTTTACCATTCTTCTGTCCATGTGTATATTTTGATTTCAGGGGCATGTTGCTTGGATTAGTAAATTTCTCTGGATAAAAGTGCCTCAAAAATCCATGTCATTGTTTGTGCAGAAACATAAGATCTATCACAAAGGTTTATAACTCTAGCATAAAAGCAACAAACCGAAATAAATAAATCAGTCAACAGAATACACTTGAGTCTGTTATTCAAATCCACATATCGAATGAGAATTTATTGTCACAAGCACAATTTGTTTTCACAAAATGAACAAAACACATTTACACTGTTTATACAAGTCTAAACTCATTGTACAATAATCAGGCTAACTAAATACCAAGAGTTAAATACACACGAACATTGCACATAATGATATTAAACCTACACGAGCACGCATGGAGCTGTGCATGTGAACAGACGTAAAAATCACAGTATTTACATAAAAACACCCATTTTCTTTTAGCAAAAAGTTGATTTTTTTCCCCCATCAGTCCTTTATTCAGTTGTGTTACACTCTTTGTGTAAAAGTTTGAAACCATAAAATATCTGTTAGTTTAAAAAGTAAAGGTCACAAAGAATCGCTGCAGCCACGAAGACTATGATACACGCTGTACACGCGATGCTGATTTCCCGCACTGAGGCTGCTGATGAAGAGCACTTGTATGTTTAACGACTAAAAAAAATGAAATGGAACACTTTGTTTACAGAACTATCTATGGCTATTATTAGATCATCTATATTATGGACATCACTACATATAGACTATATATATATATATATTCCACACTAAGCATAATGCTGGTGCAGTGTAGAATTCATCACAGGAAACACTGAAAATACTTATCGTACATGATTTTACAGCAGAGACTCATACTGACTTGGTTATGGCATTAAGCCTTCTGTCTTGAGGAGTGTTTAAATACGTATGCTAGGCATGTGCCGATGATTGTGTGTGATGTATCTTCACTGTTGTTAGGAAGACTGTGTTTCACTTGGGAGAAGGTTGTTTTTGGCAGTGTTTGCACTACAGAGATAAATACTGTCCTGTCTAGAAGCCAGCAAAAGTACAACCTCCTTTTAAGGTTTATTATTGTGCCCAGGTTTGGTGGTAGCTTTGAATGTCTTTCTTTATTTTCACCAAATAGGTCCATTTGACAGCACTGGACTTAGGGAGCCATTAACAGTACATTTTTAAATGATGATATGTTAGTCTGGCTAATTGTGTTAGTCTGTCTAAAGCCAGACATTTAAAATAAATGTAAACATGTTATTACGACTGAAATTGAACAAAAACAAACTTCTCAAAACCAGACCAGAACACCCAGATACCGCGGTTGGGAGTCAAGCTACTACTTGCAGGTATAACTCAGACACAGAAATCAGCAAAGGCCCTCCTGCTTCACAGTTCCTGCTCAGGGCTTTGACCTGGAAGTAGAATAAAATGCGTAACAGTGGGAGAAGACACTAAAAAATATGGCGGTGTTGTCTGCCTTCCGATAGGACCATAACCACATGGGATAGAGTGCATCTCATTTGTACAAAACGTAAAGCATACAGCATGTACAAAGTGTACAGGGCTGTAAAGTTGTCCATGTTTTCACAGTTCAAAATGCTACCAGTTTGCTGCTAGCTAACGTATTGATTGTTTTGGTCTGTGGCGTAATAGGTCAACCAGGAATACAAACAAGCAGAGCCTGACATGCTTCAGTCAATAAATCGATTCCCATGGATAACGGGACAAGGACAGTAGTCCAAGTAAATGACCAGGCTGAGCTAGAACCAAGGCTCGACTTAACTGTGCATGTAAACGTACCGAATGATACCGATAACAGAGTCATTTACTCATAGTCTTAAAAAAATAAGTTACTATGTGATACCATGTGACGTAAACCTACCATATGAGATTTGTGATATGAAATAAAAGATATAAGGACGTATTCCATGATTAATGACGCCAATCAAAGCAGACCAGACTGCAAACTGTGCTCTGGAAAATCATCAAGGAGTTATCACAGCTTCTTCCTACAATACATGTAACCTGATAAAACATCTGCAAAATAAAACTCAGCATGTGGAATTCATTGCTGAACCAAAAGCTGACTAAGTGAGGGAAACTCCACAGACAATGCTAGGCACATGAAAATTATGCTGGCTTCACCAAGAGCATGCAACGTTTTCCCAAACTCCAACCAGGAAAAGCCAAAGAAAAGAACCTCTCAACTTGAAACTTTGATCCTACTCATAAATTTGGGACTGTCCTATTAACTAGGAGTTCCTTCCCATTCTATATCATGAAATAAACAAAAGTTATGCTGTGTATACAAAGCTAGATTTAGATTGATCAACCCACAGACAGGTTTGCTTGTTAAATACTAAACCCTAAAAACATTTTGAGGTTAGGTTAGGCTTTCCATCTTTTCCAACACATTCCTCCTTCTGCATTATGATTGGTTACAAGAATTTAGTCTTATCTATGATTGGTTAGATGATTCTCTTTTTTGTGAAATAGTGAGCCAATCAGCACCTTCTCCTCAGCCAGAGATCCAATGAATGAAAAGAAACACAGATGAAACAAAGCTGTTGCGTTTACCATCGGGAATAGAATAAAAAATTTCTTTCTGAAAACTCATCAATTCACCTAAAGTTATCACGATATGGTGCAAACATAGACGTAAATGTAGAAAGCATATATTTATTCAGATACAGATTACCAAAGGTCTACCCCACCCCTCTAATTCTGATTGAAAATTCTTTCAGATTGGGGAGGATTGATGAGGTTGGGTTAAGTCAGGGTTAGCTGCTAAGATCAACAAATTGCATCATTACTCGACTGCATCATGTTGTTCTTAATTGGCAATAATTAGCATTGATAAAGAAAGTTTGTGACACAACGGTAAAAAGTACTTTTGAGCTATTCCAAAGTTAAGCAAAACCTGCTCTTGTCCACTGCAACCCTCGTCATTCCAAAGTGAACAATGTAGCTAAAGCTCTTTAGTGAAAAACCAACTTGCAAACTTTATGAAGAATGTTTCAAGTAACAGCAAGTGGATGGACACACATTCATTTTTTATGGCCACTATATTAACCAAGGACGTGCTACTGTAAATAACATGGTGCATTTGGGTATACGTATCACTAAGTACCACAAAACACTGAATTCCTCACACTGATGTCAGGTTCAGTTAGTCCTCATGCCTTACTGAAACGTATGTCATCTTTTCTCAATAATTAACAAGCATGTCTGATTAAAATGTTAATACTCACAGTTTGTCGGTTTGGTTTGTTTCCTAATCTGTTAACTAAACTATCCATAGTCTGCTTTAATAACAACACTCTTCTTACATGATTAGTGCAAGTGTAGCCTGCGCTTTTCTTTCTATGTCAGAATTATGAATTTAAGGCTCCCTTGTCCTCATGATTTTTTCCCCCCAAAACACAAAATTACAACATTTAAAACTGTTATGTATACATACAAACATGTATATATACATAAGGGGCGATCATAAAATTGATATTATTGCTAAGGAAAAATTATGTAATGAAAACGAATATTGGTCACGAGTTTAGTCCTTCTCTACATATCCTCCACCTAAGGCGACACACTTCTCCAAACGATGGAAGAGCTGGTGGAGACCGTCTTTGAATAAGCCTTCTTTTTGTCTATTGAGGAAAAGATTCCACCTCAGTAATCACCTTATCGTCTTTAAAACGACTTCCATGAAATGACTGCTTCAAGTGATGGAAGAGAAAGCAGTCACTGGGTGCGAGGTCGGGGTAGGGGCGTTGAGGCAGAATTACGTTCCACAAGTCGCCTGCAAGTTTCACAGTTTCGTGGCCTGAATGGGCTGGCAAGTTGTCATGAAGAAGGCGAACCCTTCTCCACATTATCAAATATTACACTCCACAAGCTAAGAGCTAATAACCCCAACCCTTAGCTATTTGTAGCACCCACTCTCCCTCAACTAAAAAACGAGCTACTGACTCAAAAACTAGATTTGTAATAGCAACCTGAACACTATAAAGCCATGTGGGCGTAATCTGGATGTTATAATTACACTTAAGATTATGGATTTGCAATTCTTATATTTATTTATGAAGGTTAACTGCATTTCCGTAAAGACTATATCGGCACATGTCTAGCGCATATCAGATAATCAGTCACAAGACAGATGGCTTATAGTATTAAAAAAGAACCATGGCATTGGCTTTGAGTACTTTTATAGGAAGCACACAATCTGAGATGCAGTGTGGCAGTAAAACCAAGTATTAAGTTTCTTTTTTTCCCCCATCAGTGTATACGAGAGTGTTGGTACCAGCTGTATTCTTGATGATCATGTGGATAATCATGAAAACTAGAGAAAATAAAAACGACACAGAAATCAATTTAGTCTGTTGTTACTCAGAAAATGGAGGGAACATTCCCAAATCAGCGAAATCTTCAATGTTGTAGTTGGCTGTTCCTTGCGTGGGGTCTCCAGTCATAGGCAACATGTCCTAAAAATAAAGAAGATAATAATAATAATAATACAAATAAAAAACACACACAAAAAAAATTCTGTTTAACCCAAATTGGTTAAACAGAAAATGTTCAGTGCCCAATGTTTGCTCATTTGGATTTGCACTGGAGCTGCAAGGTTAATTTACCTAAGACGCAAGCAAAGCGTATAGCATCCAATTACATATTATGCAAATTCTAGGTCTATATCATCACACACATGCCTCATCAGGGTTCAACTGTTCGGTATTTTAGAAATTGTCCAGAAAGACGTCACAGATCCAAACAACCATGAAAAAATGAGGCAAAAGTCCAGTGTGCCTGCTACTTAATAATGAGCAAGAGTTATCAAAAGCCAATTCGTATCCTGCCTCATTTCCTTGCAGTCAACTGCCTTTTATTTCAGGCTACTTTTATTCGTTGCATTACCTGAGAAAGCACAACAGAGTAGTTTTTTAGGTGTCCTCCATACTGCCATATGAATAAATCCAATTTGAGGAAAAATTACAGCAAAACGGTAAAACATTGGAACCTCTAGCATGATGAGCCAAAAAGGCCAGGGGGTGGAGCTGCATCTTGTGCCTAACCCTTACCTGCAATACATCATCTCTCTTAGGTAGGAAAATATAGTTAAGACTCTGAAAATTGTTTGGATACACATTCTCCTTCCATGTTTTTTTTCTTTATTTAGATTTTTAAGATTCTATATTAATACTGAAGATATCCAAACTATGAAATAACACGTATGGAAGCATGTAGTAAACAAAAAAAAATTTATATTCACAAGGTAGTGATCTGGAATGGTTTTCAATTCACAGATGTGTCTTCTTAAGAATTAATCTGTGATGTTTCTTGCCCTCTTAATGTGCTTTAGACTAACAGTTGTCTTGGGCAGAGGAAAGGTACTACAACTACTGCACCAATTTATAGTTTGGAAAAAAAGACAGTCCATTATTACTTTAAGAAATGGCCGTTAGTCAATCTTTGAATGAATCCCCAAGTACGGTCGCCAAAACCATCAAACGGTAAGATGAAACTGTAGCAAAGAAACTATTACCTCGGAAGAACAACAAGTAGAAGAAACCTGCTTGGGCCAAGAAACACAAGGAATGGACATCAGATCTGTAAAAAATGTCCTTTGGTCTGATGAGTCCAAATGTGAGATTTTTGGTTCTAACCACCATATCTTTGTTAAACATAGAGAGGGTGAAAAGGCGGCCCCTGAATAAGGGGTTCCCTTTGTGAATCATGAAGGTGGAGGTGTAGTCATGTGGGGGTGCTTGGCTGGTGCAACAGTGTTGATGATTTAGTCGAAATTGGGGCCACACTTAACCAGCATGACTACCACAGCATTTTGCAGTGACATGCCATCCCATATGGTTTGCACTTACTGGGACCATCATTTATTTTCCAACAGGACAATGACCCCAAACACACCTTTAGGACATGTAAGAGCTATTTGTCCATGAAGTGATGAACTGCTGGATCAGATGACCTGGCCTTCACAAACACCCACACTAAATTAAACTAAGATGGTTTGGGATGAATTGGACCAGAGAGTGAAAGAAAAGCAGTCAACAAGTACTCAACACCTCTGGGAACTCCTTCAAGATTGTTGGAAAACCATTCCAGGTGACTACCTCATAAGTCACCGACTGAGAGAATGCCAAGAATACGCAAAGCTGTCATCAAAGCTAAAAGGAGGCTACTTTGAAGAATCAAAAGAACAACAACAACAACAAAAAAAAAACATATTCTGGGTTGTTTAATATGTTTTTTTTTTGACAACAGTATTCCATGTCACCATTAGCATGTCTTCAGTATTAATATATAATGTTGAAAACAATGAAAACAAGACCATTGAATTAGGCGGTGTGTCCAAACTTTTGACTGGTACTGGACTTGCCTGTAGGTCCAGTGCAACATGAAACATTTTAGCATTGATATGTACAGTGTATGTGTGTGCATTTGTATCTGTGAGAGAGAGCCAGAATACCTGAAACACCTCAGACTGGCTGGGCTGAGTGTGTGTGTGTTGCTCTCCGCTCTGCTGGCCATGATGCTGACTTTGCCACTGAGACCAAACCTCAGACGGCCGACCCTGGAACTGAGCACCACTCTGACTGCCTTCACCTGCAACATCTGCATCACACATGAACACACACACAAACATACACAAACACACAAAAAAGACACAAAAAACTTGGGTAAGCTGGACATTTAATGCCAAGTAGAACATTTTAAGCAAATCCTTTAAAAGCAATTAGTCTAAACAAAATGCAAACAAGTTTTTTTTTCATGAAACAGTCCAGCCAAACACAATCATGTAGAGACTGGAACATGCTTGCCAGATCATGATTTGTTAAAAAAAAAAAAAAAAAAAAAAAAAACATTTCCATTACTTTATAACACCCACTTTAATCCAGGAACCAACTTTTCCATCTCAGACCGAACAATATTTTTTTCACACATTTCTGACTCAGATGATGACAGGCTTGATAATTGGCCTATGAGTTATATTGCGTAAGAGGAGGTGAGAACACAAACAACACAAGAGCTGACATCTGCTACTGAGATCATCAACTGTCCTCAATCTAGCTCTTAATCATGTTCATCAGTTTAGATTCCAGTGATTTCACTACCCTTAAAACTCCTGATGAGGTGACATGATAAATCCTGATAATGTAATAACTTTTCTCTTTAAGTGTCTGTGCTTCAATCAGTCCTGGATGACCCTTGTTTCTTCCCTACCAGGGAAGATATTTACCTTCAATGACACAGGGTTTAATTGTGTACTTCATCTCCAGCTTCACACCCCAGTCCTGGTGATTTTTTTGCTCTAACACACCTGATTCGGCTGATAAGATGCTTGTAAACTGTATTGTGTCTTCGACTTCAGTCTCCTTTCAAGATAGTGAAATGTGCAATGAGGTGAAATCAACAATCTGCTCTGTGAGAGATACCAGTACGGTGTGAAGCAGGTTCGATGTTCAGTGCGGGACAATGTAGAGCTGTTTGAGATACAATACATTGTGATTCAGTGTTTTGTAAAATATTTGATAAAAATTTTAAGAAAAATGCTGCCTTTGAGGTGTTGATCATGTCTCTTTTACTGGGACTTTATGCCCCTTCACTGGAACTGAAGAAGGTCACACCTCCTTCACTGAGACTGAAAAAGTTTCGTCTCATTCACTCGGACTAAAAAAGTTTATACCCCTTCACAGGACCTGAAAAAAAAAATCACGCCTCCTTCACTGGGACTGAAAAAGTTTATGCCCCTTCACTGAAACAGGTCACATCTCCTTCACTGGAACTGAAAAAGGTCACGCCTCCTTCACTGGGATTGAAAAAGGTCACGCCTCCTTCACTGGGATTGAAAAAGGTCACGCCTCCTTCACGGGGATTGAAAAAGGTCACGCCTCCTTCACTGGGATTGAAAAAGATCATGTCTCCTTCACTGGGACTAAAAGACGTTACTGGCAACTGACAAATACTGAGACCAAACCTTCTTCCTTTAATTAAATGCATAAATATTGCCTTCTTTCTATGCTGGAAGTAACACATACTGAGAGGTACAGAGGCCATTTTCCTTCACCAAGACAAATATAGAGGGCACCCCTCCTCCCTTTTGTTGGTACTGGCAATACATAGACCCTTCCTCTACTGAGATTGAGAGATACATAGACCACATCCCCTTCTGACAGAGATGGAAGAAACGCCTCCTGCATCGAGACTGAAAGCGAGCGAGAATGAGAGAAAGAAACACAGTGCCAAAGGTCCATTTAGTTGCTCATCTCAATACTTTCTTACAATTTATGAAGTAGTTTCTCAATATATCTGGATCACTCAGGCTGTATCACATTTACCGAGATTTCTCTACTGCCCTGTTTATTTCTTCCTTGGTAGAATAAAATGAACACATTTTTTTCTCTTCCTCAGTAGTCAAGGCCATTTGTCTGGAGCTGACATGATCATTTAATCACATACACCATCTCCTACTTCACGTTTGAGGCCTGAGGCGGCTGCAAGACAGAGGAAAAGTGATGGAGCGTGAAGACCCGAGCTCAGTGTGAGTGTGAGCCTGTAGGCCATTTCCCATGGTCCCCTCTGATGAGAGACTGATGTGAGGTCAAGCTCCTCATTTCCTTACAGCTATAACGCTCACTGAAGGCTCGCTGATGCGGCCTGTCGTAAATCTCTCTTGTTCTTCCCGTTCATCATTCAGCAGCTCGCTCTCTCTTCACTCCCCATCCGCCTCAACCATCTATCTCCATCTTTCAATTCCACTCACAGAGATAAGTGTTTGTGTACGTGTGTGAGAATGTGTGTGTGGATGTGTGAGTGTCTGTGAGCAAGACGATAAAAAGTGGAAAATCACCCATATGGCCAAAATCTTTCCAATCTCATCTCAAAGTCATGAAAGTGTATCAGGTCTGTCAGAACAAATTTTACTATTTAAATAATATACAAAAATTGTATAATATTTATATTTGCAAAAGAAACAAAGTTGATTTTTACAGGTTAAATTACCATTGCCTGTGTATTTGAGGAAAGGGCTCTGAATAACTGCACATCAATAATTTCACTTTACTTCAATTTTAATTGTATAAAAAAGTTGTGTAGGAGCAATAAAACACAGTGGGCATAATTTTATAGTGTTATAAATATTATATAAATAACTAAAAATGCAGTTGATTATTTTCATATACCAGCATGTACTGTAGTGTTTTATTCCTCTTATGCCACAGCAACTCACCTACATAAAAAAAATTATATTCCTTTAAGAAATGAATGTCATACTTTTTTTATCTGTTAAATTACCAAAAGTCAATCTTTTTTTGTGGTCGAAGTTTAAATGGATCTTTTAGTCACGAACACTGCCTAGCAAGGCTGTAGTGGTTTAAAAAAAAGAGATGGGTAAACTATAAATCATATGATAGGCATACCATGACACATCAGTAAAAAATATTTGTGATATTTCTTGGAAAAAAAAAATCACTAAAGAAGAAATTCTTTGTTAAATAACAGCATGAAAAGAATAAACTTTGCTAAAGTCCATGAAGTGTATTAATCACCATTAAGAGTATAAAACAATGAAGTCACAGTATGGAAGATTTTTAACATCAGCTACCATTCAAAGAACTGAACAATCCATCATGCATGTCAATGAGAAAAGGTTGAATATTATAAAAGCTAGAAATCACATAATTACCTGGCTATCTCTATAATAATATAAAAGAATATTCACAACACACATTTATGTTGCTCTTTTCCCCCCTCACTTTGGGTTTTAGGTCTTTTGTTGGCTTTGGCAGGAAGAGGCTTACCATTTAAACGCTTCCAAAATTGTTATATTATATATAATTGTATATAAATGTTGTCAAGTGTTGTTCGACTGTTCACAGCAGACAGTCAAGGTACCGTAAATGTTGATTAAGCAGCGCAATACAGAGTACACTACGGTTTGATCCGGTGAAATGGTTCTCAGAAGCAGGTAAACACTAATCAGAGGTGACTACACGCTAGTCAGGGGTGGGCAAATGCTGGTTAGAGGCGAGTAAACGCTAGCATGAGGCGAGTAAACGCTAATATGAGGCGGGTAAACGCTAGTCAGAGGCGACTAAACACTAATATGAGGAGAGTCAATGCTAGTCATAGGCGA
>JAOVVA010000004.1:9266058-9295377 GCA_028565275.1 Leiocassis micropogon | reverse complement strand
AATAACTGAGTACTTAAATGGCGGACCTAACGCGTTAGATTACTCGTTACATCAAAAAAGTAATCCAAGTACTCTACAAAGTAACGCGTTACACCCAACACTGCTCCTAACTCACAGAGACTGGTTTAAAAAAAATATTGGTGTTTAGCCTAAAATTATATTGTTTTATTAATACGGTGAAATGTTCTGTAAGGAGACATTCATTTAACATTTAGGAAAAGAGTGTCAGTGTCAGTAAGTTTTTCACCTTTTCACCCCATCTAAATGCTTTTTTGCTCTATGCTTTTTTTGTTTTCAGAAAAATTCAAAAATTGTAATTGAAGTTGTGATTGCAACATGCTGCAGTATAAGATCAATAAAACTATTCAGGATAGGCAATTATAGGAAACAAAATTTTTGACTTCTAACAGCTCGACTTCACATTGAACAGAATGTAAAAATAGTTCAGTACAAATTATACTACATAATGTTTGACTTCATCCAATATTTTGTGCCAAACATTTTTTGAAACAGACATTTTGCAATGAAACCGATGTCGCTAACAAGTAACTGAAGTCTATCAGCTGATTTGCCTTGCATTCAGTTCAGTAATATCACACAGACCTTGCCTCATCATGCAAGGCCCCATTTCCTAGAAGGCGAAGATGAAACTAGAGCAGAGAGCTAGGAGTTATGCACTCCTATCTTAAATCTGCAACCCACCTCTCCAGCCCAAGCTTATCAATCTCACCAGCAAAATGATTTCATGTGTTGTGCATTTATCTCAAGCTCAGCATACAGTAGTGGTCAAACGTATTAAGACAACATATGCCATGTATCATACATAGTTCTTTTGCAGCCAGTTTCAGCAGATTTTGAAGAATAAAGGACGTCATACTAAATACTGATTGCTGCATGGCAATTTCATCACATAATATAGCAAATTATTCTTATTGTCTTGATGGACGATGCCAAAAATTAAAATACAATACTTGTCTACCTATCCTAGCCTATATTATTAAGCCCTTCTAGTCAGTTTTATTTACCTCTCTTCTTTCTATTCTGACCTTTCCATTTTGGAATGGCAGAACATCAGATGATACAGCATGATAAAATGATTCATTTCTCGTGGTTTCAATTGGCCATAAGAGGCCTCTTGTGGTCAAAACACAATGCATTTGTCAGAAAAACAAATAAGCAGTTCATAAGCCGAGTCAAATAAAAAGGTTATTTGAAAGGTTATTATGTTATTATCATATCCTAGCCATGAACTTTATACTGTATAATGTTGCTGTTATAAAACATTGATGCAATCATGTCTGAAATACTAAAATCTACAAAGGAATAGCGTGCAGCGGGGGTGTTTCTTTAACTGTCATGTGAATGGGGCAGTAATATAACATAACATGCAAAAAAGAGCTTAAAAACTGGACCCATTCATCAATGCGATTCAAGTCATCATCAGTTATGTCATTACAGAAAATCAACACCTGAAACTGCCCTGCATTTATATCATGTGTTGAAGCTTTGGTACACAGCATTACACCAAATTTTTCCTGGTCTTTGAGGGCTGTAAGACACAAAGCAGGTCCGGAGATGTCTTCTGGATTGAATTTGACTTGTCTCAGCCTTATTGCCATTTGTATTAGGACTTGTTTATTAGGACGGATTATGTTTTTTCTATTAACATGCATAACTTTTGACAAGACTTTTGATAATTCCTTCGTATTCTCTTAAAACACAGCTTATCATGGTTTAATTAAAAAGGATTTGCTTTCCAATCTCAGTTCTGACTTTCACACCACTGATTCAGGGACGGATTCTAATACACTTGACCTCAATGTCTGGTATATTTGCGTGATGTAAACACTCGCCTGACCTCAGTGTTCAGTGATCAGTGTTCGCGTCCACTTGAGGAGATGGTCGAGCATGTTACAGCATACTTCAGCAAAGTTTAAATAAAAAATAAAAGCCAACCATAGCCATCAACGTCTCCTCTATAATCTCTGTATGCATGCAACAAGTGGCAATCTCATCTTAATAACTACATATCCGTAGCAGAAAAAGTAGGAAGGTATGCAAGAGCATTACTAATAAATTACTTTTTTTCATTTTCTTTTAATTTTTTTTTAGAAATATCAATAATATTGCGTCTAGCCTGAAGGTTGACTTCCTTGTACTCCGTATTTACAGGCAGCATTTTGGAGTGTAAAAATACACAAGTGTAGTCTAGAAGTTAAAATATTACTAATGTGAAAGTTGGCCCTTGGGCCGAGGGTGGGGCTTGGATGTAATCATACCTGGGTAGAGTATAAATCAGTCGTGCCTAGTGTGGAAGCAGCCTTGGTCTCGCTTTTATTTTGATTCAAACTTTACTTGGTTTCTACCACAAAGGATCTCTTTTATTTTGTACTCATTGCAATATCAAACTTCTTTTTTTATTTTCCCCTTTATAGCCAGAAGACATAACCATTGTTATGGAGCCAGCAGGATCTGAGGTCTTTACAGAGCAGATTTCTGAGCCAACGCCTCTTTTGGAAGCTCCAATAGAGAACATGCCATAACCAACTCAATGTACCCATGTGGAGGATTCAGGCTTCCTGACCAAATAAAATTAGCAAATATAGTCTATCCTTGCTTTTATCAGCCTGTCTGAAAAAAGTATATAAAAGATTTAGCCATGTATTTTTGAGGTTAACTATATAGTTTAAATACAAAAATTCCATTGCTTAATATATTCCCGCAAACCATAAATACATAGAAACAAATGCTTGGACACCGAGTGGACTGGATTGACTAAACTGTTTGATTAAAATCATGACGGAATTGTTCCCAGTGGAATTGAGAAAATGTCTTACCAAATGCAGTGCTGCGATTAGTCAGACTGGAGTAAGCATTGCCGCTGGGGGAGGAAGTGGCCGGGCTGGACAGCGGGCTGTAAGAAGATGGGTCGGCCTGGTAGCTGTGGCTTGAGCCGATGGCGAATGGAGAGGACTGAGCTTTACTGGACTGCGCTGGGAGCTGCTGCTGTTAGAAATGAGCACATGGACAGTCATTTAGTATGCACTTATCACATACTCACTTCGGCACTTTATATTAACCATGCATGCCTTGAATATTAGCAGGAAATGCAGTAAACTAGATTCAGATCTGAAGTACACAAAGCACTTTATTTCCCATCTGTTGTGGGAGTGCAGCATTCGCGGGAAGCTTCTACAAGTAATGGATGAAAGCTGTGAACCAATGATATTCTATGAGATGCTAATTATTTTTTTACATCCTCCACCACAAATAACTAGATCTGACATTAGACACACTGTATCAGGCTCAGCATTAAGTGATTAACAGAGCTCTAAACTGTGTGGATGGAATTAATTACCATCGCTTCCGAAGTTGTCTTAAGCAACAAAGTAAAAATGTGGAAAACTGTGTATTTCTTTATGTAGACAGGTGAGTAAAACTTGTTCACACGAAAGGAAACAATCCAATCAGCCCTCACTCTCTGTCCACGTGAGCGTCTGGATCCAATCAAACTATCACGCAGAGCGATGACGGTCTACAAATGTGGATGGAAGTGTGAAGAGGTAAATGTGCCAAAGTGTGGCATAAAATGGCAGGATAGTTGGGATGTGTGGAGGGACATGTTGTGATGGGAAAGTTCTTAGAAGTGTTAATGGGTCTCATTTATCAGATGGATTTTCATTAAAAAAATATATTCGTTAATTCTCTGTAGGGGCACTTGAAAAGGGGTATTCATGAAAAAAAATCATGAAAATCCAGTTATATCAACAACAAAGAAACAAACAAAAATTTCATATCCTATGAGTTTTAACTAATGCGGAGCTTGAGAGACCTGTAATTCAAATTCAAATTCAAAATGCAGTGAAATGCTTATACGACCGCCCGTGACCTTAAAATCTAAATTATCAATAGAAATAAATTAGGGAATGGAATAAAGAATAAAATATAGAAAGCTTCTTTCTAAAATATAGAAAAACTGCAGAGGAAAAGAACAAAATATAAAATATGGGATATAAAAAATATTTAAAAAAACCTAGCTGTACAAAATATACACAATAATGGCTATACAACTATGCAAAATGTGGAAAATGTCCAGAAAGTGTGCAAAATGAAATTCATATTATTCATATAACTGTCAGTTTTAATAAATACGGAATATGTTGTTCCAAGATCAAATCGGTTATTTATTTCTAGTGTGGGCGAGAGAGACGTCAACAAATGAAAGCTACTGTGTGTATATTGTAGATGATGCGCTGCAATGGCTGATCTGTATTGCTAGCAGGTTTAGTGCACACAGTGTGTCAGGTTGTGATTTCCCCCATTTGGTCATTATTGTGTTATTTTTCAGCACTTAGTGAGATTTGGTTTCTGGAAATCAATACCAGCTGTGTGAATGTTTTTGGTAACTTTTATCAAAAAACAAACATGAGCACAATGAAATGAACAGATTGGCAAGAAATCGTAGGACCTTAAGAAGTGTAGACTGGAATGGATTGATTAGGGAAGTGCATTCGTGAACAAACATGTGGAAGTGTGCAAGGGAAAGACATGGAATGTTACAGTAAAAACAGGACATCATGAAAGCGCGACTCTCACCTGGCCCGAGAATGGTGGCCTGCTGCCGGACCACTGCACCTGACTGGAGTTAATCTGACGAGAGATTTGAGCCAGATTCTGACCCGCTGTCCCAGCAGACGACTGGATGTCATTTACTCCGGGGACGTGGATCACTGAGGAGCTGCAACACACATATTACACACAGAGTGGATCAGAAATTGGGTGCATTCTCAAGTCTTGGTGCCTGAGATAGTCCCATAATGCAATTGCTAGCGTCGTTTTCTGCACTGCGGAAAGGCTGTTTAGGATTTGCAGGCATGAACGGGGCAGAAATGAAAATCGAAGTCTAGAGGGATACTACATAGATGAAGTAAACACTATTTTATGTTTACTATCCTACGTTTTTTTAATACTGTGATGATTAAAGAAACGGTTTGTTTAGATATTTTGAATCGTTGAGTTGAATCGATAATATGGTGAGTGATCGTAAACAGAAATTGCTGCAGGAGTTTGTGAGATTTAAGGAGAGAAAAAGCCATGAGCACAGCTCTACATTACAAATTTAGATAAAAGCTCTTTTTAAAAAAAGATCCGATATGCGGTAGTCATTTTGGGTTTTTATTCACTCTGCAGGCGCTTGATTCATCTACAGGGATTTCCATAGAGCATCTGTTTCTCTGTTGTGGCCCTGACTCGTGAATAAATCCTGTCATTTGTTAGCGACTAATTATAGAATATGCACAGTGGATGGTATGCACTAAAATAATGAAATCCATAATCCCTTCATTTATGTCTGAGACAGAATAAACAACTGTAGGGTGTGTGAGTTAAATCATAATACCCACACATTCCACATCAAATGGAATTCATGGTAACGCAAACACTCTAGCACGCACACACACACACACACACATAGCTCACCTGAAGTTCTTGCCAGAGTGTCCTGGCTGGAAAGGGCTGCCCTGGGAATATAGCTGTTGTCCTCCTGCGGTGGATGAGGGTACCATCATCTTCTTATCCGCTACACACACACACACACACACACACACACACAGAGCAGGTAAATGATCGTGCAACCTAACACAATCCACTACTGGCTTATCAGCTCTCCGGAGGACGGATCATAGCTCATAAAACAGGCTTTGCCTCATGGTACATACAACAGCACAATCAAAGACAATCTGTATCATGAGCGGAGATAGATCACCCTGACAGGAAGCGCAGAGATCAGACCCACAACGGCTCATTTTACAAAGAAAAGACTACAGCATTCCCCAGTGGCTTTTATTATAAACGGCGTCGTGATTAGCAGTAAGGGTGGGAATTGAGTTATTGCTGGGGATTCATTAAATAAAAGTGGATTTACGTCACTGTGTACGTGAATGGGCTTTCTTGGAACTTAATCTCTCTTGATTCTAGCAGAAGATACAATCATAATCAAGGAAGAATTCCAATACTTGCTGCGATAACCCACTACAAGCTGGTGGAAAGAAATCTTTGAACAAAAGACATTTTGAACATCTTCGGATACATATTAAAAAGATCAAAACAGATCAGATAGTTCAAATCCCCTCACTGTGTGTCTATCTCAATCAATCTATTAATTATTACAAAAAAATAACCACAAAGCACTATATAACAGAAATTAGTAATACTCCATATGACATATGGCACAAATCAAATTGCAGATTATTCCAAGCCAAACATAGTTCCTATGATAAATATTATGCGAACCTATGGCAATAGAAAATGTCGTCTAGCTGATTACAAGTATGGGAAAATCTGGACCAAACATTAATCCTAATGCAACCAACAGCATTTATATTTTAGGTAAAATTTAGCCCAAATATTACATCATGGTCAGGATAAGGTTGAATTGAAGGTCAGATCTGCTTTAAAGTATCATTGCAATTTCATGCCATTACTGAAGCCAGACAAAATTTGTTTAATAATTAATTTCCTATCTAGCAAATTATTAAGACTAATAGCATGATCAGTTTCCTACTCTGGCCCTTTGTTTGATTAAGAGCATGCACATAGCTGAATATGCCCTATGCAATGTGATGCAGGCTTAGTCCACGCTATGTATGGAAAGAAAATTCACCATTACTGCTGGCAATCAAAGCGAAGCAGGCAGCAAACCGTGAAAAAAATCATTGACAGCCTACGTCTTATAATAAACATAACCTGATTTTTTTTTTTGAGACAGAATGTGATTATTCAAAAGAGCACGAGGTGCTGTAAAGGTATTTGTAAGTGTAGAGCAGTGAAGTGAGTGTGCTGAGAAACTGAAAGCCCTTTTCAGTTCGGCAGCACTGAGCACTGAGACACATGGGTCTACACTTGGTGCACTTCATGGCACCTCATTCCCATTTTAATGAGCACACTGAGCCATACAGCTTTTAGCTTTTCAACTGTCCTTATGCGCTCTATTAAAGATACTTTTCGATGTCTACAACGTAAAATTCAGCACAAGGAAGCACTTGCTAACACCACATTTGGAAGCAACCACCTTAAGAGCTAAAAATGTTCCATGAGGTCCATGACTGCTTAGCTTGCTGCTTCTACAACCATTATTATTAAGCGAAATTCTATTTTTTTCCATGATAGATAGAGAGGAAAGACACAGAGATATACACTTCTCCGTACTGTATGTCCTCTAGAAGGGACACGTCCTCATATAGCACTAAATTGTACATGGATAAATTGCTTTCTTCTTGTGAACTCATATCATCTTGTTCTCTCTGATGATACTTGAAGGTTCAAATTACCTGCAAGGTTTTTTTTGTTGGATTCTCATTAAAACTCAAGAGTTTAAAGGGCAGAACACTGGGGAAGAAAGACCTTGCGGCACAGCGGAGGAAAAAAAAAAATACATATCAAGAAAGAATCAAAAGTAAAGACGAACCTTCTGAACTTCGGTCTCGTCAGAGACTGCAGAAACAAAGTTCACGACACCTTTTGTAACACTGGAGCACTCTTTCACCAAAATTACAAACAGTATGTGCAGAAAATGGCAGAATTTTGGTACGTACAGCCAGAGATGCCTGTGTACATGTCACTGAAACGAGGGTCTCTCTCCTGAGAGAAGAGCGTCTCTGTTTTGTCAATACTCTTCCCTGCTTCGTGTACGCTCCCCGGCACGCTGCCCACTGGCACCTACAGAAAAAGAAAACATATACCTTAATTGTAATACGTTATCATTTCCTTAGCAACAACTAACACTAGTATAGTATAAACAAACTTTAAAAAAATGTGTGCGTGGGTTGATATAGTAAAGCTAGAAGAAGTGTCCTATGTCAGCACTTTCTACTTTGTCAGAATGTTAGATTGAAATCTGATAAAGGATCCTATAAATCTGTCCGCTGTGCTTCGTCACGCTTGCTGATATCAGGAGAAATGCAATCACACGCAAACACACCGGAATCTAAAAATGTTCTTTTTTCCCCTCACAGAAAAAGGGGGTTTTAAATCCTTATCCAATTGCCCTGATCATGCAAGCTGCTAATAGATCAAAGAGCATGAGCCATTCGCATGTTCTACAGAATCCTGGTGAAACAAAAGGGTTCCTGCGGCCCATAGGAAGCTCTGGCATATAATGAACCGAAGTGAACAAAGAGAGATAGGGGACCACGGGAAAGTTAACACATTCATATCAGAAAATGCTAGCACAGAAGTAAAGCTATTACAACCGACAAAGGTTTATGTTTCTGATGATTTTTGCACTTTCTGGTTTCGCAGGAACACAAAGAGCTGTGTATTTAACAATGGGAGAAAAATGAGGCTGATGAGAGAATGGCTATTGCAACATTAAAGTTATTATAACTGTATGGCTGCTACAACATAATGACATAATGCATAATACAAAGTGGCATAATACATTAAGTAGAAATAGATAAAAACTGTAACAACAATGTAGGATTTTTTTTTGTGTTGCTGCAGCATCAATTTCATTTCGGGTTACATCACTCCACTCTATTATTAATTTCCATTAAAAGAATAAAATTTCCGGTATACGGAGTGGTGCTATAAAAAAGTGATATCCAGACAGATCTCAGTTTCACCCCAGGATTTCTCAAACTGATAAAAGACTTTTGGACGTATAGCCTCAGCCTCAGACACTTTGCTGTCTAAAAGCTTCAGAATTGTACGTGATTGGTTATTGTATACTATTAAACTGTATCTCTCAATCACATAAAGTGTCATGATTGGCTCAAACACAAGACTCTGCATCACTAATCGGAAGGTTGAGGGTTCGAGCCCCAGGACCAGATTTAACCCTATCTTCTCCAGGGTTGCTGTACCCTAACTGACCATGTGCTCTGACCCCAGCATCCTACCTAGGATATGCAAAAAAACAATAATAATTTCACAATCTTAATGTGGAAAAAAACTTTTTTTTTTTTATTATGACACAATGAGCTTTCCAGAGAAGGATATACAGTATGCTAATAACTATATCTAAAAACTAAAAAGAAAAATAGTGAGATTTGTGAAAACAAGTGTGATTAATGGGGTTGGCCATTTGCGATGTTAGTCAAACCCATCTCTTCCTGTTAGAGAAGCCAGTTATTAGACATATTAGTGATGACTTAATTGTATAAACCTGAATTCAAGTAAAAAAAATATATTGAACAAGCTTTCTTTTAAATATTACAAAATTCACTGCACATTTTTCTTTTAAATATTACAAAGTACTGGGCAACAGCAGCCACGCTGTTCAACTTTTAAAAAAAATATTTTTTAAGTAGGCATGACAACCTCATCAAACAGAGGGAGAAATGAGGCAGAAAGGGATGCCATGTTGGAGATTTTTCTCGAATGTGTTTGTGGTGCTGCTACTATGACCACAATCGAGCTCATATACAGTGAAGCTGGAAAGTATATTTCTCCAACCTAATTGTAAAGGATGGGTCCAGCCAATACGATATGACGATTAATACGTGTTGATTTGGTTTGTATTGCATACTGTTAATGTCACAATTTTAGAACTATCCAGATGACGTATTTGTGTACAATTCTAAGCAATAGTATAGAATTGTATACAGGGTCGCGGGGGGCCTGGAGCCTATCCCAGGAGACTAGATGGGGCACTAATCCATTGCAGGACACAGATACACACACTCTCATGCTCATTCACACACTATGGACAATTAGCCTAATCATAATGTCTAGACTGTGGGAGGAAACTGGAGTACCCAGAGGAAACCCACCAAGCACGAAAAGAACATGTAAACTCCATGCACACAGACTCGCGGCGGGATTCGAACCTGAAACTTGGCAGTGTACGCCAACAGTGCTAACCTCGAATTAGCTGATATGTTTTAATACATTTTAAATGTCTAGTACTACACAAGAACTCTAAACCAACTCTCAAACTACATCCAAACAACATGGCCTAAATTATTTAGAATACAACGTAATCCCGTCTAGGATTTGTTTAAATAAAACACAGGACGCTCACTGCTGCTCATGCTGCTGCTTCTCAAGGAATTACAAAGCTTTATGGATTTACAGCTTTTGTCATGTCTGGTTTTGATAATCCGAAGCAACATCAAGGGCTGAAAAATTAGCATTAGAGCACAGCAAGCCACACACACGGCCATCCTACTGATAGTGTTACCTGGATACTGTACAAAGCACTAGCACAGCTCTGTGGGGGCTCTGAAACAATTGTAAATATGTATAAAACACTTAAGAGCGTGCATCAAACAGATGCCGGGGGCCGAACTCGACGAAAAACGGATTATCGCTACATGACTTCAGCAACCAGCTATGCCTCAAATTCAGTGCTATATCCTAGCGGCATGTTTCAAATTAGACCAGATCCTCCATAGCGTGTTTGTCATGCAACTTCAGTGGCGTGTTCTGAATACATAGAGCACAGTAAATCGTGTGTGTGGGTGTGTGGTTTCCACAAGGAGCTTTGGATCTTGGAAATGGAAATAACTTTATAGCATGAAGTGTGTTTAATGATGGTATGATTTATATATTTTTTTGGTATTTTGGACCCTCCACGTGTCATCCGGCACATTGGGACACATCCATTGTTATCCATTGTTTCTATGGCAGTTACTTAAGGGGACGGGTTGCCAGCTCAACGCCAGTCATTCACACACTACGGGCAACTTGGGAACGCGAATTAGCTTAACCTGCATGTCCTTGGATTGTGGGAGGAAACCGGAGCATCTGGAGGAAACCCACCAAGCACAGGGAGAACATGCAAACTCCATGCACAAAGACCCGAGGCAGGAATCGAGCTGCAAGGCGACAGAGCTAATCACTACGCGACCATGCCGCCAGAATTAATATAATATAAGTGGTGTAAATATAATAATTATTTTTCATGATTAGATTGGATTTCCATGACTTGCCCACAGTTATGAGAGGACAGACCTGTTTCATACCAACAGGCAAGACTGATGGCTATAACAGCATACCCTGCAAAACTTAACAAATATTAAATGTAACTCCTACTCCTACTACTCCTGTCTTTTCTTTTCCTTAACTTTCTAATAATATTCTTTCCTTCTTGGAGAATTAGATTTGCTTTTGATGTGACAGATGTTTTAATCAGGAAAGGTTTTTTTTTTTGTTTTTTTTTTGACACCCATACAGTTTGCGGCAAATACAAAGCTGCAAAGGGTCCACAATTATAAATGCTATGCCAAAACTGTAGATTTTTGGGCTGTGAATCCCAATGTGACATCAAAAAAATAAATTGTGCATGTAACTGAAATGTAAAAAGAGTTGTGTCTTTTGTATTTGAGGAGGTACCTGCGAGAGATCATATGCCGCCAGGCCGTCCCGTTGATGAACCTCCAGTTCCTGCTGCTGCTGCTGCTGGAGTTGCCTATTGTACACAACACACACACACACACACACACACACACACACACACACAAACACAGTCAACACAAATACAGCTACACCACCAAATCAGCATCAGAGCTATGATTCGTTTGCCAAAGATAATAGTTTTAACTTTCTTACATTTATTAGCAATTTTCCCCATTCTTCACCTGATCCTCTGATTCATTTGGCTTCAATAGCAAAATTAATACCATTTAGTTAAATGCTCTTTAAACCACACTTAACAATCACCTTGATACAATCAGTACTTTATACACTTACAAAACTAAAGCATTTCTCCATAAAGGAGTTTGAAGCTGTATTACATAACTATCATTATCATCATCATCATCATCACCTTTATTTCATGGTATAATTTACATTTCTGTCAAATTATAGTACTAGAGCTTTGTTCCCCTGTGCCCTTTCCTACAATTTAGCCACTCTAGATTTAACCATCATGCCCACATCAGAAATTTCTATGTTAAAACTACATTGTTAAAAATGAAAATGGTGGAAATCAACACATCGATGTTTCTTCCCTCGTATAAATTGCGAAGGAAAATCATTTTCGAAAATACAGAAATCATTCAAATGTACTCTCATTCTCACCAGAGTACCCGATGTATGTAAGTAGCCATAAGTACTGCAAACATTCCATACACTGTTACACTGTTTCCGCTGTGGCAAAGCAATGTAAAAGACACCCAAACATGTGTTTTAAATAAACAGTCTCTTACTCAGACACAGACACACTGTGTGTATACTCTGAATCAAACACTTAAAAAATAGACAAAACATGCAATAAATAAGACAAAACAAGACAGGGATTATATATTTCTTATTCTGGCTTTCATGCATGTTATACATGATAAAGATAAGAACATTTTACATTCACGCTCTGGCCAAAAAAACAAAAAGTCACCATTTGGATTTAAATAATAAAATGCTTAAAAGACTTCAATTAAATTATTACTGCAGTAATTACTATGGTTCAACGGCAGCATTTATTTTAACCTTAACTGATGCAGTACTGTAAGTCGCTTCTCATGTCTTAAACAACCATGTCCGAACCATGACGTATCTGGTTTTGGACTGGAATTGAGTTCAGAACTGCCCACTGCATTATTAAAGAGTGGAAGGATGTGACTAAACCGGCAGCATTGCTAAAAATATATGATTGGGAAAAAAAGATCATTAGTTTGCACACCAGGAACATCCCACAGTTTTGGAGTTGCTCTGATCCAGTTGTCTAGCCATGACAATTCGGCCCTCATCAAAGTCACTGAAATCCTTACACTTGCCCATTGTCCTGCCTCAAACACATCAACTTCAGGGACTAAAGTTTCACTTCCTACCGAATATCTCCAACCCACTTCCAGGCACCACTGTAATCAGGTATTGTGACTGTCGCTAGGCAACTGGGTCAGAGCAACTTAAAAACTGCAGCTCTTGTGGAATGTTCTGGGTGTGTCATGGTCAAGACCTGCCAAAAGTGGTCCAAGGAAGGAAAACCAGTTGCTGTCGACAGTCTCATGGACAACCAAGGCTCACTGATAAACGTTGGGAGCAAAGGCTGGCCCGTGTAGTCCAAGTGAATAAAAGAGCTACTGTAGCTCAAATTGAGGAAAAAGTTACTGTTGGTTCTCATAGAAAAGGTGCAAAAAATGCATTACTGTTTTGGTGTAAAAGGGGGGGTTCAGACTCAATATTATTTGCGTGGTCATAATGTCATGGATGATTGGCATGTATATCAACAGCAGAAATCATTTTCACATACCAAATGCATGGATTTGGACTAACTGTGTGGCCATAGGAAAGATAAGTGAGACTTAGTGAGAAAAACAGGTTTCAATTTGGTAGATGGCATAACGAACGGACATTGGAGCAACGAAAAAGGCTTGTTAGAACCTTTCACACCAGCACATGACAAGGCACATCTGGCAACAGATGACTTTTTATCTGGTCTATAGCATGTATATATATTTATATTTATATTATATGTATATATATATATGTATATATGTTGTATGCATGTTCTATTATCTCGTATTAAAAAAATCGAATAAAGTCTACATCTGCGATGGAAAAATATACCATTTTAATATTTTTATTTTTTTGCCTTGCAGCCAGTGTACTGTCCAAGCCATTCTGTTATACACAGAATTCAACTGCATTATGGTATAAACACACATCTCCTTAGCTAGTCAATGGAAATTTACCCATGAGCTTATCCTATGCCTCGAGCAAACAATTTACTGTGAAAACTGCTCCAGTCAGTGGGTGGATTGTGTTCTGCCTCACTTGTAATCCTTTATATGATAACTGTAATTGTAAACCATTTGGACATTAATGTGACTCTGAGGTGCATGAAACTGGAATGACATTCCTACCATAAATACTCACAGCAGATCCATTCTACTTCTCAAATTCATTCAGCTCAACATCAATAAAAATGATTCTCTGATCTTAAAATCAGATTCTGTGTGAATCTGAACATCAAATGCATTTAGCAGTTCCTCCAAGTTACCCATCGCAGAACCACTGATCTGACACTATTTTCCTCTGACAACATGCAGGTGCTGCTTTTGGAGCAATTTCACATTTTTCTCAGATAATAGTTGGTTCATGACCGGCCAAATCATTTTAACTCCAGCAGGATTTTGTAAGGACTGCTAATTGGTGAAATCTGGGTCATGAGGTCAACATGACTTCATTGCATTTTTTGAATAGCTCTTTTAACAAATCCTATTGTCACTGGGCAGATTAACCAATAATTCAGATGTAGAATTAGATCCCTCTCAGAAGTGAAAGAAGCCTTAATGGGAACCAGACCCAATACGGAACCAATCCTTTTCTGGCTTACATGGATAGTGGGATAATAAATCATTACTCTTCTACAGATGTATTCTATAAAATCAAATGGTACTAAGAGTGTTAAAAGGATGTCTAGTATGAACCTGTTGTGAATAAGAATCCTGGGATTTAACTAAGAAAGTCATTACAATTACATAACTGAGGTTAGGTTATCCAGTGAAGTACTGCAAGAGTGCAATTTTTTTAAAGGGTAAATTTACATTAACAGCATTGGGCAAATGCCCTTATCCAGAGTGACTTGCTTTTTTTAAATCTTATTTTTACACATCTAAGCAGCTGATGGGACCTGCCGGTCTATAGCCCAGCACCTTAACAACTGAGTTACCCCTGCAAATTCATCATGATCATCCACAGTAGAAGTGCAGAAAGCTCCCAACAGAGGTAAAGACATCGATCTGTCTTTCTGTCACCATGAACATTTGAAATCCAGCTTGAAATCAGTTATTAAACCATGAACACCTATATACAGTAACAGCCTAGGTCGAATTAATTTCACATTGATGAATCAGTGGCCTGGTGCTGATTCAAATTTTATCTTTGAGCACCAAAACATTCTGCTGGTTCAAATGGAAGTTTGTTCTCTAAATAAAATGTAGGTGCGGAGAACAGGGCAAGGCTTTGTGATGCAAAACTGCTCTGTGGGACCCCTGCAGCACTCCAAACTCAGAAGGTGTCAAAACTCTGGACTTTCATCACACTGACTGTGGAGAAAACTCCTATAACAGCCCACATGAGGGGGTAAATGGGCACATCGCTCTGTAATAATGATTGATTCCACGACCACAGCCCTGTTTTTTAACAATTTTGCTCAGACAATCTCCAGGCACTTACTGAACACCAGAACCATCTACCAACCAATCTTTCCACATGAGAACAATGTGGCAATATCTTTCCAATTTGGGGATAAGTCATATGTTACCCTGTTCAGACATAAACTGTTTTAGTGTCACTACCTGAAACAGCACGCATTCGCAAAAGTATCTTTCGTCTTCCCAATACACCCTATTATCAGTTTAAATGAAGCCTAACTCAGATGTAACATCTCACAAACCAAATTCTCACCACATAATAATAGAAGTAAAATTGGATTAAAATTGCATTTCCAAAATGAAAACAGCTTTAAAATGAGTTGAAAACCTTTCACTCAAGTCATTTTGTGCATCATATATTTTACGACTTGTACTAACTCCCTTCGTTATCTGATTATTTCTTTCCAATAAATTGGTCTGGATAAATATGTCCAGATAACATAGTTTGCCAGACACGTGGATGCAAAAGTCCAGCTGTATCCCGGATTGGATTGCTGCTTTCATGTGCGCTTCTTCAAGTTATGAATTCCATGGCACTGGGACAGGGGCCAGAATGCAGCCCCATGGGCCTAGTTTTTGTCAGTAACCTCAGCTGTCTAATAACGATAAATCATCTGCAGCTGGAAGGACAGTGCTGGGTTCCAGTCCAGCCAGCAGTAGCAGTGATAAAATGTAGCCCAAAGGGAGGCGAGTGCACCAGAGGTGAATCTGGTTCAGTGGTAATCTCCCCATACCAGATTGTGCTTTACTAAGCAGCGTTGCAGATTAAAAACTGTCAAAAAAAAATTGTGTGTTTATGAAATACCTCAATGGTCTAATTGCTAGATGAAAATAATGGCTTTGGTATTTGTTTTTGCTCTTATGATGATTATGGAGAGAAACCAACACAGTGGTGACTCAAAGGTTAAGTCATTGCACATAACTTCAAATCTTTAAGTCAGCATAATCCAGATACCACAGCTGGGGCCTTGAGCAAGGCTATCAACCATCAAGCACACAGTTAAATACTGTGTCAACTGTAAGTTGCTTTGAAAGAAGAATTAGCCCAATGAGGTTAACATAAATGTTTAAAGGTCTTGAGCCACCAATCTTTTCATCGTATTAAATTTAAATAAATTATGTTGATTCAATTAAAGAAATAAAAACTTTTTTTTACTGTGACAGGCTACAAAGATAAAAAAATGAATAAAAAATGTTAGTTCATGTAACAATCTCATTTCCCCTCTCATCTGTTCCAACCACTCAGCATCACCAGTGTACTAGTCACCAGCCTGATCATCTGTCATCATCTGTACCTGTTTCTCTCTGGTCTTTCTCATCTCATCTCTCAAGTTTTTTTTTAAAAGCTTGATTGATTCATAGATCACTGTGTGGCTCAACAAACAAAACATATTCCTCTGAAATTGGTCAGGCATAGGAACTAGACTGAAAATTAAGGCCACAAACAAGACCTGAAAAAGTCCTTCAGGAAGTCTGAAGAACTATTCCTCAAAACTACATTTAAGTGAATGAAAGTATTGCTGTTTGGAAGCAAAAAATAAAGAAATGTGGGGTGGCTCAAGTACTTTTGCACAGTACTGTATAACTCGATCTAACACCATGGCATTGATGAACTCTCAAATCTGATTTGGGAAAAGGGGGTTGATTAAGTTTCCATAACAGCATCTCTGAGCCAGCTATAATTCAAATCATAGGTTTGCACTATTGTGCTTAGTCTAATATAGTCTATACCGCTTTATCCTGTATACGGGATTGCGCAGGACTTCGTTCATGAGGCGGGGTACACACTGGATGGGGTGCCAATCCATCTTAAGGCACACATATACACACACACACACACACACACACACACACGCACACACACACATGCTCATGCACACACTACAGGCAATTTGGGAATGGCAGATTAGACTAAGCCTAATCTGCATGTCTTTGCACTGTGGAAGGAAACTGGAATACCCAGAGAAAACCCACCAAGCATGGGCAGAACATGCAAACTCCATGCAGACAGAGGTGGGAATCAAACCCTAGAGGTGCAAGGCGACAGTGCTAACCACTACGCCACCACTTTTATAGTAACATATTCAACGTAATCCAAGCCTAATATAAAATAGTTACAAATCCATAATATTTAACAAAGAAAAACTTTTAATAGTTGACATTGTTAACCTATCTGAAAAAAACATGCATTTACCACTTCTGGAAGAAATCTACAGGTGTCAGCACTTTCACAGGAAATACCATTTACAGTACACCACATCAAAGGATGTTAAGTGGTTCTCAAGTCTGGTCCTGGAGGACCACCTGCCATACACATTTTAGTGTTTTCTCAGCTCCCAGCACACCTTATTTAAGTAGCCATCTAATTAGCAGTTTTTTAAAAATTGAAGAGTATGTGATAAAGGTGGAAAAATATTCAAATATGCAGGCAGGTGGTCCTCTAGGACCGGTGCTGAGAACCACAATCCTGAAGTGCGTTCTTCCTCTTACACCACAGCTGTCTGCCGACAAATTATTTTCATTTATTTAACAAAAAGATATACATCATGCTTCTTTAGATGTATTCATAGTTACAAATACACATTTGCAAATCAAGTTCAGGTTGGTCATCGCATATGCTATAGCAGCAAAATAGTCTTGTCACAACAGGCTCTTTTCTTCTAACACTCTGAGTTAATATGACTGAAAAAGAAACAAAAACCCCAGCTTGTCATGTTACTAAGAAAGTGAAAAGAATTCTGTTCTAAAGATTTTCCCATCAGAATCTTGGAAAGCATTTGAAAGTCCTTAATTTTGCTCTATTCACAATCCAAATTCAATATTTGTAGGGGGAATGCCAGCATTCTTGTGATTTTTCCCCCCATCAAGATGCTAAAAAGAAAAAAGATAACCAACAAACAAAAGAAGTGATTAATACCGATAGAAGTCGTCAGCATGATGCGCTTACAGTATATGTTAGTCTTTCAGTACAGTATGTCTTATACATTTAATATGTGTCAGGGTTTAGTTCCTGACTTAAACCATATTGTCAGCTCAGCCACATTATTAAAAATATTTGTAAGTAGCATTTAGTACCCGTCAGTGATGGGTAAAGAGTTTGTGGAGATAGATTAAAGGTTAAAGCTAATCAGCATCTGGCACGTAACTGCTCAGAACTTCCCTTCTACTCAACATTTTGATTTAGTTTATGGTAGAAGGTTCAGTTGTCATAGTGTACGTGCCATTTTTTTAAGTAAGCCATGATACTTATAAGTCATGTTACTGTTGTGTTGTGTGTGTATTGAGGATTGTTCCGGCTTGTAGGTGCATTATGGTTGTTTTAGTGTACTGTATCCATCATATTGATTGGCTCTGTTGAATGACGCATACAGCCACGCCCACTTTAAGGCCAAAAAAAGGCAAATCTGATGTACTCGGCTCATAACTTTCCTTCTACTTAACATTTTGATTGAATTTATGGCACAGGTTTAACTTCAGGCAAATACAGAACTACTGCCAAAGTTTCATAAAATCTTCTCCAGGAGGTTTTGCGTGATGCTCTGACAAAGTTTGGCTGGACAGACATACAGACAGAACATTTTCTGAGACTGGTTTCAGGTCCTCCACTGTATGGAATGTAAAGATATAATTGAAAGAGCGAGACAAAACCTTTCTTTGATTTATATAGATGACTGCAAAACACATCCAATTAGCATGAAGTTATCTCTCATGATGATCTGCCATGTTTTTCTATCTCTAGTATGCCAAATGTGTTCTGGGGAAAAAAATGATCCAAGTTTGGGTGGAATTGTTCAGGACTGTTTATGGCCTTAGATGGCTGGGATTAACCAGGGAGGTAAAAATTGCATCAAATACCATGTGTGTCATAATAATCCTATATCCAGGAAAAGAAGCAATATGAGAGCCTTGTCATCCCAAACTGATTGACTGATACTTGATGTCGCTTGACAGACTTGGAAGCCCCCATCATGGTAATTACACATCAGGACCAACACACATAAACGAATGCAAAGATGTCGGTATCTGTATGACTCATTCACAGACACAAACAGATGGGGGGTTTATTTGTGGAAAGAAATTTCAGAAAACATAGGAAAAGATAAATTCAGTGTGGAAAACACTTGTGATTTTCCAGTTCATTTATTTAAATTTATTTGAAATAAAACTACACGCAGAGTGTATAGAAATCTCTGTAGGATTGGACGTACAAATGTAACTGCATTACGGTAACTCTTCATCTGGAGCCAAAAATAGCATTCGTGCAACACATGATCCGAAAACCACAAACCAGCCATAACACCACAATAATCGCTGCGTCTCCTCGTAAACATTCTGAAAACTCATCCTGTGAGAGTCTATATGGACAAAAACGGAATGGTTTTGCAAAGCATCGACAGATTTGGATACATGTTCTTGGCACCAAAGAGAAAAAACAGTGAAGCGGTTTCTGCTCAACCATTCTCAGTTTAAACTAACATAAAGAAACTCACACTGAACATCTAAACACCTGATGACAAACTTGAGTATTGAAAAGTGGTGGAAAAAGTGATGCGTTTCCAAAACCACATAATGCCAAGTGCTCTTTTTAAATTTTCTCTTGAAGACAGACATGGACTGAACATGAACCCCTGAGGACAGACGATGCATGCCAGGAGGAGGGAGGGGGAAAAAAGCAGAGCACGCTGGGTGACCTGGAACAACAGTGGACTGCCATGGGTAGAACCGAAAATATTGAACCCCGCTTGAACTCCAGGGACAGAAAGAAAGAATGAATCAGAAAAAGATGGAGAGAGAGAGAGAGAGAGCAAAAACACACGTACATCCAAGTTTCCAGAGGAAGCCCAAGCCCTAAGCTGCCTTTCCAATGAAAAAAAATTGCTGTGATCTCATGGTATGAAAAATGCCTCGGATAAGGCGTGGGTGCTTTCATCTCAGCGTGAAAATAGAAGCTCAAAAAAATGCTGTGTGCGCGTGGGCGTCTGGACGGACAGTGGCTCTGGAGATGAGCGATATGGGACAATGATAGGCACGATGCCGGACACAAATATCATACAGTGCTACATTCCACTGCATGATGGGAAGATACTGGATTGTCATGGTAACAAATAGGGACAGAAGCAACATGTGACAGTTTCTTTGTTTGATGAGGCACATATTCCCAACCATTCTTGTTTCCAGGGCTTCAAAATGCACCCCCTCCCAAGCTTGACAGATATTATTTGCTCTGAGGTGCAGGCTATTGCTCTTCCCCCTGTAATCTATGGATCAACACATTGTACTCAGATTGTGAGTACCGCATCAGGATCCAGATCTCGATGATGCTTCATCCACTCTTAGAACTAAAGTCTCCTTAAAATGATAGCACAGAAGAAACATTTATGGTGTCAAAAGAAGCTTGTGATTAATAAATCTTTTTAGCTGTTGGTGTCACAGAGAACTAAAAAAGATTTCCCTTCATAAATGTTACCATTACATAGAAGGAAATGTAATAATCCTTTGAAAAAAAGCATACCATAGCATAAGAACAACTGGACGTTTTAAAAGCAATGCATTATTGTTAGTGGCATCCTGGTAGCTCTACGTGTCGGTAATTAATTAGCTGTTATCTCCAACAATTACTTTGGCTTTCATATACATAATCCTTGATTTTTAATGAATGGGAATAGTTGCTTAATAACTTATTGTTGTTATACTGTTATTATGAGGGGTATTTACGTCAAACATGGTCTTGTAATGAAATTTCAGGCATAAAACTGATTTATAGAAGACTTAAATCACGGTAGGATAATGAGACTCTTAGCTGCAGTAAACATTTAAATGGTTCAAAAGTTTTAAAGAAGGCATACGACTGTGAATGATGATTCTGGCTGAGGTGGCTCAGAGTCCTCTGCAGCAATCCCGTGAACAATCAGGGAGTAGAACGCTCCCCTGCGTCTGTAGGAACTGCACATACAATGTTTCATGAACGAAACGTGCACGTTACAGGAGTTTGGCTAGGAGTTATTGCCACATTCTCCATACAGTCCCGATCCTGGTCCAGATAATTTCCACATGTTTGGGCCATTAAAGGAGTTCCTGGGAGGCCAACACTTGAGATGTGAAGCAGGCAGTGCGATCATGGCTCTGTTGTACTGAGAAACATTTCTACCTTGATGGTATCCAAACACTAGTGAAATGCTGGGTGTGCAAATACATTAGTGCAGCAGGAGATTATATTATATAGAGAAATAAAAGCTGTGTTGTGTTACTCCTTACTAAAGAATAATATGTTTGATGTAGTCGTCTTAAAAAAAAAATGCATGAGACGACAAAGAGAAGAGTGAGTCAGAGAAAAACCACAAGTGTGCTCGGTGCATTACAGAGTGTCCTGAAAGTGTGTATGAGTTCCATATGTGTTTACTGTTGGTATAAAAAAGGGATTGAGAAAAAACAGACCCTCTGACCCTGATGACCCCATCAGCCCCAGCCGTATGGAAAAAGTTCATCAGAAAATGTTTGTTTCTTCTTCTTCTTGGTAGTAGATTTTCTGATCAGCTACGGTGACACTGAAGGTGAAGTCTTATAGTCATAGATGACAGATGATGTTTTCCGAATCAGAAACTGCGGTGCTGGAGGCCTTTATTTTAGATCAAAGCTGTATCTTGACGTAGCTAAGGATGACATTGAGATGCAGAGTGTTGTAGAAACGCTGACAAATGAGTGAAAATATAGTGCGGTGAAGCTGCACAGCTGTCGTATAATTCTACTATTACAAATGCTTTTATCTAGCTGATGCACAACTGAGGCAACATCTGATCCAAGTGCAGAGCATGGCAATTAAACAACTTTATCTAGTGGGCAGCAGTGGCTTTCAGGCGGATGTGGAGTTTTAATCTTCTAAATCGCTACTTCTGATCTTGAACAGCTGAACCACCAATGGCCACTATTACTGGAACAGCACGTTATCTCTTCACATTTAACGAAATATAAATGCTAGAAAATATAAAAACACTAGCCCCCTGACATTTTCATTCCAATGTTGAACTTGTGGTCAGAAGAATACGAAAGTCAAGACACATTGTTTTTCGACACAATCTGCTTGCTTTTTAATGCACATTGTCCAACTGTCAATAAGGTTTTGTATTCCCTTATTACAAATTCTTTAGTCTGAGCAGTGAGCAACAAATGCACCGCTGTCTTCACTTCTTCATCAGAAGTGAATCCTCAGGCTGCTTTCAGGGGACCCAACAGGTTAAAGCCTGATGGAGCAAAATCAGGACTATAGGGAGGATGCTTTAACACATCGAAATGAAGTTTTTGCAAAGTGTCGACAGTGAGGTCAGGATTGTGCGGATGTGCAACATCATGCAAGATCATGATGCGCCCTTGGATAGCGGTCCTCCCCGTTTAAACCAAAGTTTAGGCTTCAGCTTTTCAATAAGCATCTCACTATAACGTTCCAATATTGGCCCTTGAGAATCCCAAAAAACTGTAAGCTAAATTATAGCAAATTGTAATCAATTTTCCAGATAATGGTTGTACCAAGTTTCTTGGTAAGCGATTGAGGATGTTTCCGTTCCTTACTTTACCGAAGGTTCCTAGTGATGAATCCGTGTTTCGTCAACAGTAATGTTTCTCTTTAAGAAACTTTGACTTTCAGATATCCAGACGCTTCTGTTTATGCTCTTGTGTGCATTGTTTCAGCACTACGTACACCCTCTGCATGCTGCTCTTCTTCAAATCACAAGTAGGGCATCCTTTTTTTTTTGCTCGCATCGCAATTACAAATTAACTGCACCGAAGTGTGTGAGGAGATCAGTAGCCTTAAACGGAAATCACTCACAAGACAGGGCAGCCAACAGAAGTTTTAATATAAGTGTAGAGCGGATAATTTTTTTATTCCACCCTGACATTAATGGAAACATTATACAGTATGTTATTTCTACAGTAATACACAGGGTTACACAGGGAGCAAGGGAAGGAGTCTCCAGTGTCAGTGCTTTGTAAAATTCAGAGGTACTGTAAAGCTAATCTTTAAAATTCTTAGGAACAGAGAGGCTTGTGTTTGAATTCATGCCCTTTGTATATATAAAAAAAAAAGACCTATGAATAGACATGATGCGAGCATGCTTGTAGAGTGATGCAGCTAATAGCTGAAACGTTACAAAGACTTGCTGCTGTTAACTTTTGTCAGGGGAACATAACGTAAGCTGTTCCGTAATTAACTTGCTCCAACTTTTAGCACTGTGTCAATCATGTTGCTCTACATCAATCACTAGTGGGCGTCGATTACCATATTTCCCCCAGGAGCATCTCCATATCTCCAAGATGCACTCCTCACACCATTTGCACTGCTTAATCATGATCCTAGAGGAATGTACACATTTACATGTACATAAAAAAGGATTAGGATTAAACCTGATATGCTTCGCATATGCAGCTACTCTCTAAAAATGACAGTATGCCTATATATATATATATATATATAAGCTGACTCCAACTGAAACTGATCTAAACTGAACTCGAAGACAAAGAAAAGAGCTGCGAGGGAAACAGTGTGTAGTGACTGTGTGTGTCTGTGTGTGGGAGCACCAATGCCATGCTGGGAGACAGTAAGCATGTCTCAGTGTGATGCTGCTGTAACACTAAGATCCACAGCAGGATCTCGGCCCTATGTTTTCCACGGACTAAACCGAAACTGTTGTTATACCGGGCCACCAGGACGCCTTCCTGCCCACTTACAGCTGAAACATCATCTCTCTCGGTCTCTCTCACACACACAGTTCTATTTCATCTCTTACACCCACCGCAAACTGAAAGGCATTTTAAAAACCCATCATGCTGCCAGCTAAATGCTATGCATTCGAGCTTCATTGTTTTTTTTTTTTTCCTTTTCGGGCAGATCAAAGTACAAAGTATAAAACTATAAAGTGCTTTTAGACATATCCTCTTTCTAAAGGTAGAACAACTGCTCAAGATAATTTGTCCCAAAGGATTTTCAAATCTTTTCAAAGCAAATCTAAGACCTACAACAGCAGAAAAATAAGCACTTTACAAATCCGCATTTTATGTTGATTCATCATTACTTTTAACAGTCTCGCCTGTGTGATAAACTTTACACACCTGTGTGTAAGCTGTTACTATAGAAACAATAACATAAGAATAAGCATGCTAATAAAAACCCTTTTTTTCCCCATGCTGCTGTCTTTACTAATCACCTCATAACTATCTAACAGAATTAAGCAATATGACACTCAAGGTCGTGCTGTTGTAATTAGCGCTGCCAATCGATTAAAAATTTTAATCTAGTTAATCACAGTCATTGTTTGTGAATAATCACGATTAATCACAATTTTAAAATACTCAGATTTACTTGTATTATAAGCATGCCATGTTGGAATAAAGAAATGCATGACGAACTAATTAGAGCAAACAGATTATGGAGTTTTGTGACATCTGAAACATTAATGTTTAACAAATGTTAAAGTAAAATCTCTCGAATGAGGCCTCCGAGTGGCGAAGTGGTAAAGTGCTCGCCCTATCATCCGGAGATCGCTGGTTCGGTTCCCAGGTGATGCTGTAACCTCTCACAGCCGGAGGTCTCGAGAGAGCTAAATTGGCCGAGCTCTCTCAGCGGGGAGGGATGAGAGGTACTTAGTGTTCCCACATTAATCACGGCTCTATGCTATTCGGGGTGTCTGTGAGCTCGTGCACGCGGAGGGAGCGGATAGCACTGTCCTCCGAGTGTGTTACGCCGCCCCAACGGAGCGAGCAGTTCGAAAAAAAGAGGTCGGCTGGTGTCACGTGGTTCGGAGGAAACAGGTGACAGCCCTTCTGACTGAATGGTAGTAAGTAGCCTTAATGTGGGAGCCTCAAATTAGTGACGGGAGGGGAATTGGACACGACTAAATTAGGGAGAAAATCGGGGGGGGGAAATAAATCTCTCGAATGGGACTGGCACAGCATGCAGTGGCTGGGTGGTGCGGGGTGTGGCAACCCACCGACGGCGAGGCTCGCACCCAGATCCGCAGATCCAAAAGTCAACAACCTAGAGCCTTAGCCGTCTGAGCCACCACTCCCATGGCTTACATTTACTGTATTCTTGCAAAAATAGTTAGTAGCTCAACCACACTGTGGTTTTATCCAACCTTCCACCTAGAAGCTTTTTATACAAAAATTGACCCTTCAGCACACCTGGCGATGTTTCCTCATTCACCTTATTATCCGCATTAAACGTGCCATTATCACAAGCCATTAGGGTCAAACTTGGTCATATGATTAATTTGCGTTAAAAAAAGTAGTGTGTTAAAATGGTTAGAATGGTTATTTAATTAGTCATGTGACTGCACCAACACATCTATCACCACTTGGCGTAAGTTGTGTTAAGCTAGTGACCGAAAGTTAGTGTAATTTACAATTATTAGAACCAAATTTGAAAAAAAGCCAAAAAAAAGACAGAAATTAACAGCAAGCTAACATCAACACTAATGTTAATCACTTATGAGTTGATCACTGATGCTAAAGATACTTTACAATCAAACATTGTTAGTTATTAGTAATTTAAACTGGTGGTAAATGTAAACTGGTGGTAAATCATACCGTTGTCATGTCATGAGCTGAGACCAGTTACTATACCTCACATTGTGATTAACATGACTGTAGTTGTGTATCAGCCCATAGTATTGATTGTTTGATTCCTACAGCCACACTGGTGAGCGGTCTACTGTGTATTAACCGATATTGCACGGCGAACTTCAGCTGGAATAAACCAAAAGCAGAGAGAGGGGTCTGTGTGCACCATGCAGACTTCAAATGAGAATATCAACATACAGAAAAGCACCAGGTTCATAATTCTATTAGTACGGCTAATTTAATAATCTATTGCAAAAATAGAGTTTAACAGTTTCTACAACCCTCTAATCTGAAAGATTTGAGCGGGCATGTGACCCTTCAAGTTGAATAGTTATGACACCTGTGAAGCAGACTCATAAATATAGTTAAATGTGTCCCAGTGCTGTTATACTCTATATCAGCACTCATGGAATGACTCTTGTCCAACCAAATTTCTTAGTTGGAACTAACTGTTGTATAATTTAACCATTTGTTCGACCTGCCCTCTAATGCACACTGTTACAGCTTGTTCAATGCTACCATGGCTGATTCACACAGGCCTCGCTCACTGCTTGTTCTCTTTCGCCAGATAAAAAGGTCCCACAGTTTCAGATTACGCATTTTGGATTCAAAATAATTAGACAAAATGCATCATATCTGATGTAATGCTAAAACCATGATGACTCTTGCGGATACTGTATTTCTAGGAAACATATTTTCCCATACTCTCTCCAACGTTTAATTTATTGCCTCCCTTCTATTTCAGCGCTGGAAATTCCACAAATCACATTCAACACCGAGCCTCCCCTGCATAGTATCTATATCTAAACTAACAGAAAAAGCATTAAAAAATACATAGCTCTCATGTTGTGTGTAAATTCTATGTCATTACCCTTTCTCTCTGCACGTTCCTCCCTGCACTGATAGCTACACTACAACACGGCAAACACTGCAGTGATTAAACTGTTACGGACAGGGATGCGCTACAGATACTACCCAGGAATGCAGGATGGTATCAAATCATACGACTTGTTTAAATAACTGATCTTATCTTAACTTGATTTATTTTATGATGTATCAGCATATCTTTTAGAGTACACCAAAATCAGGTCAGTACTTGTTAGAAGACGAGATCCAGCGTCCTGAAAATGGTGCCTCCTTAGCCATCTTCATCTCCCAATAACACATCTGTCATAGTCTAACTGACTTCTTAAAGAAGAAGAAGAAAAAGAAGAAGAAGAAGAAGCAGACTTTGTCATTATGAAGTGGGCAATGAATTGGGAACCATTTGCATTGCATGGCCCCGAGCATTAAAGGGCAACTCCAGGGGATCCTAAGGACACTTTGCTGTTTAGGAACCTGGTCTAATCTGGGAAGGCTTCCTGTCTCAGAGCATGGTTGTGGAGATGTACTCAAAGCTGTTTAATGGGGTTGAAGTCAGGGCTCTGTGCAGGCCACTGGAATTCATTCAAACCAAATCATGTATTCGCCTGACTCTATTGGAGCACAGAAGCATTGTCATGCTGGGTCAAGTTTGGGCCCATTATTTCCAGTGAAAGCAAATTGCAATGCTACAGCATATAAATCCTGTACAACTGTGTGCTCCCAACTTTGTGGCAACAGTATGGGGAAACAAACATGTGAATGTGATCTTCAGGTGAGCATAAACCTTTGGACACAGAATATACATCATTCCAAAAACCACAGGAAAACAAAACCACTGACTGCTATTAAAGTCCATAAAGACTGCTATTACAATCCTTAAAAACAGTGGTCTATACACGTATATATCTGAAGGAAAATCTGAAAACCTCAGATGCATGAACTACATGCAAGTGTTTTCAATAATCTGAAGAGGTCAGCCAGAACATCTGTTTGCACACCTGTGTAACCCAACTTTGAACACAGAGAACTTTCCAGTGTAAATACTTACAAACCTTTTGAACTTCAGTCACAGACGCTGAATACAACGTACACCACAATCAGCTACAAGGTGGAGAAACTGCATGTTTATAAATTACACAAAGTCATACTACATCATAAAGCACACCATCCCATCTGTGTGACATTACCAAATGATGGGATGGGATAGGATTCAAATATTGGAGAGGATCATCCAAGCACACTGATCACCTGGTGGAAGTTTCACAGCTCATAGCACCAGTGCCAATAAACCCGTTTTGGAGTAAGAGAAATACCGTGCAAATATGCTTTTGATCAAACTATTGCCTTTAGCTACTGTTTCCCATGGTCCCACAATTTGGATTACATTCTGTCTCGTTTGCAATTCCATTTTGATAAACTTGTCTGCAAAATGAATAAACACAAGTGTACTATTAATCTCTCTAACTAGCAGTTTCTCTAGTTCTGTGCCATTCTACACAATACCTGCTCCATTAAACCTGTAAACTTTGGCAAGTGGCCTCAGCAGCTGTATAAACCTGACCGCATACACCTTCACACTCTGTGACACTGGCTGGATAAATAACAGGAATATTGTTTTTATTGTTTTCTCCTGGCTTTGTCTAAGTCTAGTACTATGAAGATGCTTTCCAGTATACATATATAATATATCAAGCTGAATGAGTCATCACAAGATCTGAAATATAATAAAATAATAGAAACAAAATTACCAGACTTTTAGACTGAAATCTTAAAACATGGGTGGGAAGGGACGACACCTAGCTTACGGTAAAATGCAAGGATGTAAGTCACACACTACAAACAAATCATGTGGCAGGAGTGCTTTATATACAGTATGGGCATCTAGCATCTCAGACTGGACAACATGTTGAACATTTAAGCAAAAGGACTACAACAGCAGAAAAACATCAGGTTCCACCCTGAACAGGAAAAACATTCTGATGCTTTTCTACTCAACACAGCTGTTAAGCATGGCTATCTGAGTTACTGTAGCCTTCCTGGACATTTTTCTCTCTCATTAACAATGTATTACTGCATGCAGGCCTGAAAACCACCCAAAAAACTCAAATGAGCCCCTTTGGCACCAACCAGTCAATGATGAGATATAGTTCAAATATTGTAGAGGAAATATTGATCATAAAATGATCAGCCATAACAGCACATACCATTAAAACATCATCGATTATTAATTGTATATCAGTAAACTGGTGACAGGATCATGTGGGGATGCCTGTGGGGAGCCAGTCAGGTTCGATCCCACATAAAAGCCAATGCAGCACAACTAGCTGAAAAACATCAATGATGGCCACGGTAAATAGGCAACAGAACATCCAGTGCACCACAGCCCACCAAGCCAGGGGCCCGGCAGGCAGACAGTTCCAAGGGTGCTGACCTAGCCTCCAAACTCCACAGATCCCAGTCTGATTGAGCACCCCTAGGATGTGCCAGACAAACACAAGTCTAAACCATGAAGGTTCCACCCTGCAACCCACAGCACCTAAGGGATTCACAACACCCTGGTGCCAGAGACCACAGCACACAACAGAGGTCTTGTGGATTTATGCCCTGAGGGGACAGAGCCACCCAGACAGCACCAGGGAAACCTGCACAATACTGCGCATAATGTTTTGTTTTGAACTGCCTGCCACCTAACACACTGTATAAATGCAGATCAATTCCTGCTTTCTGTTTCACCCAAATGAGGATGGGT
>JAOVVA010000004.1:9254557-9265958 GCA_028565275.1 Leiocassis micropogon | reverse complement strand
CTGATTATCACAAGATTTTAATGCAAATCATTCTTATTAAATCGTAGTATTCTTCCTCAAAGCTGCTACAATTGATATTTAGAGAATCACTGTAAGCATGCAGTTAAGAGAGTTTGATGTGTTACACTTAACAATCCACAATAAATAAGATAATAAGATTCATTAACACATACAGTAGCGGGGAGCTTCCTGTTCTTCTAAAAGGAGTCTGTGTACAAACCTGTGGGAACGGATTGCGAAAGCGTTCGCACAGAATTATGAATTTGTGGGTACGGATTATAAAATCTGAGCGCACAGATAATTAAACTGAGGGAACAGTTTAAGAAGTTGTGAGAACGGATTATTAAACTGAGGGCACGAATTATAAAACTGTTGCCACAGATTGTTTTCTTTTCTCCTCTAGATGACTTCCAGGGCTCCGTTTCATCACAATATTGTAGTGGAAATCCTGCCCAGAACACTGGAGGTGATAACAACAATCCGAAATGGGATGCTTAAAAAAAGCACAAGTGGGGTGCACAAACCTTTTCCTAATACTCTAATTCATTTACTTGACCTTTACATAGAAAATACTTTGAAAAACTTGGGTAGTATGATAAATAATTATTAAAAACTTTTGTGTGTGCGCACAAAACCTCAATCATCATCCTGCCACAGTGCATGAAAAATATCCTTTTAATGCTTTCAGCTTTTCCTCATGGTGGTATGAAAATTTCCCGGGTATGAAAATAAACAAAAATAAATAAATAAATCAATACATAAAAAGATATTGTGATTTTCCAAGTCCAGAGCACAGTATTGACAGACCACTGGCTGGTAAGAATTGCTATCAACTTTAATTTCAGCACTGGCTTCTTTAAGGTAATAAAATCGTCCCACACAGCTGATTTGATCTGATCTGACTGCAGGACGACAACTTTTCATGGCAGTAGTCACTTTGCTACTCATATACTGTATAAGGCTCATGATGGTATCACCGTAACATCATACGGGCTGTAAAGAATCCAGCCCAGTAAATCAGCACAGTAAAGTTTTGTATTATGAATGATATGTTGTTAATAATGGCATGATGTAAAGGGGCCTTGGCTATGGGAAATAAACATGACTGTAATGAAGTCTTGATATGCCTTAGTGATGCAAGTACTAGTATTGTAACAAACTGTTGAGCTGTATGACTTTAACATAAAAAAAAAAGAAAAAAAGTCCAACATGTTTAGTATGGATTATGCCATGCATTTGCTGCGACACTGCATTGGCAACCTTAAATGTCAACATTTATTTACTTCCATAAAATGGAATTCAATTTTGTCCGAGATCTTGTATTGATGATGGGAGATTTAAACCACCCCGTAAATTCTTCTCCAGTACATCCCAAAGACATGGGGTTAAGTTTGGTGGCCAATTTATGTGTGAAAATGATTCCCAGAATCAGGCTTTTATTATGTAAACCCAATGAATATTTAATTTTTGTCTTGGAATATGTCCCTGGCTTCAGGGAAGAAAAAAATCTATTAATGGGATAACCTGGTCATTGGGTACATACAGGTAGTCAGCAGAACACTGATTTCATTCATCCTCCAAAGGCTTGTACAGTGGACACTTCACTCTGGAATAGGGTCAATCTGGTCCTGAAGACCAGACCACATGACCTTTAACCACTGCTTCCGAGTACAATCTTTATGCTTCCAGCACATTAAAGCATTTTTAACATGTGGTGCTCTCCTATGGCTACACAGCTGTTTAGTCCCATCCCGTGGATTCTCGTTACAGTGGTGCTTAAACAAGCTGCGATTTGTACTGTAAATTTTCTATGATGCAGATTAGCATGCTGTTAGGTGATTTCAAATGTTAACTCCAATAATTCCACTAATCTCCTAATTGTAATTTAATCTTTTTTTATTGATGCAGGCCAATAATCTGACCCTTTTGAAATATAGTAAAATGTGTTTAAAAATGTTGTTTTTAAACATGTGCCCATGTTTAAGAAATGAGAAGCTACTACCTGCATCAATTAGGGATAAATGAATTGTTACTAGATGAAGCAGATTAATCAATGCAGTAATTATACAATCTGAGGCTCTTAATTATTTGCATATTTAAGCACAAATGGCAACTTTTTTTTTTTTGCCAGGCAGCATGTGGATATTAATTAGATGTGTAATGGTACTCAAAAGTGATAGGCTTAAGTCATGATTAAGGGTAATGGACTGTAATGGTATTGTGAGACAGTGGAGAATGGGATAATGAGATAATTATCAAATTATCAACCATGAAATTAGTTAACAGTTAGTACTCTGTTTTACTAAACACACATTTACAACATTAGGCAAAAGGCATTAAGCACAGACAGAATTAAAAGGAGCTTTACAGTGTTTATATAATAATAATAATAATAATAATAATAATAATAATAATAAGTGGTTTATAACAAGTAAGTAGTAATAACCAATTAATTTAGAATAAAAAAAAACTAGCATTTGCAAACCATGGTTTGTTTTCTTGGCTATAATGCATTTTTTAAAATACACTTTTACTTAAATACTTAAATAGAATAAAAAAATAAAAATTTCCACTAAATGCTTAAGACATTGGTAAGACAGTGGGGGTAACTGAAGGTGAATATTACTCACCCGTGGTTAACATCATGTCTTTGAAGTCTGCTTAGTGTATTATGCCACCTAGGCTGCACCTGTCCTTTTTTCCTGATTTCATACTCACCCCCACAAAGCCTGTTTTCAATGTACACTTACAGCTTCAGTTAATGTTAATATCAAACACCCGACATACAGTATGAACGATAGTCTCTGGTAACTTAAATAAGCATTCTTTATAACCATAGCGAGCGGGGCAAGGCATCTCCAACAAGAATGCACAACACTTAGTGGATAGGCTACATTAACAAAGACAACATCAGGTTAGACTCTTATCAGAGAAAAACTAGAACAGGCTATACTGGGCACAGGCTCACTCGCAAAAAAAAGAAGAAAAAAAAATTATTATTCTGCCTTTCAACTGCCCATTTTCAGCCAGTTAAAACCATTTCCACAGACTCACTAACCACAATACAGCAACGGAAGTGGGTGAGTGGTCAAATCGTCACGTCAGTTTTTCCCTCCCAAACAGCTGGCATGTCACATGTTTTGCCTTAAAATATGTCATGATTTAATTATTTGACATACTTTCCAGGGTATGACGGAAGAGAGAGACAGGTAAGTGGGTCAGAGCATGATTTATTTTACTGACAGAGAAATGCATGGCAGAGGGACCAAAGCAAACATGACCCAGCGTGAAGAAATATGGGGGGGGGGTGTTTATCTCGCCCACATAAGTCGATTTGAACTAAATAGTACCTGACATTCTGCAAGGGCTTCCACTCCGAAGCACGCACTGTACTGTTTTTCTGCAAACTCCAGACTACTGGCACAGATTACGGAAAGCTCCCCCTAAATGTCCGTTATGGAGGATGAGGATGTCTGGATGAACTCACTGTTCAAAACAGCCTGTGTTATTTAGCTTGGGAGAAGCCGTGCAGATTTAGTTTCAATGTAAGGCACCATGGAAGGAAAACAAACTTCTGGAATCTGGCTCACAATCTTGTGTACTTAAGTTGTTGACAGCAGAGAGAGAGAATTTCATTTAGGGATTCTTAAAGGAGAAAAGATTTAAAAACAAATATGAAAAAGGGAAACAGAAGTGGCAATCTTATGACATTTTCATGCCAATTGCTAAAGAAGGCACTAGGGAACATTTTCTTCTGACAGCTGTCTTATTAGGAACTTCAAAAAGGTACCAGTCTCACTGGGTACCACTGGCAGGCATCATGTTTGGGACAACCTTACTACATTAATCACTGTAAAAAATAAGAATATATCTAGAACTAGTGATGATGACTCCACAAATGCTGTCCAAAAATAATATCTTTTTAGTCGCCTTCTTCCTGGAGTTGCCTACATTCAGTAAACAATTAAACCTTTCTGTCTGGACCATCAGCAACAAAATCCATAGTCCATTTGGAAGAGGACCAAGACCCACAATTTGTTCCACAATCAAGCACATGTGAGTGACACCACCTGTCAAACTGTCCGAACCAAATAAAAGCCTTCACTGTTCCACACCATGGACATGAACGTGGCTTTCTGAAAGAGGAAAGAAAGAAAAGACACGTACTTGACATTTGTGTTGGTGCAGATGATGTACTCAATTTCATCCGAGTATGGATTTTGGAAGGTGAAGCTGCTTGTTCTGATCAGCATCCATTCGCGATTCTTCATCCGGAAACGGTACATGACCGATAAAACCTGACCTTTCAGTTTCACGACCTGTGGGGGTTCAAAAAAAAAAGAAAGAAAAAAAACTTCTATGAGACACTGAAAAGTCTAGAAAAATACATACATTTTCTACATAATAGTTAGAATTACCACTTTTAAGAGAATATAGAACACATCTCAATATTTGATCAAGAGTCCACCATGATCCAGAGAACCATGATCTTATTTTTCCTTTTAAATATGGCAAAAATACCAGATCTCTGAGCAATTTACTAAAATCCTAACACTAAAAGAATCGAATCTTCATGTACTTTTACTTTTATGTTAAATGAAACATCACAGAAATAAAAGAAAGCATGTGATAAGTGTGTGTTTGAAAGACCTGATGATCGACACTCTATAACACATATGTTTGTATTCTGGTCGTTTAAATGGGAATGATCGACACACAAATACTTGAAACACTTTTAAATACAGAGCTATTAGGTCAATATCATTCCTTTATTCATTTTTAGCAAAGGATACAGTTAAGGCAGCTAAATAAAAACATGTACACTATAATGTGACTTAGAGATTTTTAGAGCAGCATGAAGTGATGTCCTATGACACAATGCTATGCATATTGTATATATATTATATGTATATATGTATATACTGTATAACAGAGATAAAGCCATAATGCATTGATAACTATGAATTGAAGGATCAGCTAACATTTAGACTGATCGCCACTTGACAGCATTGGACTCTAGCATCAATACATACCAATCAGCCATTACATTAAAATGCAAAACATTAAAAAGCCCAATATTAGGTAGGTTCCCCTTATGCTGCCGGGGAATGCCTTTGGGTGCTGTGGTTTGCAGGGTGGGGTCTTTATGCATTGGTTTGTCCGGTGCATTCCATGGATGCTTTATCGGATTGAGACCTGAGAAATTTGAAGGCCGGATCAACAACCTGCCAAGCCCCATACTTGGCAGGCTGAGGTGCACCGGATATTCTGATGCTTTTCTATTGTGGCCAGCATTGACCTCTTTCAGCAACTTGTGTTACAGTGGCTTTTCCGTGTAATCAGACCAGACAGGTACATGGTAACATGTAAAAAAAAGTTTTTCCAACAAATCCTGCCTTTTGCACTATGACTGGCTACAAGAATTTGATCTCATCTGTGATTGTTGTTAGTGAATTGGCTTGCCTGTAAGGATCTAACCTTTTACCAATTTCCAAAATTTACAGTGTTATAATGCAAGCAGTTAATAGCCTGACCCAGCAATTGTTTTGATGCGAATGCCATGATACCATGGATTTTCTCTACTTGCAGGACAGGTAGGAGTTATCCAATACAGTGGCAAATGCAAAAAACTGAGTACAGCCCATCCTGTCCATTTAAGACACCTATGGAATTGACTGAGGACACACATTAATTACTGGAAATGGCATATGCAAAGGCAATGTCTCCTTCACAGGAACGGACGAGCATTCCTTGTGCTTAGAGATTCCAAAGACCACATATCTCCACTTCATTGGCACAGGTAAAGAAGCCACACCTTCTTCACTGACAATCAAATAAACACACTAAGGTTCATAAACTCAATGCACTATCTTTCACCATATGCAGATCCTTTTACCATAACCCGGAAAAAAAAAAACACATAGAAACTAGAGGGCACTGAGCCAAGACTTGATCTTAGTAACCCCACAGCATTATTTAATGTCTGCATTCTTTCCATGATGAGACCTCAAAGTTCAGTGAAAGCAGCTTATGTTTCCTATTGCTATAAATAAAGGAATAAAGATGATGAGAATTTTTTTTTTTCATTTCCAAGGGTACAACAAAGCTTTTCTTTGTCAAAACAAAGTTCATTTGCATCTCGAGGAATTCCTTGCTTTAACAAATCCAATGACTCCAAGAAGGGAAAAAACACCATGCACAAATAGTGCATACCGCATGTTATTCTTGGCCAAAGGTGAAATGGTTTTTCTGATTATAAAACTATTTCTTCACTAATGACTAAAATAAGTGACTCTGATCATTTTCAGAGCCTCAGAAAGTTCTTTTAAAAATTATCAAACTGTCTTTGCTTAAAGCAGATTTTGAACCAGACAGTCTTAACTCCTAAAGGAGTTTGGAAGAAGTTAAAGGGCATGTTCTAAAGCCAGAATCAGTAAAACACATTTGCAAAAACTCTTTATATGGGGTTATTCAGTACATTTATATTTATTCATGTGGTAGCAGCTGGACTGTGGGAGAATCCACTCTGAACACCAAACCAGTTCAAAATGAAAAGCTCAACACTGGCTTCTCGAGGTTTAAACTCATAACCTTGTGGTCACAGCACAAGACCTTAACCACTGAACTGCCACAGCCCAGGCGGTCCTAATCACCTCATCACCATAATTCAGAGACTGGGTCAGTTAACTGGCAGCGTTAAAATAAGGATATCTATGATGACTAGAAAGTCAGCCAAAGGGTAAAACCAAATAATACTCCAGATAAGTCAAGGTACAAATACGTAACTAGGGAACTAAAAAACAAAGATAAACAAAAAGCACACACAATGAACAAAATTACAGAGTAACTGACTTGTACTGCAATGTGGCAGTACAAGTCATAAAAGTACTAATGTGACCGTGGCAAAATTGTTGAGGACACATGGTGCTGCCTCGATTAGTTTCATTGAAAAGGATATCAACTCTGTGAATTTTCCCGCATGTGGGAATTTAATAAATTGTGTGTGTGGGACACACAATAACCTGCTCTACTCTACCTACTCTAATTAAATTGTTAGCTAACATTTTTAGAGTAGTAAATTAACTAAGCAACCGAAAAAAGGAACTGTGTATAACAATGGTGTACACAAAAGTGTTACGACTTGCATCATGGAAATCAACATTTAATTAATTATGCAACTAATGAACACCAGAAGTCCAAATCTGTGATCTATAGGGTTCAAAAATAAATAGGGCACAATGGACACATGATCATATTTTTTTAATGAAGAGCCATTGTGTGCCATTACCAAGAGTGATTTGCAGATGTAAAGTGACTAAAAACTCTGGGACGCAATGACTAACATGTATTAGTTATATGATGACAAAAAAAGCTCTTCAGAAGCTTTTACACTTGCATGTGCCACTGCAATGTACAATACCCTCAATAAAGGCACAGTGGCAAGACAAAATATGTGAACCTTTTGGAATTTCATGGTGTTGTGCATAAAATGTGTCATAAAATGTGATCTGATTTCCATCTCTATCAAAAAACATCTGATCTTCCATTTCTTTATAGAAAACAACCATAAAAACCTAGTGGAAAAAGTATGTAAATACTTAAGTTAATGGAGTAATGGATTTTCTTGTTAAGAAAATGAGTTTTGAGGTGTGGACTAGAGCTACTTTGATTGATTTTTTTTTTTCAAGTCGCTCCGCACAAGAAGAATACTCTTATGTGAGTCATGCCTCGCCTAGTCTATAGTATGTGAAAAATTGACCAAGTAGGATGTCCATGTACTAAAAAGAACAGTGCTGCACGACTGAAGTTTGCAAACATGCACATTGACACTTTACTTGTGTATTATTATGTTTTATGTACTTATGAAACTAAGATTGAGCTATTTGGAAACATCATGCAGCAATACAGGGGAAGATGAATTCCCAAGTGTATAAAAAATTCTTCAGGATAATATGAGAATGTCTGTACGTCAGCTGAAACTCTGTTGGGTGAAGTTGGGTGATGCAAGAGGACAATGACCCAGAACACCAGAGCAAGTCCACAACAGAATGGGTTAAGGAAAAACAAAATCTGCCTTTTGGAGTGACCAAGTCAGAGCCCAGACTTTCAACCCAATAGAGATGTTATAGAATGACTTGAAGAGAGCCATACACATGTCTGACAATAAGATCCAATTTTATGACAAATTAATGCAGAAAACCATGAAATTCCAAAAGATTCACATACTTTTTTTTTCATTATACTTCACATATTTCATTATCCTAAAAATTCATCTACCCACCCATCTATCAATCTATCATCAACAATTATTCATTAATGAAAAGGAGTACTTCAGTCATAGTTTTTCTTCATTTAATTTGTACAGAACATTACAAGAATTAAGCTGTGTAACCAGTACTGTAAATCAAAGCGAAACGATTTATATTAAATCAGGGACATGACACTGTGCTTGCATGTAATGCTCTGTGGCCTATAAGGACTATAAACTAAAATGCACTATAAGCTATAAAAACTGCAGATACGATCAACTTCACAACAAAAATGGCAATATCTATTAGTAACAGGTAAGGAAATATGTTTTAAATTAATATTTTGTTATCAACAGAATGATAAGGATGTTCAGGAAAAGTAATCAATAAAATTTAGCTGTAACTGTAATAAAGTTCTGAAATAGCAAATGGCTTGAGGAAGACATTATCTGCTCGAGCTCTACAATTTACGACTATAGCCGCTGACCCTAACTCTTACCAAAATTAAGATGTATAGAGAAAAACAACACTTAGTATGAAAATATATAAAGTCTTAAAAACTCACAATGTGCAAAACCCCTCAATTTTTGATTGTTATTTATTACAGTGATAATGAATGTATCCTACAGCCATCACAAGCCATTTATCAAGAATGGAGTCAGTGATTTATTGTTGCACAGTTGCTGACACCGTAAACAAGAACAAGCATTTTAATTTAATAACTGACCAAGCAGCAAAAAAGTACCCAATAATCTATTTAACAGTTGACTTTAACAGTTGCAGTCTGATTTTGCAACATTATAGACATAAACAAGTATAAAAGCACAGGCTGTGCACTGGAATCAGCGTTAAGGTCTTATTTGCTGACCAAAATGGTGCATTTTTGGACTTGAACATTGGCCTACATTTAAAGATGAACTCACTAAGCCATTTTTCAATTCCATACAAAAACAGTGCAAAGAACCTTGGGGGAGGAAATGTCCTATCAGATGTTCCCATCAAAAACATCCACTTGAAAGTCCATTTGAAGACTTTTTATTACTGATCAATGGACCAAAGGCTTTTTATTTCCCCACAAATGTTTACTTCCTGTTTGCACACTAGCTTTTCTATAACTCTTAGCCATTAAAACCCATTTCAAGTCATCCCAATCTCTCTTCACTTGCTCTAGCTCCAACACTAATCCCATTTCTTACGTGCCCCACTTACATGCCCCACATTATTATTCTCATCATTGTCAAATTAAGCTTGTATTACACTGTGTTCTTTCAGCAGTCTTTTAAGATTATTACCTGTCACACTAGATCAGATTAAAGAAAATCATTATGTCAAGCTTAAGTCATCAGTCAGTGCAATACATGCTTGTACAGAAAATGGGCTGGAGAAAAACAGAAGCATATTACACCTGGAGAAAACTGAAGAAAAGCACTTTGGAGCCATTCATGGGCAGGTTAAAGGGGACAACATGGAATCTCCATTTATTAACAGCAATAAGGATGGTATATTTCTTTCCTGTGTGGTAGTGTGGTAGTTTGGTATCCCAGGGGACATGTAGGCACATGGCGTTATATTATTCACAATGACAAATGCACGAATACCCTGAAACTATAGTGTGTCCAGCATTTGACTTTCATTTGACTGCTAAAACTTAACTCACCCACCTGGTCACTGGCTCACCCAGGTCGCAATGGAACTAATTTGGCCATTGGTGATCATGAGTTTTACAACCACCAATCTCCACTTAAAACCAACTATGCAATTTCTGTCTATAAAATCAACCTGAAATAAGACGGTCCCCAATCTGGCTTTACCAACTAAACTAAAGGCAGAGGAAAACCAGAAAAAGGGGGCAGCCAAAAGTAAAACAGGCCGTCAACAGGAAGTGTTCGACACCGTTGGGAAAAGAAATAACGGCCCCTTGGTTCTTTTCTGTATCTGAAATGAGCTGTGAGAAGCACAAAAACTATGAGGAGTTTCCAACTTCACTTCTGTCCAAGTGCAGGGAAAATGGTTGGCATAGATTATGAGAGATTTTGGGATGCCAAGAAAAACATAATCTTTTCTGTTATGGCTTCTGATAAGGTCTTTAACAGGCAGCTCATTTAGAAGTTGGTTTAATATACTGTAGATGGAAGCACACACTAAATCTCTGGACCTCATGCGGATGGAGAAGTGATTGTGAAGGGCAGTGAGTGTAAGAATGTGGTTTTTGTACAAGTGTGCTGTCTTTGCAAAGTTTTCAAACAGCTATCGTGTGACATTTTTCATGTTGGCCATTGAGGTCTTTTTAAATCAAGCAAATATGCTGAGAAGGGGAAAAAACAGGAAAAAAGAAACAAATGGTTCCACAACTCTCTGTGGTCGCTGCTGCCGCAAAAATGCTGCTTATGTTGATTTTAAAGAAGCTGCATTAAATGTATGCATAAATGATAATGAAATGTGAAGTGGAGAGAAACTGATTAATGGCCTGACAAACAAACTTCAGTAGTGTTTATCAATCAAGAAGCCAAATTCTGGTGTAACTATAAATGAGGGTCAAACTTTATAGATCTGTAACATTCTCTCCCACAAACGCAATGAGTTATGGCCAGTGCTTGAAGTGGAAACCATTAAGTATTTATATTGAAGGTCTGCAGTGAATTAAAGATTAAACTGCTTGAAACAATATATTTAAAATATTCTAATCATTAAAATACTTACACTAGCCAAACATTTAAATATATTAAAATTCAATTCAATTATGTAGATTAAATAAAATAAATCAGAACAAATGCTTTACAGCAACTATGCCTAAAGATACAAGTAAAAAAGTGGTTGTTTATGTAACAACCTCAGCAGCAACCTCATTTCCCCTCTCATCTGTTCCAACCACTCAGCAAAAGAAATGAGGGGTGGCTCAAGACTTTCACAAATAACTGTATATTCCATAATAAGTACATTATCATGATTTTAATTTCATGATTCATGATTTTCGAGATATTAATTTTCTTGTGTTAACGTTCACATGAAAATGTCCAAATAAATCGTATTCAGCTTGATAAATGAGGCCCATTACTGGCAATCCTGGTAATATCATTTTAATGTTAAACACCAGTAGCCATTCACTTGGCATTATTTTTATTTACCAATAAATAAATAAACAAATAAATGAA